>JBAMHW010000014.1:25142748-25155370 GCA_037177495.1 Rhadinocentrus ornatus
AGACCCGAAACCCCCTGTGATCTCAGGTTACATCACTGATGATGTGTCCAGGGGCACCATAAGGTGTATCTAACAAACTGTATGTATGTGTTTATGTGTATGTATATATGTATGTATGTATGTATATATGAAATGAGAACATGTTTGTGACATATAGAAAAATATTGGTATTAAGAGGGATTCCTTTGTAGTGATTTCTCTATCCATTGTGGGTCGGACATGGTATTGTATTAAAAATATGCATATATATACTTTTTTTTCCCTTTATGTAAGATATACTTAATTTCAATGTACAATATATTTGTTTTAAAATGTACAACACATGGCACAATAAAGACAAGAAACTACAGTGAGCAAACTGCCTGACAACACTGTTAGACTGTATGAAGACTATCTCTGCACAAACTAATAGAGCTTTGAAATTATGCATTTATTTTAAGCTGTTAATGTATTTTCTTAGATTTATTAATATATTTTTGTGGTATTGCTTATCTTGTGTTGTTATTTTTGTGGTGTTCTGACTTTGATTAACGGAATAATAATATTTTTTTTATTTATTTTTTTTCTATACTATCGAAAATAATATTGAGCATCATTCTTAGTATCTATATCGAGTTTAAAGTTTTAGTATCGTGACAACACTACATCAAAGAGCTTCAAAAGTAGTACTTAAAAACAACTGTGGCACTGTAAAAATAAATAAATAAATAAATTTATTAAAGGGATATAATCTTATTGATGTTTACCTGTAGGAACATGTAATAAAGGATGAAAATCATATAAACGATCTCTGCTGCCATAATTAAGAAGTGAAGGCCATCTGTTGTCTGGTAAAGGCTAATACTCAGCAGCTCACTGTCGAATTGGAAAGCTCCTGAAAAAAGAAGTTAAGAAAGTTTAATTTACATTTTGGCAAGAAGAAGAAGACTTTCAGTTGCATTGTTTGTGCAAACATTGTTGACATAGTACAAAGCTAATTTCAGACACATTTCTGCATTGTATTTTATCGAATGATGTCATTCAAGCAATATCCAAAATTGCAATTTCATTTAAAACAATGATTTTTAAAAACAATTATCTTTAAAAAGGCTCTATTAGAATTATGATTGCAGTCCTCCAGAGAAGCACTCCTTACCTACTGCTGAGGTTTCCATTAAGAGAGTGACAATGCAGAAGAGGTTCACGTTTGCATTATACACAGTAAACTCAACAAAGATGGCTCTTGTGAACATATCCAGCCACTTATTCTCGTAGAGATTCTCAAGTGTGCTATAGTGGAAGAACACACAAATATTTTTGTGTTTTACCTATTTTTACATATAAAACTTCTTATCAGCCAAAACACACTTGATTAATACATGAAATGCAAACAGAAAACAATTGTTAACTTTAACAAAATGAACATACCTGCTGGCATTTAGTAAATCTGGGCCAAGTTCCACCACAAAACCTCCTCCCCTGTAAAAGGCCAGTTGGCCCCAGATAGGGTGAGCCCTGAGCTGAGCCTGCGTCTGGTACTTCCAGGGACTGGAAGTGCTACTAGAAACATTACCACTCAATGTGGGGTTCCAGCCAGTGTCATAGGAGCCCATGTCTTCCACTTCCCATGAATATGGAGCCAGACAGTCCGGCACCAAGGCAAGCATGGAGTTTGCAATCTGACAGGAGTTGTTCTGCACTCTCAACTGACGAAGACGGGCATTGCCCACCAACTTGGAGTTTCCATCTGTGATGAATCCTGTGTCACAGCATTCTACAGTTATATAATTATTACAGACACTATGCTGTATACACCGATTAGCCATCACATTGTAACAGTCTGCCAAGTCTGGACCAAGTAGGTTCTCCTCAACCTACCAAGCAGGCTTTGATCAGTCAGTGTGTTGAGTTTCTACTACTGGGATACTAGGAATAGATCCTTACGGCTTCTGCTGGTTGTGGGATGGGGTCTTTATACACAGTTTTGTGTTTCCTTCCAAAAGATGCCATTAGATTAGGTATCTTGGAAGGCTAGAGGTCAGGTGAACACCTTACATGATCAGTGCCAGAGGGACATTGTATTTTACCAGGACCTGTCAGTGGTTTTAATGTTGAGGCTGAGCAGTCTATGTTTTTTGCACTGTTTCTACAATTTGCAATGAATAGGATTTTCTCCCTAAGATTAGTGTTCATACAGGCTGAAAGCATACAACTCCTTGCTTGCTTTGTCCAGCATCAGTTCTGCTAATGTTTATCAAGAGAAGATAGCACATATTTTTTATAATATTGACTCAAAGAGAGACAAATATACTTTGTGCAATTACAAATTTCCAGATGGCTGGAACCTGAATACAGCTCTAGTCACAACATATAAAACATGATGTGACACCAATTGGCATCACTAATTATTGTTTCATCTGGAATAAGCCTGCCCAAAGGACTATAATAAAACCAAAATTAAAGCTAAACCACTAGATAATATGAAAAAATATAGCCCAATTAGATGTGAAATACTAAAAGCATTCTGTTCCATCACTGTGGAGTTGATAGCTGTTTAATTTCTTCAGATGAGAGTCAAAAGTTACTTTTTCTAAACAACAAAGGAAAGAAAGAAAAAAAAAACTCTTACCCCTTTGACGACAAAGATAATTTGAAAGTTGTTTAGACACAAAGCTGTACAAATCTTCTTAAATGTTTTACTTCACTGACTAAAGCACCATCATCGAAGAAGTAGCATGCTTAGTAGTACAATTCTGACAGTTAGTCTAAAGTCTCTGCCCTCTAGACACAGCACACTGTGGATATTGCATAATTGGGATAAATTTTTACCTGGATAATTTCCAAAGAGGTTTGTCAGCAGAGTGGTGTTGGCCCAAGTGAACACATCCTGAAGACTCATGCTGTCTGAGACACTGTCAGAGAAGCTTTGTGTAATGTGTTGGTTAAGGAAGAAAGCATTGGGATCTCTCTGGCCATATGCCACAAGCAGTAACATCCACATGAACCCCATGTAGGCTGCAACACAAACATACACATTACAGTGCAGTAACAGTGGTGCAAATTTATTAGTTATTACCCAGTAATACTCAATTTGAGTGCATACTCACTAAAAATCTCTCTGAGGAGAGCAAAGGCCTTCTTTTGAATAATCTTGTTCTTTTTCATCCTTTCTACGTCCTCTATAGGAGTTGGCTCATAAAGACGACCTTCCTCTCTGCTTATATAGAAGTCTTTACAATCACCTGTGGGCAGTGCTGTATGTTTGAATAATTATTTCCAACTGAAAAAGACAAAAAGGATATGTTTGGCAGTATTTACTCAGTACCTTGATTTCTGTTATCTCTCACTGATTCCACATTTTGTGAATCTTCCTCATCAACTTTCTTTATTATCAGTGCAAAGAAGACTGCGAGAAAGATCACCTGTAGTAGGACGTGAAAAGAGAATTAAAGTTAACAGAATTATTCTACAAAGTCTAAATTTCTGAGAATTGTAAAATCAAGCCTTAAATTAGGCTGTTTTTCTACTGGTCCTGCTGTATTAGGTTGGAGCGTAAATCTATTCACCTTCAGTGGCTGAATGAGAAGAAGGCTTTGGAAAAAGGAAACAATCATGGACACCAACCAACTGATGGAGCGTTCCTTCCCAAATTTTAACCCATACAGCATTGTGAAATATCCTGACACAACACTGGTTGCAATCACCAGCAGCCAACCGACAAAGATAAACCACCAGGGTAGCATCCCAGAACAGCAAAGCCTTTTTTTCTGGCCACCATCAGAAGAGGGACCATCTGCCGGACCGGAGCTGCAACAACAGAATGAAAGAATGTGTTTTATTATAACTCCTCATCATATGAAGTTTGGTTATAGCCTTAAATTGAATGGAATCAAAGGGAAATCTGGTGATTGTTTTACTTTTCATTGGTAGGTTCATCTAGTTTGATACAGTTGTTGGGGAGCAGTTGATCTTCAAGGAAGCTCTTCATGCCCTGAACTTGCTGCAGGGCCTTGCTGTAACTGTGGGGGCTAGGGAAGCTGGAGGGGCCGAGTAGATTAATCTTGTTTTCTATGTGACACAGTTGTTTGTACAAATACTGAATATTGTTGCTGTTCTTTTTAATCCCCTCCTCTGCTGATGCGGGATGCAGGCTGCTGTCTGAAAATGTATAGAGTTTAGATTTGGTGAACTGTATCTGACTTTCCAAGTTCACAATGAATTCATATGCTGTGGTGTGTTTGAAAAGATAGCAAAAAAAACAAAAAAAAGTACTTTTTTTTTCCATACAGCCAATGCACCAACTGTACATCAGCAAAATGCTATAATAAAGGTTGAATACACCATCTGTATATAAAGGAATATGCATTATGCACTTATATCATACTAGTCTTGCATAAACTGGGTTTCAAACCGCTAAAGACATAGGCCTGGTTGCACCTGGTTTGGGGAGAGGATGCGCTATTTGGTCTGTTTTTTTATTTATTTATTCATTTTTTTTATATATATTAACCACTTACATTTAATTCCAGATAAAATGGGGCTTATTTTGGTGGAACTGTTACGGAAAAGAGTTGTAGACATAGATTTGTAAACTTGTTGAGCCACTTACTGAACAATAAAAACCTATGTTTTATCAACATGGTTGGTAAAAGCTGCATCTTTTTACTGCGATGGTTGCCATCTACAAGCATCTGACAATGAGGAGGCAAAACTTTGGCCCATTGACATTTTCACAAGTACTATTTCAACTAGTATAGATGACTGTTTGCATGAACTTATGTTACCTTCCAAATGCATTAAGTTTTAGCCCTTAACTAAAATTAATTTTCCATTCAGTAACACAGGGTATTATGTACAAATCTTTTTTACTTGTTAAACTTTCTGCACTGAGCCCCAACTGTTTAATTTTTGATGAAAACTATTGTACTCAGTGAAGTAAAAAACACTGATGACACTTCAGTTTTCAGTCTGTTCCCACAGCAAAACACACCTAGTGGCTGATGTTGTATTTTTGACTGGGCATAGTTGCTCCTGTTTTCCTTTTTGACACAGTCTTCCACCTCAGAGAGGATAGCATTGATATCCTTTTCTTGTCCAGGCCTGAACTTAGACTCGGTGCATGGGATGTTGCTTGTTTTAGAGAGTAAAGAAGCAATTCCTTTGATGTCCTAAGAGACAAAATGTTAAAACAAATTATACAGGTTTGGGAAAATTGTAATATACTTTAGATTAATATAAAATCCAATATTTAATTTAAAACACAAAAGCACCTGCCTTAATGATATTGTCTAAAGTGACATTAACGTTCTTGTTGGTTTTGGTAGCTGTCTGCGTGGTCTGCAAAGGGCTTTCCGCCTTGAGAGTTTTCTTTTTCTTTGTTTTTCTTTGACAACAAGATGCATCCCGAGGACGTGTGTTTCTGAAGATGCTCACTATGAGTATATTTACTGGAAACATAATGAGAGAGCTTTGTACTCCAACCATGAACTGTTGCCAAGTAAACTCAAAGTGACCTGAAAAGAGAGACGGTGTGAGGGCTTTTTTTTTTTTTTTTGAAAGTGTGATCTTAGAGTAGGATGAATGTAATTAAAATGCTGTGTACCCAATTCCATGACCTGTTCAGAGGGGTCTGTGGGGATCCCGTAGAACATGATGCTGGTCAGCATGGTGCAGAGCAGCAAGGAGAAGCAGCACGATGCTCTTTGTACGCAGGTGAAGTTGCTGCTCGGTGGTCGGTTGATCACCGAGTACCAGAGGTGTCCATCACTGAAATCTTTTGCCGTTTTCATGAAGAACAAATTGCTAAAAACGACAAAGGCAACATTTTGAAATAAAAACATTTTAAACTTTTACAAACTCCCAATTAATTATGGCTTAGTGGTATTGTTTTAATAATTTATTATTGCTACAAAGACTTGACCAAGAGCTGTTGCTCTCTGACATTGGACAATAATAAAAATTAAAGAATACACTAATCCTTAAAAAACCTCCAGCTTAGTGTTGAGCCAGAACATTTGTGAGATAAGCTGTAACAAAAACAATCCACAATTTTTATTGCGAGTCTTTTAATATCTGAAAGAGTCTCATTCCAACCATTAATTCCCTAAAATCTCATCCCTGTTCCTAAAGCTAATGTAGAAGATTTTGACAAATAAGAAATAATAAAATCATCAACATTCATATTGTATGGAGGACGGCTCCCACAATTCTTCATCTAATGAATGGTCATCTATAGACATGCTTACACTGCGTAACCCACATCTCCTCCAACCACTTCTACAGTTTTGAAAAGTCTTCATCTGTGCAAGACTAAACACCAGAGATGGGGACTTGATTCTGGGACTTGAACTCAAGTCGCACTTAAGTTGAAAAAATCACATTGTTATTATGATCTCTTCTATGTCTGATCTCCTGTCCGCTGTTACTTCCCCAGACATGTCCGCAGTGTATGCACAATCAATCAAAACACTGACAGCATCAGAGAACACAGCTGTTGCTACAGGAATGTCTGTGGTATAAAAATGCAGGATGCTGGATCCACCACGTCCACCTTAAAACACACCTGCAGACGTTAGTCACTGTAACATGAAAGCTAATGTTAGCATCTATGTTAGCAACAATCTTAGAGTAACAGCAGCATAACAGAGCTGCCAGATTTTCAATAATCCTTGGAGTGAGATTTGGTGGAACCAACCAAAAATTTGCTGCATACATGGCAGCAAGACATAAGACTCATTTTGACTCATTTTGTGCAGGTTTAATTATAAAATTATATAATTATTAAATTTAGCACCCCCACAGTGGGCAGATCAGCCTTGTTACATATCAACTGTCCAATATATCACAAAAAATTCTGAAAGAATCTAGTTGTAGTCTTGTAAGTAGTGATTTACAGTCTTTGTTAAATCTCAATCTGAGACCAGGCTGAGACTTAAAACTGAACATTTGTCTTTAGATGTGAGCAGGTGTGAGCTAGTAGTTTTGTAGAGTCTTTTGCTAATCTTTTCAAAGTCTTCTGATGTAAGCCCAGCATTAGTCTCAGCACTTTGATCTTTTCAGAGTATGCTCAGATCATGATCATCTGTAACTGTTGTGAATTTGGGGGATGCAAGTTAATTGGAGTGAGATATAGAAGGGGGTGCAAATTCCAGCACACCCCGCTGCCAGAAAACGCACCCCAGTACTGCGTACTAGTAAAAGATTCAGTGGCAGTACGCAGTACCAGGAAGATGGGAGAGAGGCTGTCTGCTATAAAGACCTTATTCAGATCCAGTCACAACTGCACTCTGGGTCAGAAAACAGATTTGCTAGCTGTTACATATTATTTACTGGGTATGCAATAAAATATTTTTTTTGCAATCAATTATTTTTTTAATTAAATTTTTAAAAGTTTAAAACTAATATTTTCCTGCATATTTTACATTTATATATGCTGCAATACACCTGAGTTAAATTATTAAGAGGCTTGTGCAGAACTTGACAACAAACTGTCATTTGGATCAGGTGTGTTGCTGTAGGAAAACGATATAAACCTGCAGGACTGGTGGTGATTATGTACTATAGAGAAGCAAATTGGCCCTCTTCTCCATATTCAAGAAAACATGCTATGAACTACAGTATTAGTATTTTAAATGCTTCTGTTGCTTCAGGTAGAATTTGCTTCACATTGAAAAAAATCATAAATATGTTCATTTAAGCTAATCTGAATTCATTTCTATGTTCATTTACAGGTTTTCCAAAGTAAGTTCAGTAAAGCAAAGAAATCATCCAGAGGAGAGGCAGAGCACTTGTCAGTTTAAAGTACAGATCAGTGCTTTTGCTAAATGCTGAGAGTTAAAGGGTGAGTATGGATTTTAAATTCTTTGGATATTATTATGGCCTTCTAAGCAGACCAGACGACAAGTGTCAAATGGTAGATTACTCAGTACAACTACTAGTGACTTGACTTGGACTTGTAAAAAAGGACTTATGAACATCTCTGCTAAACACCAATAATATAATGATCAGTGATGCTAGTTCTCACTCAGTACAAAACTTGTGGGCCTTTCATGGTGGCACCCACTTATCAAAACTTCCTTTTCAGCAAGACACTTCCAGAGCTGACCTGGTCACAACTCAGTAAAGTGGGGGCAGGGTGTCAAGTAAACCAGGAAGTTGGCACCGGCCTCTTGATTGATGAATTCTGATGCTTTGCTCATGATTTATTCAGGGGACACTGTGAGTACAGGCTGGCATGTTGGTTAGCTTTTATGTTTATCTTTTTAATGTGTTATCTCTTTGTCACACCTTTAGCAGCCATTGCTGCTCTCAAGCTGCCAGGGCAGCAGACTTGGCCAGCAGCCACAACCTTGCCCACTTCCAAGGGTAGAATTGGTGAGAAGCAGAAAGCAGAGAGCCACAACAAATAACTGTTTGACTGACACAGCAGCCTTTACACACAGTGTCTTCTGGATTAATGGCTGGTACAGCATCAGTATTTATAATTAGTTAGTTAAAAAAAAACACATTAGGTTTGTTTTGGTTTTTTGATGTGTTTTTTTTGGTCAGATCGGATTAGCTAATATTTGGCCTCGAAATAAAGACTGTACACCCATGTCCTCATTAGTATTTTGACAGGACACTATAGTGTCTCTTAATAAACATGAATCCACTGATGTGGTTGAGCATGCAGTGAACGTAACTATCCAGCTAGCTTGTGCTAATGTTTTGCAGCTTGCTAGCTTCTTAATTTATCGGTTCGACTTGCACCATGCAAATTGGTTGTTTAAACTTCCCCAGACACCACTCAAGATTGATTCCTCCCATCCCCTGACAGTGGTGGTGTGTGGATTGATACAGAAATATTTATGTCTATGATGTTAGATATTCATTTGAGGTCACATTCTGGGCCTGGTCATTTCAAAAGGTGTTGATATTTCTTCTGTTGTGGTCACTGACTTGGCCTTATCTGATGTAGCGATTACCCTGGCAAAGCATTAATGAACCTTTTTTTAATCTCCTGACTGGATTTAGAAATTAAGAATTGTTCTCCTCACAGACACTTGAATCTCTCCAGAGAGGAGTGGGGGTCTGACTGGTAAAGACCCAGTACTCAAATTTATGACTTGGCCACAGGTCAACAAAGGTCGACTTGCCAACCAAGAGAGTAATCTTCAAGTCCTTGGGAATCTTCGGAACTTTAACCTTTGGACAAGATACAATTCTAACATAACAAACTAAAATGTTTTATGGATTGCAGAAGGGATTCATCACCCAAGAACGTTGTCTGCTTTGAACTGTCCTAGATGATAAGCAATTTTCCCCAGGTATAACTTCCACGGAAAACATGTTGGACATTGACCAGAACTGTTGGTATAACACATTCCACAGGGTAATAAACAGTGCTTAATTTGTAAAGCAGGAGGTCCCGGAAGGCAGAGGGGGGGTGGTTCCGGCGACTCAAAAAGGGGGCTCGAAATAACGGAACACACATACACGCACACAAACACGGCCAAGATACTAACCCCTTTAAGTAAATCTAAACATCACTGTGTGCATAATATTTGTTTTAATTTCCGAAAACAAATATTACTTATAATATTTGTTATAATATATTATGTTATAGAATATTATTCATATTTTGTTTTGCCGAACAAAAAAAACCCAAAACAACAACAACAACAAACAAACATGATCACCACATCAACGTTTACTGGGTGCCAAATTTAAAAAAATTTAAGGTAATAAAACTGGGCCGAAACCGTGACATTTCCTTTATAAACAGCAATAGCAATAGTATTCTTCAGACTATAAAGGTTTTCCGTCTTAGTGAAAGCTGACCGCAATCTCATAATCACTGGTGCCAGTGTAACCTGATCCTCACCCTCCTTCCGTTTCTGTAGCCTAAATTTACCTTAGAATACATCTAAATTATGCAAACACAAGAATTTTTGTGTAACCTCAACAGCGAATATACAGTAACAAAACTGAAAACTATTCTAAATACGAAACAAACATTTATATGTATTTTTTATTTAGGCGATTTTTTTGATAGTGACAGCGGGTGGCGTTTCCAATAAAATAGGTTCCGGATCCAACTTGTGCCGGAACGCGTTCCGGCTAAATCCGGCTCAAATTAAGCCCTGGTAATAAACAGACCCTTCCAGAGGTCTTACCACCAGAAAGAAATTTCTTTGTCATAAAGAGTGTAAGATTCTGTTCTTACCATCTTAAAGCTACATTCATTTAAATGTAAAAAGATTTATACATCTGGGTTTTATTTTAATAGTGTATATAATCATTATCATATTTTTGTGAAAGGTTTAATCAACAAGCTTGATTAAAATGTGATCGATAACTTATTAACCTGTATTTCTCTTTTCAAGGTATGACCCTTGTTTGATTTCAATTGTGTTATTTCCTTTTTAAAGTGTCATTTATGGTTAATGATGTTCTAATTTAACTTGAATAACTTGGAAACATATTCACATACAAATGTTTAATTGGATATCTTTACCAAGGATCAGAGAGTGTAACAAAGACAGCCCCTGTCATCTGAGCGGATCACCACACCTACTAAAAGTTCATTGGCTAAAAGGATTTTGTCAACACCCTGGGTGTAGCCACACTAACATTTTAAAACTTAGAACAAAGCTTTACGTTCAGTTTTAAAATTAAGACTGAGATTTGAGATGAGATCATTTGAAGAGTTTTTCAGAGAACGAGGAGGAGAAGTCGTTCAGTCAAAAGTCTCCCTTTTGGTGCTCTCCGGCTGGACTCCGGACCTCCGGGAATCATGTTTTCGGCTGAACTCTGAGCCAATTTACAGCCCCCTCCAGAGACAGATGGAGAGAGGAGGCTGAAGAATTGAGTTTGCTGTAATGTAAACGCATCACTAGATACTAAGCTGGGCCTGCATCTTAGTATGCAAAATTTTGTTCTTTTTAGACTGAATAACTACGTTCAGTTTCTGCCTTTTTCAGCTTACAATTTTTTTTTATTTCAAACCTTGATTCTAAACTTTTGGAGTTTAGTTTGAGAACTGGTTAAACACGGCCAACCACGTCTCAGAATCAGTTACAGAGTTTTCTTTTTCGAACTGATTCGAACTGCCATTCCATCGCAAACCATTCACTACTCTGCCATCTGTGACACCACCAACCTTGTCCGAGACCACCAAGCTGAACTTCCTGATCCGAATCTTCAGACCACCACATGACGAGCCTTCTGGACTTTGGAGTCTACCGGGACTCAACCACCTGGAGCCACTCCACAAACGCACCCCAGAGAAGTCACCCTAAGTTGTAAGTTGTCGTAAGTTAACTCGATCCAAACAGAACCGGACGAGTCCTGCCTGGATCAATCTTCTGCTTGTCTGACGAAGAATGGTTGGTGTCGGTACAGTCTGGTTCTTAGTGAAGTAAATTTAGCTTTTTAGTTAAACTCCCAGCTTTAGACTGGAGAGATCAATTTTCTTTTTAGGATTTAGAAATCCTTTTCAACTCCACAAACATTAGTCTAATTAACTTCCCAGGTTAATTAACTTTTGTTCACTCCTTGAAACATTTCATTCATGAAATAGGATTCTGGTTTGAACATCATATTTGCATTTCACAATGTCGATTTCATTTCCCCATTCAAACCTATGTACATATTTTCCCCTGACATTTATGCATGATTAGACTAGTAATACATATTTCATATTTATCCTAAACTGGTCTGGTTGTGTGAATGCTCTTTTTGAATTATGATATGGGTCAATTCGAATTTAGAATTCACAATCCTAGCATACTGAGACTGATTGATAAATAACTGATTTGATTGGACTAGCTTGAATTAATTAATTAATTGTATTAATTAATTTAGTATTCTAATGGTGTCCACACAGCCATTACATTGATCTTACAGCTATATGTGTGGTGGTGCCCTGAGGTAATTAATAATTAATAATTTTATTTAATTAATAAAATTAATATTTTCATCCCAAACATTTGTAACTACACTGACCATTTTTGTATTTTTTTTTATTTACTGATCACACAGAATGTCCAAACAAGCTGTCATGATTGCCAGCTGCTTAGCCTGCATTCCCTTAATCAAGCTCATCTGCTCCACTTGGAGCTTCTCTAGTTATCACACCATCCTCACCTGTTCCCATCCTACTTAAACCCTCTCCTGTTCATGCATCCTTGCCAGCTGGTCATCAATACTCACAGTGCAGATATCTAATATTTCTCCTTGTCTCTAGATTCCTGAAGTCGACCTTGTTACGTTCCTTGGACTCCCTGTTGCCTGATTCCCTGTCGGATTTTCCTACCTGCTTGTGTAACTATAACAATGAGCTGTGCAAGGCCAGACAGCTGCATTTATCTAAAATGTATAACAAGAACGTCAACAATTCTCACACTCTATTTGCTATGTTTGAAAAACTAATAATTCCTCCTACAGATAAGCCCAGAGCTCCTATCCACTGAGAAATGCAACCAATTTGCCAACTATTTTTTAGCCAAGAAAGACACCAGGTGCACACAGGACATCAGAAGATCGTCGGGTAAAGTGGCCCCAAGCAAATAAGGAGAAGGAGTGGTTCCAGTTCGATGAAGATGCCGACACCATTCTGGAAGCAACCACCAACGGGGAAGCTGATCGCCACCTCAAGACGATG
>JBAMHW010000014.1:25167543-25180773 GCA_037177495.1 Rhadinocentrus ornatus
TATCTATCTATCTATCTATCTATCTATCTATCTATCTATCTATCTATCTATCTATCTATCTATCTATCTTTCTTTCTCTCTGTCTGTCTGTCTGTCTGTCTGTCTGTCTGTCTACTGAATGACTTAAAAATGTTAAAACTCTAAATAAACTGAAGGTTTAATTCAGCAGTATGGCTGAAGGAATGGAGGTATCGGTCTCTCATTATGCATCGCAAGGTTGCAGCAATTTGTCAAAGGTCAGATCAGATTATTTTTTATATAAAGTTGACTTGTTTTGAAGATAACCCACAGTCAAGCTAACTTTTAAAAAAAATAATTTTTACACCGGTTTGAAGGCTGTGTTGCTCAAGCGGTTTCTTCTTGGACTATTCAAGATCCGTTATGATGAGTAAACAGGGCTTAATTTGAGCCGGATCCAGCCAGAACGCGTTCCGGCACCTCCGACATTGGATCCGGAACCTATTTTATTGGATTCGCCACCTGCTGTGTCACTATAAAAAAAACTTTGTTTCGTCTTTAGAATAGTTTTCTGTTTTGATGCTGCATATTCCCCGTTGAGGTTACACAAAAAAATCTTTACATAATTTAGAGGTGTTCTAAGGTGAATTTTGGGCTACAGAAACGGAGGGAGGGAGAGGATCAGGTTACACTGGCACCAGTGATAATTAAATTGCAGTTAGCTTACACTCAGATGGAAAAACCTTATAGTTCGAAGAAAACTGTTGCTGTTTATAAAAGAAATGTTACGGTTTCGGCCTAGTTTTTATTTTGTTTTTTCTTTTTACATTTCGCACCCAGTGTGTGTGTGTGTGTGTGCGTGTGTCTGTGTGTGTGTGTTCGGTTACTTCGAGTCCCCCTTTTGAGTCGCCGGAACCACCACCCCTGCGTTCCTCAACCTCCCGCTTTACAAATTAAGCACTGTGAGTAACCATGGCAATGGAAAAGTTGCTTACTAGTGGGAACTAATTTAGCTGTCAACGTCCAAATTATTGAGCAAAATAACATGCCAAATCCCACGAGGTGAAGAGGAAACAAAGAGGATGCATGGTAGAAGCATGGCAAAAAAGAAAAGAGAATAAAACTCAAACCATTTTTTCCAATCATTCTGATGGGAAATGTGAGATTGCTAGCTAACAAAATGGGTGAGCTTGAAGGGCACAGAAGGATTACAGAGAATGTACTACTATGGGTTTCATCGAGACATGGCTACAGGAACACATCCCGGACTGTCATGTGTCTATACACTGCTATAAGACTGTACAGGAGACAGGAGGAGGCATTGCAGGTCTTGTCAACAACAAATGGTGTTAGACATGTCACTGGAAATCTGCACACAGGACATCAGTATTATCTTTAAGTTTCCACGTCTCTCTGTCTGCAATGTTACCAACAGTCCAACAATTTGTAAACTGATCCACCAGAGAAAATAAACTGGTGGATTTACAGTATTTGATGCAAATTATTTTAAATAAAAGGTAAGATTGGCTGTTTAAGTAGGAAATGTGCTCAGCCACAGCAAAACCATTCTTTAAGGTATCCTTGGATTTGTATCTTTTTTAAATTCAATAAAGTGCATCTAATTAGTCTGAAATCATAATTCATGGTATGTGACCATCAAAGGGAAGGCTGCTCATCTAGAAAAGTGTATGGATCAATGTTTTTTATATTACTAAGAGCACATTAACATCAGGATAGTCCAGGGGACTGGCTCTGATTGGGTTGGGAATTACAAAGAATTTCAAACCTTACTTTTGTTTGGTTTGCTTTCACATTTTACTCAAGTGGATCAAATTGTCTGAATAACATCACGCAGTTACATCAGCTCACCAGTGGCGATATTCCCTAAAGGCTGGCTCATTGATTGGCCCGGACTAAAAAACCCTGTGCTGAACCCAGAGGTAAAACAATGGAGCAACAATAATTTTATTCCATTTGAGGGTTTCTCTTTCTACTTTGGTGTTTAAACCTAATGTGGTTTCATTAGAATCTGTCCAGTATGAGCAGCAGCAGAGGCAGAGAGCGATCCTGTATGTTGCACTATAACACATTCTACATCACTTCCTCTTTTCACTGGATGATCCATTTGCTTTCACACTGCAAGTGATTTGCACCAGGGTTCACTTGGAAGTAAACCAAAACCCTCAGTCTTCAAGTGGGCCAGAGTTTGATTCTCTAGTTTGCACCATAGTGTGATTGCACATTGTACAGCACTATCAGTGGAACAACAAGGGCCCTTTCAAAGCGGACCAAACAGAGTCAGAGCCCTTAGTTTCCAGGATACTGTTTCTTAGATTTGTGGTTCAGTAAGTCCCTCTTTGGTCCATTTTTTTTTCTGTTCTCCCACATTTTCATACTGCTCCTGCTCATCACATTTGATCAGTGTGATGCTTTTTTTTTGTTTATTTTTTTGTTTTGTTTTTTGCCATTGTACTAGTCTGAGATAACAGACAGCATATCTCACTGTACTTCCATCACATTGAGCAACAAGCATGATCTTCACACTCTCTATAGAGTGAGACTCCCATTAGCCTCAGCTGTACTGTGCTAGGGAGGATAATTAGTTAATATTAGTACTATAATGGAAAAATTAACATGGTCGACATAGTAAACATTATTTGGAACCTCAAAATCACTAAAAGTATACTTATACAAACACTTATACAACAAAAGTAGTCTTACAACACCAGCGTCACTGTGCACTGGTCTAGTTGAAATATTCATGACACATTTACTTTTAGCAGGAAACATAAAAGCAGATCATCCCACCTTCAATACCAGAGTAGTGTCGGCTGAAGGAACATCTATAACTGTTGTGCTGAAGTTTCCCAGGTCCAAAACAGTGGTATTCACCTGTTGTTGGGCAGGTCTTGGCAGCAAAACCTGTTATCCCGGTCAAAAGGCAGAAAACAAATATGGATATTGATTAATCGTTGTACTATTAGCCCAATAAAAATATTAGTCACTTCAGAACATTCTAAAGAAAACAGGAAAAACATCATAATTAATTAATTGTGTTTTTCTTTATTCTTATTTTTACACCTTTTTAAGTAGAAATTATTCTTTGTACACGTAAAGAGCAAGATGCATTTTCTTCAATTATCTTTAATTTTTGAATATGACTAATGGAGGTATCATGTTCTGTATTTTTTACTTTGATTACATTATGTAGAAAAATATACATTCAATGTTCTAATGTATACTATTAACAGCAGCATGTTTATTGGTAATAAAGAAAATATTCAGGCTGAATAAACCATCTGCTCTCTGTTTTTGCAGTGTTTCTTTGTTTTTTGCATTTTTATAATTATTGTGCGTATTCATGGACCCCAAAGGGTAATCACCTGGGTTGAAGCCCACAAAACCAGAACATATTTAAGTATTTTCACACTCAGAGCCTGTAGTACACCTGGGAACACAAAGTGAAATGAATAAGAGTCTCCTCTCATGCATTACAGGTGGGCGTGTTGTGGACTGCTGAAATAAATCTAACACCACCCCCTTCAATCCACTTTAAACTCAAAGCTCTCTCCAATTGTTGCTTTCTTCCCCAAACAATTGAAAGAGGCAAAGCATGCTTCGTTGTTGCTATGCTACCAAGGACAGAACATGTACAGATGGTAGACAAATTAAAGGAAACAAACTCCTTAACCCTGGTTGGAGAACTGGAGGATGTGTCATGGAGCATGTTTTCTTTTTTTTCCCATTATAATTTAGGTCAACTTTCCCTTTAGATGGAAGGATCAGTTCAATCTAAAAATGTCATTACCCTGAGTGATCAACTTTTTTCAGTGATAAACCATTTTTATCTACATAGTCTCTGCATACAAGTGTCAATGATGAGTGTGAAGTTAATTTTAATCATATGCTTTTAAATTCATCAGAACTCAACCCAAATTAATCCTCACGGTAGACATGTTCTGAAACACCAAATGAGGACAAATCTTTTGTAAAAATGTTGCGTCCCTGCAGTTTCCTAGGGCTTGTAGAACCAATGCAAAGCTGGGTTGACATATTCTGGAAGTCTGTTGACCTCAGACCTTACTTATAGGCTCAATAATGGGTTTTTCTATCATCTGTATAGAAATTGTGTAAAGTTAAAAGTTTAGAAAATGCATAAATGCTAATAAAATGGTGTAAACTCTTCTTGTTTTTGGCTCCATTATTTGTTCCAATATAAGGCACAACCTAAAACTGTGTATGACTTGTAATCACAAAGACTTCCTGTAAGGTAAAACAGATTTGCATAACAGTAAAATAAAAAAACAAACAAACAAACAACAAACATACACATGTATGTATGTATGTATATATATATATATATATTTACAGTGGGTATGGAAAGTATGGAAAGTCAGACCCCTTAAAATGGCTACAATAAAACATCTCTGTTTTATTGTAGCCATTTGCTAAAAAATAAAAAAAAAAGTCCATTTTATTTCTCATTAATGTAGAAATTTTTGCAAATTTATTTAAAAAGAAAAACTGAAATATCACATGGTTATAAGTATTCAGACCCTTTGCTGTGACACTCATATTTAACTCACATGCTGTCCATTTCTTCTGATCCTCCTTCAGATGGTTCTACTCATTCATTGGAGTCCAGCTGTGTTTAATTAAACTGATTGGACTTGATTAGGAAAGACACACACCTGTCTACATAAGACCTTACAGCTCACAGTGCATGTCAGAGCAAATGAGAATCAAGAGGTCAAAGGAACTTCCCAAGGAGCTCAGAGACAAAATTGTGGCAAGGCACAGAGCTGGCCAAGGTTACAAAAGAATTTCCGCAGCACTCAAGGTTCCTAGGAGGACAGTGGCCTCCATAATCCTTTAATGGAAAAGGTTTGGGACGACCAGAACTCTTCCTAGACCTGGCCGCCCAGCCAAACTGAGCAATCGTGGGAGAAGAACCTTGGTGAGAGAGGTAAAGAAGTACCCAAAGATCACTGTGGCTGAGTTCCAGCAATGCAGTGGGGAGATGGGAGAAAGTTCCACAAAGTCAACTGTCACTGCAGCCCTCAACCAGTCGGGGCTTTATGGCAAAGTGGCCAGACGAGTAGCCTCTCCTCAGTGCATCTGAAAGCCTGCATTGAGTTTGCCAAAAAACACATCAAGGACTCCCAGACTGAGAAATAAGATTCTCTGGTCTGATGAGACCAAGATTGAACTTTTTGGCGTTAATTCTAAGCGGTATGTGTGAAGAAAAGCAGGCACTGCTCATCACCTGCCCAATACAATCTCAACAGTGAAACATGGTGGTGGCAGCATCATGTTATGGGGGTGTTTTTCAGCTACAGGGACAGGGCGACTGGTTGCAATTGACGGACAAAGGAATGCAACCAAGTACAGATATATGGTGGAAGAAAACCTCTTCCGAAGGTTCACCGTCCACCAAGACAATGACCCGAAGCACACAGCTAAAATAACAAAGGAGTGGCTTCAGAATAACTCTGTGACCATTCTTGACTGGCCCAGCCAGAGCCCTGACCTAAACCCAATTAAGCATCTCTGGAGAGACCTGAAAATGGCTGTCCACCAAGGTTCACCATCCAACCTGACAGAACTGGAGAGGATCTGCAAAGAAGAATGGCAGAGGATCCCCAAATCCAGGTGTGAAAATCTTGTTTTGTCAAGAAGACTTATGGCTGTAATAATTCAAAAGGGTGCTTCTACTCAGTTTCTACATTTCAGTTTTTTTTCTGTTAAGATAGGGTGCTGAGTGTACATTAATAAGAATATATATATATATATATATTTATATATTAATTACTTTAAAGTTTTTAAATTGTAAGCACAAGTCAGGTTGAATCTGTATGAAATCAAATCTCTGAATGAGGTTTAACGCAGGTGAAATAACTCCTGCATGGATGCACTTAATTGGGCTTAAATGATCCTTTTTGTGACACCCATGCTCCAATGATCCATATTGCTGCATCTTTTTGTAAAAACAACAATGTGCATATTAATACAGATGAATTCCTGACAAAACTGCTTTCACTCGCATATTTCTGTTTCTTCTGTCAGACGTTTAAATGTGTTAAAAATTGACTGAAAATCCCATTTGAGACTATGTGTCAACTCACGGATGCTTAGAAACATTTCCAGATTGTTGCTTTGCTCGAACTTAACCCTGACATTATAACTACAACATCATCTAACACAATAATGACTGAAGTAACTTGATGTTTGTGCAGTTATTCAACCACACTCACATGTATGTTGACCTCCCACTAAAGAAGTTAGAAGGGGGGGAGTTTCTCGATCATTTTTTTCAAGCAGCATCAGCAATATTATTACTCTCCCATGAATATACACAATTAGATGTGCCGGTTGAACTCTATCCACAGTTCTACTCAACTGTGCATGTGTGACTGTTTTCCAGTAACAGAGTACTGTAACATACTTTGCCTGGGATAATATACTAAACAAATCCTATGTGCTGCTTTGATCCAAATTCCTTTCTCTTGCCTAATCCTTTTTATATGATGGAAAAGTTTTACTATGTCAATACATCGTCCCGTCAGCATGGTCTGATTAGCTTTTTATTTCATTCCACCCAATCTAGTAAAATCTCTATTACTTCGACATGTTGCGTTTGTACAAGAGCATGTGTGTCCCTGTAATCCCCACAGCGAGTTTAGTCTCTACGGTGATCACAGTTTAGAACAAACCTCAGACGCTGCACTGACCTCAATATCTTCACTTAAGTTCTCAACAGGGATACCGGATCCATCTTTTGCTGTGAGGGATAAAGCACCTAATTTGCCGCTGATGTTCCCTCCTTCATTCCAGGAAAATGGGTTTTTGTCTAAACTCAGCATCTGTTAGTGTATTTAAAGAACATAGCAGGGTTTCATCTCAATGCACGTAAGACACTTCAGAAAACAGAGAAAAGTTTGATTACATGCGCTCATCATCTGCAAACATATCCACAGCCTTACTGACTTACTCGCACATCCACTGGTTCCTCTGCAGGAAACGTGTCAGAGGGTAGTTCTGGGAGAGAAAATGTGGGACTGGAACTGTTGGCAACACTTACAGGCTCTGTGTGTAATCTATCAGGTGTCACTCTGTATGAAAAGATGAACACAACACATCGGCATCATAGCAAGCAGAATGATGGTCTGACTGTCTTGTTGACCTGAACAAATTTGCTTTGCCAAGCTTTGTCAGGCTGGATAAAGCCTCTCTTGATGCTTGAGTATTGTTCTTTATTTATACTATTTTTAAATTCCATCTATAGGATGGACCTGACAAGGGAAAATCAAAAGAAGAGGGAGAGTGAGAGGAGAGAGGGAAGAGCTGAAAAAGATGACAAAGATACGACAGATAGAAAGCATCAGCAACAGCTGCCAAAACGGGAAATCCAGACAATCAGCTGCTACATTTGTAAAGGAACACACAGAAAACATCCTACTGCCTCTGCAAGAAAACAAAGCTGACAATCATCCAGAAAGTAAGGCTGAGCGAAATAATAAATCACAACAGCAACACAAAAGCATGCAAGTGAGTAAGAGTGCAAAATATGAGGAATAAAGTGTTATTCATTCCTCATACATAGTACAATTCTTTTAAATATGAGTTTACACTTTCATACAGTGTTTTAGTAGCTGTCAGTCATTTCAGTTTAATTGTTTTTTCAAAGATTGAGTGTGATGAGGAGTTAGATGCAATTATTGACACTGCTGTCATAGGAAACAATAGAAAAACTGACGCAGCCATGTTCAAGCGTACAACAATATCCCACAGTAAAAGTAAGCTGGCTGCATTCACATTTCCAGACCAACTTGCAACCTATTTTAGCTTTCCACTGCAACATAGGGGTAGTGTTCAAAACGTGGAACAGCCTTAAACAAATGTGCCTTTGGGTTTTGTTTTTCCACACAGGAGCAAAGTAAAGTATTTAAGTGTTATGAAACGTTGTTTTTTTTCTTTTCATCCAGAATTAGGCTTTTCCAGCTTGAGTTAACTTTCCTCCAATGAACACTGGATGAACATGTCAGCTTTGCATTGTTAGCTTGTTGCATGTCTGCTGACTGCATTCAAAAGTTACCCTGAATCCTTCAGTCTACAGTTGTTGAGACAGATATGCATGCATGAGTAAAAATCTGCCTTGACATGTCTCAACATTTATCTTTTTTTTTTATTTAATTTAATTTATTTATTCTTTTTTTATGATTTTAGATGTCTTCAGGGCTGTGAACTCATTTGTCATTTGTAATCATGACCATAATTCATCACATTATATTTAATTAGTCAGAGTTGACCAATGTGAACTTATTTTTATATGAAAACTGTTGTTTACTAAACAAATACAAGAAATGAACATTGTTTTTATGCTTTAACTCTGACATAGTCCAATTTTTTATTAATTTATTTGTTACAAGATTGCATTTTTTTCTATTGAATGACAATTTTTTTTTATACGTGTCTCTTTCTTCTAATTAACCTTTATTTTATTTCTATGTGTTAATGAGAGGGTGATGAAACTTCAGCCTTGTAGAGTGTAAATTTAATTAGAAACCAAATAGATGCTCAATATAAAACTGAATGGACATGTCATTGGTTTTAGTTTTGTGATTATAGGTGAGATTTTGAGGCACTGTTGGGCAGATTTTATTATTATTAGCAGCTGATCTGTTTGTCTCCACATTGTACCACAATAGGTTTAAATTTTGTGTGAAAGACAATCTTCAGTCTTTTCATGTTTTACATCAAAGACAATAATCATCTTCCAAAATATTGTTTAATTTATTTCAGTCTTTAAGTCTAGAAGGTAAACTTACCTATTGACAAGGACACTAATAATGGATTGACTAACAACGGTTGGCCCCTCATTGATTTTCTGAAACTTCAGCAGCACACTCTGTATGCTGCTTAAAGTGCCAAGAAGGGCATCAGAGACGTTTTTCTGCGAAACACAACACATAACAATAAGACAAGACACTAATTTTGATGTTACTACTGTTTGCATTTCTGAGCCGTCTCAGACCCCAATGATTGGTTATGAAAGGATTTTGGTGGTATCTTTATCCTGGCCTTCAAACAACAGTATAAACACAGCTGATGAAAGGAAACTTGATAATCTTAAAAAGTAGTGGAAATACAGTGCCTTTACATATCCTCCTAAAGTCTAAATACATTAAATATGTCATACACAAGTTTACTCCTTTCACGACTGGCACTAAAGCTTTACTTCACTGTCAATAGAAAACTTTATTTTCTTTTTGGACATCAATGACAACCTTAAGAAAGGTTACATGCCACTTTCTAGCCAATCCAGGCTCATTTTAGAATGTAGAAAACACAACACACAAAATCACAACATTATCATAAATGAAGGCTCTAAAGCTACTGTAATCCACTTTAATCTTGCCTGATGGCTATCCTTAACAATGTACTTTATGAAAAAGAAAAAAAATTTTTTAGTCTTCCTAAAAACAGAATACAAGAAACCAGAAGTAAAAATCAAGTTGAAAAATGAAAGACCTTAAAAAACAGTGGAAGTCTTTTCCATGACATACTCTACCTCCTGTCACCTGTCTTACATCATCTACGAAATGTTGCCATGTAACAATTTTAAAGCCTTTTATTCTAAAACTAGTAGCTCGTGCGAGATGAAGCAGTGAATTTAGAGACATAATGTCACATTGATTGACAAAGGAAGACACGTCACATCAAAATCATTCAGTCTTTCTTTGAGAAGGAAACGCCATCTGTGCACGCTTTGAAGTCAGTGACTCACATTGGAAGAGTAGTTCAACATAATGGCCACCCCCTCTAAAAGAGCGCTGACTGTTGAGAGCATTTTGTTCTTGTTGTCCTCAGTTTGGCTCAGATTCATTTGCAGGAGCGATAAGGTGATGCTTGCAAACAATGTGGAGGCAGCTACCTGTTGATTGGAATCAAATTAAAACACTCACTACTAAGTTTGTGAAGACATCCGGAAGCTGTGAAAAATGTCAATAAAAACAGAAAGAAAATAATATTCTCAAATTAAATTTCTACCGACACATTTGTTTTAAAAAGAAAGAGACAAGGGCTTGTTTACCCCCTGTTGCATCGGCTCTTTCAACAAAACAGCAAGCAGCAGTTGTAATTGAAGAAGCCAACTGCTGTCAGATTTTGAAGGTGAAATATTGTCCCATTCTTGCCTAATATACAATGTGAGCTGCTTTAATGTTTGTAGCTTTTGTTGCGATTTTCATTTTATTTTTTGCCATTAAGCTTTAATAGCTTAATCTCTTTTCAGACAAGAATGGTGTCCAGGATGTCCAACAGTTTTTGATTTATTTGTTTTAATGCCGCAGCAGCACTCAGTTTCTAGTGTTTGCATCTATTTCTACAACAAAAGCTGTTTTCAATGCAATGCTCTTGGTCTGAATACCACAGCTAGTTTTTTGTTTTTATTGTCAGACCTTTTTCCTTGAGTAAACAATTTCTATTTTGAAAAAGTTAATAAAATTGTTTGGAAGGATAAAATTATTTTTTTCTGTTGAATTATTTTACCACTTGGCCGTTCACAGATCAAGAAACCTCTTTCTATTTTCATGTAAGCAAAGACAGAAAACTCAGTCTTTGAACTCACTGTTTTACCAATCTGTTGCCAGGTAATATGATTATAAGAGATTCTAAAAATTTCACAAGTTTTTATTTAAATTATTTCCCAGATTTTGCAGTCCTGTACTTCCCCATCACAACTTTTTAGGAAGTTGTTGCTGACATTGAACTCAAAATGTGCAAATCGTATGAAACAAACAATATGCAAGGTTTAAATTCTGGTAAATTACTTAATTCTATTTTCTATTCACATTTCACAAAATTAGAACTTTTTGTTAAGACATAAGGAAGTCATAATTGTGGTAAGTACTAAATAAGTAATTAGTATTACAGTGGGCTTGATTTACAGTACCTGTGCAGACAAACTGAGTTCAGTTCCTCTCTGGACGATAGCAGAAAGTGTACTTGCTACCACTTGAGCTTCTTCAGGCGTGTTGGGAGGAACATTATTTATTGTGTCAATCATTGTGCCCAGCATCATTTCCCGGAGCTATAGAGGGAAAAAAAAAATGCATTGCTGATGTATTTTGTTGCTTTTTTTTTAGTACAAAGTAATTTTCACAATCTTCACAGTGTCATGGAGGGAAACTTAACATATAATTATGACTTTTATTAATTATTACATGCAAAGTTACCTCTATTAAATCCAAACCTACTACATTATTATATCACATAAGAGTCATGAGCGTAAATACCTAACAAGCATTGTTCTTTAGCATTGTCTGGCTGTATTTTCTTCCATGTCAGAAAATGGAACCAGACCTCCGTTGCAGCCATACACACGAAATCTGGCTAGAATGTCAACATTCAGTGCTATCAGCCTTAGACCACTAGAAGACATCATTATGTCTTTAAGTTAATCTACTTGCTGTCTGGACACCCTGCCAACCAGCTTTTTAAAAAAGGTTCTCAGTTTATTGATTTTAATGAGTTAATTTATAACAGTTCGCTTTTATCTGGGATATTTCCAAAAGCACTGAAAACTGCAGTTGTTAAGCCCCTTCTAAAGAAAAGCAACCTGGACCCTTCGTATTAAATAACTATAGGCCAGTCTCTAATCTTACTTTTATTAGGAAGGTATTAAATGACATTCGTGTCAATTCAGATTTAGGTAAAACATCAGTTCTGGTGGTGCTTGATCTCAGTGCAGCTTTTGATACTGTGAACCATAAAATCCTCCTTGACATACTAAAAGAGTGGGTGGCATTATCAATTACAGTTGTCAGTTGGTTCAGATCGTATCTTGAAGGTAGGGGCTATGCTCTTTCCATCGATGATCATAATTCTAACCGGATCACCACCTGTAACCTGTACATGCTTCCCCTGGCTCAGGTCATATATCACAATAATGTTGTCTATCATAGTTACGCAGACGACTTTACTTAGCTCTGTCACCAAGTGACTATGGCCCCTTAGACTCACTCTGTCAGTGCTTAGACCAAGTAAACTGCTGGATGCAATTTAACTTCCTTCAGTTAAACAAAGAAAAAACTGAAGTTATTGTTTTTGGCAACATGAAGGAAAGAACGGAAGTTACTGACCTGCTTGAGTCTAGAGTTATAAAGACAAAAACATCTTGGTGTCATAACTGACTAAGACCTGAACTTATAACCATAACCATAACCAAATCAGCTTTTTATCATCTTAAACAGATAGCAAGACTTAGAGGTCTCATGTCCAGACAGGATTTAGAGAAACTTATTCATGCTTTCATTTTCAGCAGGCTGGACAGTAGTAACAGTCTTTGGTCTGGTCTTGCCAAAAAGACTGTTAGACAATTTCAGCTCATTCAGAATGCTGCTGCCAGAGTTTTAACAAGAACCAGGAGAACAGAGCACATCACTCCTGTTCTTAAATCTTTACATTGGCTACCAGTAACCTACAAAATCAATATTAAAGTGTTACTGCTAGTCTAGCCTAGTCTGAATGACCTCCCTACAATGCCTGGACATGCTCCTGATGAGGTGGTGGATGGTCTCCTGAGGGATCTCCACCCAGACCTGGACTAAAGCATCCGCCAACTCCTGGACAGGCTGTTGGTGGATGGAGCGAGACATGATGTCCCAGATGTGCTCAATTGGATTCAGGTCTGGGGAACGGACGGGCCAGTCCATAGCATCAATGCCTTCTTATTGCAGGAACTGCTGACACACTCCAGCCACATGAGGTCTAGCATTGTCTTGCATTAGGAGGAACCCAGGGCCAACTGCACCAGCATATGGTCTCAGAAGGGGTCTGAGGATCTCATCTTGGTACCTAATGACAGTCAGGCTACCTCTGGTGAGCACATGGAGGGCTGTGCGGCCCCCCCCAAAAAATGCCACCCCACACCATTACTGACCCACTGTCAAACCGGTCATGCTGGAGGATGTTGCAGCAGCAGAACGTTCTCCACGGCGTCTCCAGACTCTGTCAGTCTGTCACATGTTCTCAGTGTGAACCTGCTTTTATGTATGAAAGGGCGCCAGTGGCCTATTTGCCAATCTTTGTGTTCTCTGGCAAAGGCCAAACGTCCTGCACGGTGTTGGGCTGTAAGCACAACCCCCACCTGTGGATGTGGGGCCCTCACACCACCCTCCTGGAGTCTGTTTCTGACCATTTGAGCAGACACATGCACATTTGTGGCCTACTGGAGGTCATTTTGCAGGGCTCTGGCAGTGCTCCTCCTGT
>JBAMHW010000014.1:25226031-25244991 GCA_037177495.1 Rhadinocentrus ornatus
ATACGTATATATATATATATATATATTTAAGTATAAAGTGAGAGATAGGGCCCGAATCGTTGATGTGTTGTCAAGGTAACCGGCTATGACACAGCACCTACAGCTCACTGTCCCAAACATCCAAGCTATGCTGCAGAGCCGTGTCAGCCAAGACAGCCCTACAGCATCCAGAGCCTTTAGGAACTCTGGGTGGACCTCATCCACCCCCAGGGCCCTACCACTGAGGAGCTTTTTAAACTTGACGGCATCCCTCACTGCTGGTGTCCACCGACGAGTTCGGGGGTTACTGCCACGACAGGCACCAACGACTTTGCAGCCACAGCTGTGGCTGGCAGCCTCAACAGTAGAGGCATGGAGCACAGAGAACTCGGACTCAATGTCCCCCGCCTCACCCAGGACATGGTTGAAGCTCTGCTGGAGATGGGAGTTGAGACTCTTTCTGAAAAGGGACTCCGCCAGACGTTCCCAGCAGACCCTTACAACACGCTTGGGTCTTCCATCCCCTACCACCATCTGCGCCAACTCACGAACAGGTGGTGATCAGTTAACAGCTCTGCCCCTTTCTTTACCCGAGTGTCCAAGATACGCGGCCGCAAGTCCGATGATACAACAAAGTCAATCATCAAACTGCAGCCTAGAGTGTCCTGGTGCCAAGTCCACATGTGGGGGGCTCTGAAGTCCCCCCAGCAGAACGAGGGAGTCCCCGGAAGGAGTGCTCTCCAACAACCCCTCCAAAGACTTAAAGACTTAAAAAGACTTGGTGCATAAGCACAAACAACATTCAGGACCCGTCCCCCCACCTAAAGGCGGAGGGAGGCTGCCCTTTCGTTCACCGGGGTAATTCCCAACATACAGGCGCCAAGTCAGGGGATAATGAGCATGCCCACACCAGCTTGGTGCCTTTCACCGGAAGCAACTCCAGGATGAAAAAGGGTCCAGCCCCTCTCAAGTGGTTCCAGAGCCCAAGCCGTGCGTTGAGGTAAGTCCAACTTTATCTAGCCGTAACCGCTCAACCTTGCGCACCAGCTCAGGCTCCTTTCCAGCCAGAAATGTGACATTCCACCTCCTTAGAGCTAGCTTCTGCAGGTGAGGATTAGACCGCCAGGGTCCCTGCCTCTGGTAGCCACCCAGCTTACACTGCACCCGACCCCTATGGCCCCTCCTGCATGTGATGAGCCCACGGGAGGGGGGGCCCATGTCACTCTTTCAGGCTCAGCCCGACCAAGCCCCATGGGCAAAGGCCGGCCACCAAGCGCTCTCCTCCGTGCCCCACCTCCGGGCCTGGCTCCAGAGGGGGGCCCCGGTGACCAAAGTCCAAGCAAGGAAAACCTGGGACCCATGGTTTGTCGTCATCATAGGGGTGTTTTGAGGCGCGCTTCGTCTGGTCCCTCCCTAGACACCTGTTTGCCATGGGTGACCCTACCAGGGGCATAAAGCTCCCGACAACATAGCCACTAGGATCATCAGGACGCGCAAACTTCTCCACCACGGTAAGGTGGTGGCTCAGGGAGTATCATAAATTGTTTTTATAATATTGTCGACCCGTCACTCTGTATCAACCAAGTAAATAAGTAAGGTAATCAAGACAGAAAGACAGGCTGTCAATCGTGACATTTCATAAAGATACTGGCTCCAGCCCAGCGTCTGAGTTTTTGTTGCCACAGTTACCAACTAGAGTTTAGTATACACACATAAAACAATGATAATGTTTACTTGGATCTTGACTAGAAATAATAACATAAAATCCTTATTTGTTTTCCACTTGCGTCTGTTTAAGGTCATAAGGGCATCCAATGTAGGTTGAGCCAAGTCTACTGGATTAGGTTTCTTGAAGACAAATGAAGAAGACAAGAAAAGTGGTTTGAACGAGCAGTGAAAAAGGCAATCTATGTAAAATTAGGCAAACCTTCACTTAACAGAGTAGGGCTCAGACATCACCTCTTTTCAGCTTTCCCAAAGGAGATTGACACCTATTCACACTTAGCCTCAAGTGAAGCTATGAACAATCTTCACGCTGACAAGACCTCAGGTGAGTCACCAACGTCATAGGCTCCAGTATTGGTCATAGGCCACCTTTACATGAGAGTTTTAATTCCCCTTTAATTCAGAATAAAAATGAAATCCTCCTTAAAATGACCTTATAAACACCTAATTCCAAATGAAAATTCTGAATTAACCTTAAATCCAAAGTAAGTGGCTGGTTTATTGATTTTAAATCCAAATTGAATTATTCCTCGATAATGTATGCGTTCATTCCGCTTTAAATTAATTTCTGTTGTTTTGCGCATGCTCGTTCCCTTGTCCTTTTGCAATTATGGTTCTGTACTCTACCTTCTTTCTACTCCTCAGCTGACCAAGGTAAAGTAGTATGCTGTTGCTTAAAAACTATAATTGAAATTTGAGCAAAAATGGTTCTTATTATGTGGCCTTCCATGTTGTAGCCAAAACAATAAGAAGCAGGTTCTGGAGTTTGTTTTCTTCCAGTCAGTCCCCTGTCCAATCAGAACCCTTCCCGACCCATAGATCTTAAGCGGAATTGAATAAAAGTGATTAAACGTGTTTTCCAATTAAATCTCAATTCGGAATTACTATTTCCATGTAAATGCAAAGGATAATACTTTAATTCCAAGTAATTTAATTCTAAATAATTCATTCCAAATTAAAAAACACCATGTAACCGAGGCCATAGATGCTAAAACATCAGGTTTCAATAGCTAATTAAGTAAAATATCTCCATTAGAGCTGAAGAAGCTCTTCTGAGAGCAAAACATCTTCATGAAACTAAACCCTGTCCAGCTGACTTGATTATCATTATCTGCTCATAGTCATTGCATCCCAGCTCCAACCCAGTTAGCACTTTTCCCCCCTTAAAACAAAAAACAAGCATTTCAATTCTGATGATTATGCAGGAAAATCTTTATTTACTGAGTCAATAAAACTATTTGACAAAGAGAAATGTCCTTATTCTTTTACATAAATAAACAGTGTTTACATCATCTGTTACACCACTGATACTATCGCTATACAAACAGACATAATCTGTTACAGGTTCAGTCTTTTGTAAAGTCAGTTATTCAAAGTCAGATATTTCTGTGTGTGTGTGTGTGTGTGTGGCTGCAATGCAACTCCAACCACAAACACTGTAAGGGTATTTACAAGCCCATGCAAAGCCTGCAGCAATGATGTAAAGTGGTTAGTATTGCTATCATAACTTTATGAAAGAATGAATGGTCTGATGATTTTTCTAGAGTGTAAATGGTAAATGCGTTCATCATTACAATCATTACATCTGAATGACCCATATCCAGTAATTTCAGAATGGCCTACATATGGTCTCGATGACTTGGCACAGTTCATAAAGCTACAGAACTGGATGCGTTTCTGAGCAGTTTCACTGAAATATTGAAATTAATTCATATGTTGCACACTAACAGAGTAATGATGTTTAACAATATGCAACATTATTTAGACTGGACTTTAACTAAATGCTCTAAACTCCCAAAACAGTGTCATAAATATGTCATATGATGAGAGATTTATTGTCTTTGCTCCTAACTAACTAAAAGAATAACAATTCTTTATCACAAACTGTTTTTAAGCGATGGAATTAAGAGGAAGTGGCAGAATGGCGTTTATTAAATGTGACTGCGATGATCAGGCGATGGTGGTCACATATTTACTTTTTTCTGCTATTCACTTATTGCATGGAACCTGTAATCTGCAGCAGTGAATGAAACATCTCAAAAAATGGCTCTAAGTTTCTGCAGCATCAATGTGTTAAAAAGAAGTAGTCACATGACAGTAACATAAAGCACAAAGTAGAGAGGTAGAAAGGATTTTTGTTGGCAAGATCATAAATAATTTTCCGTTTATCAAACACAATCATTTGCCATATGAGCAACTTAGCTTCGGAAAAGCAAAGATCTATATAATCAAGCGACAGTGGGTTTGTTCTGGGCCTTATGTTAGGGTCTCAGCATGTGCAAACACTGTGCTTTTGTAGAAAAAGTAACTGTAAAGATTGTCTTTTATGCAGTACAGAAGTGGGGGGAGGGGTGATTACAAATCAGTGTGCTGTTGGTGAGTTAAACTGGTGTGAAGTGATTCACACCTTCGCTTTGCATCTAACCCTTTACACAGTGGATCTAAAGACGAAACCTACAATTTTGCACTTTGTCTAAGATGTCAATTTAGAGCTGATACAGTGTAGACTGGAAGTCACCATTTGTCATATCGCTACCAGCCACAAGAGGGCGCAAAAGCTTTATTAACTGACATCCACAGACGAACAGGCCTCATATTTCAGTTTTCTACAATTAAAAATGTAAATATTTTTAGTCATACCCACCTTGTTAATTTTGAAATAGCTTATAACACAACATCTATGCAATATTTACATGAATTTACATAAAATTCCTCATTTGTATTATTTTTTTAATGCTAACATATTTGCCAATTGGACATTTCCACTCACTCCTCAGTGTTTCTTTAAAAACATTGTAAATAATCTTATGTTTGAATACATAATGTCCTATGTAATCCTTCAAACAACACAGACACAATTAACAACAAGTCAAATTTAAGCTCATAAAAGAGGGATTTTTCCAGCTAAGACACAGTTAAGCCTTGAACAGCACTGTCAGATCAAACCTAAGTCACCATCAAAAATGTTCACATAGAGTGCAAAAAACCTACAGTAAAACATGTCATTTCATTTTACCAGTATTCAACAGTAAGAGGTAAAATAACATTTACAGTATATGCACACTAACAGAGTAATGATGTTTAACAATATGCAACATTAATTAGACTGGACTTTAACTAAATGCTTTAAACTCCCAAAACAGTGTAATAAATATATTTACAGAGCGTGTGCTTTGTAATTACATTCTGTTCATTGCACGTAATTATAGAGAAGAATGGAGGCAACATGCAGAAGAAATAAGTCAGAAGCAGGTAAGAAGACAAAGAAAAGACTATGTCTGTAAATTTTATTCATACAAACTGTTTTTATCAACTGAGGGGAAAAAAGAGGCAATTATCTCTTAAATAATACTACTTCAAGTAAAATACCCCAGCTGGATTTACTGCAACACTAATAAGAAAATGTACTTTAACAGGGCAAATGGCATAGTATTGGAGTCTATCCTGTAAAAAATAAAAAAGAAGAAAAAAAAAAGTTTTTTGTTATTGACTGGTGGCTTTCCATGATGTCATTGTTAAACAGACATTATTGCAAACCAGTCAAAACATATGAACAACTAATTTAAATTAAACAGTCCTTCATAGCAGTTAATAAGAGCAGTTAAAAACATTATTATTATTTTTTGGGTGTTAAATGGAGCCATGTGATCAGGTGTAATCAACAATGGCTGAAATATGAGAAAAGTAGGAAAGCTTGCTAATCTGTGCTTGTTCACATCACATATAGTAGGTTCTGGCAGTGTTTTTTAAAAAATTATTATTATTATAATTATTATGTTACAAACAAGGCAAATGATTTTAGATTTGTGCCCTCAGGTTTTGTTTTTACTGTAGCAAACATTTGTAGTTAGTCTTTTCTGTCTTCTTTTAGGCTGACTTTTAATGCTAAATTTCAAAACCATGAATGGCCCTCAGAGGAAGCAATGTTTGCTGACTCAGCGTTGCTCATTCTTTGTGCTCTGTCACTCTTTCTCTACTTTCACTTGCTTCTTTTTCTTTCTCTACTTTCTGAAAGATACGTTTTTTAAATGTCTGTGCTTAATAGTGAATTGAAATATTTAACAGGTAAATTAAAAATCCGTGGGAAACTAAAAGCTGGATGCTTGTTGTTAAAAACATTAATTTTATATATATTTTAAAGTCTTTTAGTGAATCACACAGACATATTGCTTAACCCATTGAAGTTCTCACTAAGGAAAAAGCAACAAAAACTATTTTCTTAGCTTTTTTTTCATTTCCTTAGAACAATAGCATGAATTATTTATTTTAAACAAATATATGAGATAACAGTCAATGGTAAAAATAGTTAAATGGACAAAACATGAAACAGTAATGGGATAGCAACACTGCTTTTGGTATTGCATATCCAAATCATGCGATAGAGATGGCTCAGGATTCATTAAAGTCACTGAAAAATGTACTCTACCCAGTGGCAAAAAAGCTAGTTAAAGGAGAACCTAAATTATCTTATTATCTAGGATTTAACTGAGCTGTGCTGTTTCTCTTCTCGTCAAATCCAAAGCCATTATAGCCATTAGATTATGTACTCGACTGTGTGTCTGTCTGTTAGCATTGAAACTCCAAAAGTAATAGATGGAGTTTAATAAAATTTTAGGAAATCTCTGAAATGGAATAAGAAACATGTAATTAGATTTTGAGGGTGATCTAGATCACGGCCTGGATCGAGGATTTGTTTAAAGAATTCTTTACTGGTGCAGGGCAGGTGCAAACATCCAGGAACATTGGTGAACTTTGTGAATTCTGGGTCTTTCACCAGTAAAAACAAAAGGTTGCCAAAACGTAACACCATGGGATTTTCATTTAACATTTTTTGTTTGTAGAGTTTCCTTTAAATATGCTGAGAACTTGTTGTGGCTGGCTGCTTTAAGCATACTTGCTCCACAGACAACATGAGATCGTTATTCAAATTACCGAAAAGACACAAAAGCCCAGAAAGATTTGATAACTGGCTAGCAGCTATCAAGCATTTTAATGCCGATGACCTAGGAGTGATAGCGGGTAGCCAAAAGAGCACTCTTTCAGTCCTACTGCCACTAGCTTTGCCAATACCTCCTCCTCTGAGGTATTGCAAGTGAAAAAGGGCGTCCCTCAAGATTTGGTGCTGGGCCCATTATTATTCACTGTTTATTCCAAATTCAGCTTTTCTGTCATATACTGCACAGTACCCACTCCTGCTGAGACCTGTAAGTGTTTACAACTTGCACAAGAACTACGTTGTCTTCGCAAACTTGTTTTAAATGCAGACAAAGCAAAATGTATGTACTTCAAAAACTGCAAGATCAGCACTGTCTGAGAAAATTTTAATAAGAAATGGTGAAAGTGACTTGATATCTACTTTTAAATATTTAGGAGATTTAATTGATGACCATTTGTTTATTAAGAAGTACATTCAGTATGTATAAAAAAACCTGAAACTATTATTAAGATTTTACTAAGAGTCTTGCTTTGCTTTTCATGTGAAACTGAAATTGGTGGAAGCAACATATTTGCCTGTTGATGACTATGGAGATGTTTTGCATATGAATGCTTCTGCACATTGTCTCTGCATGCTAGATAGTGTGTACCATGGGGCACTGAGATTTATTACCATATGTGGTCACCTTACACACTATTGTGAACTTTATTCTTAGGTTAACTGGGCTTCTTTATGTACTCAATGCCTCAGTCATTGGTATGTGATCATATACATAATCATTCTGGGTATCGTTCCATTCCATTTGTCTTGCCTTTTAGCAAGAAAACAAGGAAGTCACAATCTCCGATCTATGGTTCTGCAATTTCGTTGTTCACAAAGTACAAACTTAACTGGGCATTTAGGTTTTCAGCACCTAATACCTGGAATACATCACAAACTGAACTGAATTTAAAGTACATGAAGTTCTGGCGAACTCATTGCAGTTTACCTTATCTGTGTGCACATGTCTGAGTCCGGAACCGTGGTTGGGGTGAACCACCCAGTACAGGATTTTTCTTCTTTTTTTTTTCTTTTTGTTTTCACATGTTTTGTAACTTTTACTAACTTTTTTTACGGCTACGTGTTGTCTATTGCTCGGGAGGATCTAGTGACTGAACCGTGACACACGTTTTATGTGAGCAAGTTTTAATGTTGCAAATTTTAAAAAGACATCTTTGATTTCACCTGAACTAACTTGGTTAAAAAAAGGCTAAATAAAATATTTATATATCTTTTCCTAACCTTGACACTAAGGGTATCAATAAAGCTTTATGACAAGTTGCACACTTCAACACGGCGCTGTTATGATACAGGGTTTGTTTTTACCGGCAAGCTGGTCCCGTGACCACCAGGTTGATGAAGGTTTGCGCCTGCCCATGGGAATATAGGAATTATTTTACCTTGAACGCTTCAAAACTCAAACTGCCCACTTTCACTGGGAAAATAAAATTTTAAAAAAGTCTGCCATCTCTGAGTGCTTCTAGTTTACCATTTCTGAATTGTTTTTATATCTCTCCTTTAAACTTATACAGTGTCATTTTCTTTTACTTTATTAAAGTAGGTCTAAAAAATTAAGAAAAAAAAACAGTTTTGTTCCAATAGAGGATCTTCAGTCAAGTGCTTCTCTTAAAGTCTCTCAGATGTATGTGCACATACATGTGTTTGAATGTACTATATACAGTATAAACAGCATATGTGCATGTATATGCAGAACATGAGCATGTACTGTTCGTGTCAATGTGCAAGCAAAATGTGGACATGAGTGTATGAAACACTAGGGAGAAGAGGGCAGGAAGCTCCTAGACGTGTGGGCGTATGTGTGCGACTCAAACTGCTCATCTGGTCAGCATTCGGGAGTCTCATTCAAAGCGTTCATAGTTCCTCGTTTGTCTTACACGGGGCACCATGTCCTTCAGGAGCCTGTGAACACAGAAACAAGCTGTTATTGGAAAATGTGCAAATGTGCAGGAATCACAGTTTCCACGATGTCTCAGGCTGGAGTTTCCGTTCATTAGAGATCCAAATCTAAAGTGATCTTTTGGAAAGCCATAAAAAAGCACTGTGGGTGTTTCCATTGACTGGTTTGTCGCACTACACTAGGTTACATTATGTCACCAATGGGTGGCAGTATAGGCTGGTTGCTAAAACTGAGCAGAACTGTGGACACGTGAGGACATCAACAGCAGAAAAATGGAAAGGATTTTACTTTAATCTCTAATATTACTTTGTTCAATCAGTCATATGGAATCAAAACTTTTCTGTGCATTAATGAGAGTTCTTTAGACTTCCATGCATCGTTTCTTATTGACATCTTCTCAATGCAAATCAAAAATATCAATGGAGAACCAGCTTAAGCCTGTTTGACACCTTCTCACCTCAGACTATGGGAAGATGTTGCACCAACATGTGAAGTTGGCAGAATCTTTTCATATGTTAAATGCTTACTAGAATAGAAATATTCACTGGTGTTTCCTTATCTCTTACTTGACTCCGTATGCAAAAATGATGAGTCCGATTAGAACTCCGATGGTGCCATCCAGAAACCAAACATCTGGATGGTCCTTGAAGACTTCAGCACTGACAAGAATTGAAAATCCCATGATGGCTCCAACCAGAGAATTAAACCCTGAAAAACACAAACAGGTTGCCATAAGTCAATAAAAAATATTTAGCAATAAATTCTCATTTTCTAAATTAGTGCTTCTAAAGCACATTTGTTCCTCCAATCCTGATAGTGACAGTTTAACCCTCTGATGCATAACCTTTTAAGAAAGAGAGCCACATTTGTTTTATATGTAATATTTTACTTCCACATGTAGTGATGCTTTCTTAATGTTAGCTTTTCTTTTTATTAATTTAATCTATTTCTTTTTTATTAAAAAAAAAACAATTTATATAATATAACATTTTTGTATAATTTCCTATGAAAAAATAGCTGCAGTTTGTTCTTTTCCTGTTTATTACCGTGTCAAACTTTAGTTAACTTTACTAAACAAATATGCCATCTCATTGCAGTTTTTGTTAACTTGAGTTACTGAGTACAATTGGCTGGATTGATTTGAGTTTCTAGAACTTAAGTATTCATTTCTTTGTATTGTCCTTTTGTATATCCTAATATAAAAACTTGAGCATTCTCATGACATTTTTTTTTCTTTTTCATAGACAGGTTCTTGTTTTTAAGAGTCCATTACATTTTTTCTAAACGCAGAGTGCACCGAAACCCTTCCTAATGGATGCAAAAGGTTCCCTGAGCTTGTAACATAGAAGTCAATGCTGTGGCAATGTGTAAATTGGAAAAGTTTAAATAAAATTTACTTAATTGTTGCTTTTAATGTCTTAGTTTCTGGTACAATAACATCAACAAAGAACTTTTATTGTCTATCTTTAACTGAATAATTGTAATGACTAAGAATGTAAAGGTTTGAAAACAAAATTGAAAAGTAAAAACATTCGTATTAAAAGAGGAGCTAAACGTTTGGAAGTTTTATTATGAGGGGCCGTTTAAGACAAAATTCAGAATCATCACATTCACACACTAAACTAAAACCTCTCATACAATATATCATTCTAAAATCGTTCACATATAGCAGTGGTTACTAAACTTTTTTTCAAGGGGCCCCCTTCTTATCGGCAAGAGTAATGTCAAACCCACCCCACCGGTCATCTTTATCCAGGCTTTTATTTTTATTTTTTCTTAACACAGTGTACCCAGCAAACACTAAATTGCCCAGCTGCTTCATTTATATAAAAGCAAAAAAATACTGAATATTAAAATAAAAACATGTATTAACTGTAGAAATATCTTAATCGTGCAGACATTCTTTAAAAAAACTGTAAGAACACAATGCAGCCTATCAGTGATGGTTACTGTGTGTGCTGTTAATGTCAGTGTGTAAATTCTTACAGCTGATCCAGCTAAGCAGCTGTCAACAGAAACAGATGATGATGCAAAGGATGTTTTAAATCTGGAAAGATTTACTTGATTTACTCCACTTTGTCCATGCAGCACTCTTAGACATAAAAAAAAAATTCCTGGTTTGCTTGATATTCAGTATCAGAACATTTTATTGTACAATGAAGTCCTAATGATGTCAATTCCTTACTATTTCCATTTACATGTGGACTTACCTTGTGTATTACTAATTTTGTATGGCCTGCAGTACGTGGTATCTCACTAACATGTAGCCTCTATAATAAGCCATCCCTATTCCTTGTGATGCTAGGTGTCTGAAAGTACAACTCTTGAAGAACTTGAGAAGTCAAGGGCACCCCTGTTTGATTACTTGGCCAATGCAGGAAGTCTGAGATCTATGCATTCAATAAGAGACAGGGATCTGCTGATACATGACATTGTCATGTTTCAGGTCCTCCAAAGGGTTCAGGTTCCATTTCAGTGGTAGTTCAGTACTAAGCATTTACTGTCAGGTTACTCAGAATAGCGTTTAGAATTGTACCCTGTTCATTGTTATTTACATTAACTGAAATAAATCGCACTTTTTTCTTCTTCATGTTACATAACTACCTCTACATGTTATTACTACATATTCTGCAAAGGGCTGATAAGACTCGAAGTATTGAAGAAAATCTGAAGCCATCCAGACAGCCTTCACCCCTTGTTCTGCTATGAAACAGGCACTCTGACTGCTGACCAGGTTAATGACCTTTTTAGCTTCCACCCATCTCCAGAAGTTAGCAACAAGAGAGCTCCTGAGGATGGTCTGGAGAGACCTTCTCTAAAACAAACCTAAAACATGTCTTGTGTGTTTTTGTCTCACTCATCTGATCTGCCTGATAACAGGTCACAATCAGGGTTGTTTAAAATATACTTTTGATAAGTAAGTATAACGATGCCATGTTATGAATCTCAGTGGTGTACTTTGTCTTTCTGTATTCAATTGTCTGCGTTTCCCAGTAATTCTTTCTTATTTTCTCATTCTTGGTCCCTCGTGTGTTTTTTTTTATTAACATTGTAATTACAAAATGTAAAAAACAAGAGAAACCATAAACCATAATGTTCATTGTGGTCTCATTAATGTTTTTGTCAATCTCAGGAATTAGGACATTGTTATTGGTTTGAAGGTCTGCTAATGGTCCTTCTCCATCAATACCATAGTTGTTATCTTCAAAAACATAAATTATAACTGGATTGATTCCGATGCGTTTAAAGACAGCTGTATGCCACAGCTGAACAGGAGTTTGCCCACCTTGTGTAGACAAACCATTGTTGTTCCACTGGTCTAAAAATGCTGTTACTGCCCATTTAATTCTAGGTAAATATAATGCAAACAGCTTATTTATCTTTGTAACTACATAGCTTGCTTTGCAGTTGAACTTGTCGAACATATATCATGTTGATGACGTGGCTATTAGCTGTTTTTTAAGCAGGTGGTGATGTTTTAGTTGTTAGCTGTATGGCAAGCTAGCTCATGGATAATGTACTTGGGGACAACTGTAACACTCTTTCATGGGGTAGGTTTAGAAAATGTGATTTGAATGACAGCATTTTGTTTTAGGGCGCATTTGCACCAGGATAGTCAGGTGGACTTTGTTGGTGGGGTTGGGAAATCAGAAAATCTTCACACTTTTGGTTTAGTTTGCTTTTACACTACATTTTACTCAAACCGAAGTTAGTGATTAAAATGTTAGTGTACTTGATGCACAACAGAACTTTTGCAATGTTCCTAGTGAAGCGCCTCCCCATTTACGGCTAAGAACGGCCGATGTGTTTATATCCGTTTGCTAGCGTGTGTGAAGTGAAACATGCAACGTCCTGGATGAAAAAGTTGTATAGTGGGATTTCTCAGCCTCAGGAAGCTGCTGGGCAACGACAGCTGGAACTGGTTGGAAATTTACATAGTGCGTCTTTAACTTCTATGCTGTGGGACCACAGCACTTTTGTTTAGAAGCTTGGGCCTCATTTCATAATGTTAAATTTCACCCCAAGGCATGTTACAGCTGACCCTGACTATAGGGTCAGTTGAAACATTTCATTCCTTGTGTTTGAGATCAAGCCATACATTTTCTGTTTGTGCTGCACAGGCAGTTTCCAACGAATTTGACATTCTAGATCACACCATACTGCTTGAAAAACCGGTAAAATATGATATTGGGTAGGGTTGGCACATCAGTGGGTCAGAAGTTTCCTGACAGGCAGAAAGCAATGTGTTTGTTTGTTTATTTATTAGATCCCCATTAGCTGCTGTCATTTCACAGCAGCCACTCTTCCTGGGGTCTCCACAAAATCTTTAATACATCCAATAATTAAAATACATAACATACAGCAATCAACCACACAAACATCAAACACAAAGACACTTGCTCAAAGTGCAAAACTAAAATCTATAACACCGAAAGCCAACAGTGGCATTGTAACTACATTCCCTCTGCAAACTAAGGAATTTGGAACAAGCAAGTACCGTAGCTGAGTGGTGCCCTTTTTAATATGCATGTTGATGTACTGAATTTAACCCCTTTTCCTTAAAGTAATCTTCAATTTATTTATTACTTGCTCCAGTATTTTACCCAGTACAGGTAAAATACTAATGGGTCTACTATTTTTACCTGAAAATTATTCTTTGTTATCTTTCGGTAAAGGAATAATTTAGAATATCTTCCATTTAAAAGGACATACACAAGTCCTTAAACTTAAAATAAAAATGTGAGCGACAGGCAGAGCAATCGGATCTGCTACAGGTTTCAGTAATTTAATATCAAGGTTGTCAACGCCTTAAGAGTTTTCTTTGCTTGTTCTGAGTAATTTCAATATTGTGTCAGTATCAATGTTTTCAAAAGCAAATGTACATGATTTATTATCCATTATTTTTTCTGAGATCACTTTACTAAATAATACATCTTCATCAACAATAAGGTTTAACCCATCTTGCATAATTTGGATTTTGTCACTAAGGTACCTACTAAGATAATTAACTATTTTACTTGATTTAGTAAGCATACGTCCATCTTCCTCTAAAAAGGGTGGTGTTGATCTCTCTTTTCTGCCCATTAATTCATTAAGTGCATTCAAATTTTTTTGTTATTATCTAATTTTATAGAAGTAATTTTATTTTGATAATACTGTATCTTTTTTTTTTTTATTCAATTTTGTGACTTTATTCCTCAATTACAATAATAATCCAATTGCAATGCATTCCCTGATCTTACTGCTTCAATTTTGGGTCATAAATTTTCTAAGCTCTTTATCTAAACATGGAGCCCTAGCAGTCCCCACTATTTGCTTCCTTATTGGAGCATGTCTATCAATAACTGACATTAATAAGTCATTAAACACTCTTAAAACCCTGTTTGCATCCTGCTCCTTCAAGACTGTAGACCAATCAATCCATTTTACATCATCATAATAATAATGATTTCAATCCAAATGTTTAAACATCCTTTTTAAAATAATCTTTTGACCAGATCTTGGTATTTTGGCCTATCGTCCAATTGACACTAAATTGTGATCACTACAACCAACTGAAACTGATATTGCTTTTGAACACACATCAATTGTGTTCGTAAAAATTACATAAATACAAGTGGATGAGCTGGAACCATCAGCCCTGTGACAAATTCTTGTTGAGTTCTTAACTACTTGGGTCAAATTGCAAGTATTTGCACAAGTAAGCAACTTGCATTTGAGTATGCATGATTTTAAATTCCAATCAATATTAAAATCACTCAGAAAATTAACCAAATGTTTTGAATCACATGTTCTGTCCAACATATCACATATCAAATCAAGATACATCACATTTGCATTTGGTGGTCTATAACAACATCCTACTAATAGAGGTTTTAAATTTGGTAGTTGCACTACATTGTAACCGAATTACTTCCAGTCCCCGAATTCTTAGATCCTCTTTAACCGTTACTGGTATATGACTCTGAACATAAATTGCAACACCTCCCCTATTTAAATTTCTGTCGACTCTATAAATATTGTACCCATCTCTATTCAGCAGAGTATTTTTTATTGTAGTGTCCAAATGTGTTTCTGAGATTGCCAATATGTGTAAATCCCTCTCTAAAATTATTTTTTAAATATCCTGTACTTTGAATGACCTATCCTTAGTCCTCTTCTTGGTAATGTGAGAGCACTATGCATTAGATAACATCTTCCTTTAATATACACCAATCAAATATTGCCATTTCATAATCAAACCTTGAGCAACATAGAACAGTTTTAGACATACAAACACAATATACACAAGAAACATCCACAGACACTTTATCACCATCCATTCACACCAACATTTACCCCACAAACATGCAGCGTCATAATTTAATCCACCCAGACAGACTCATGAACTCATACTTGAACACGCATCTAAATGCTGGACCACCTATTATTAAGCTTAACTTCACTACGCCATCTATCATTAACCAAAATCTAAATTCTAATGGCCATTATCACATTGAAACTGATTAAACAAAACAAAATAATCATAAATCATTTATCTTCTTTAAGACATCATTTAAATAATTCTCCATCATACATTTTATTTTAATTCATTTCAATATCTTTATAGCGCTGCATTATAACAGAGTCTCATTTACCTTACAGTTCATAATCCTGGTTCCACCACTTTTCTCCAATAGTCCTCTGCTAATGATCAGTGAATCTTTTGGATTCCTCTTTAAATGTCATTTACAGTGTTGCAGGGTGGATGATCCCATTGTTCACCCCTGCTCTCCACAGCTTTTCTCTCACATTACGGAAGCCCTTTTTTTCCCCCATGGTCTCCGTCAGATCCGCTGTGATACGCAGCTTCATCCCAAGAGTCTCAAAAGTTCGATCTTTCCTCCAAATCTCTATGATCTCCTCCTTCATCTTATGTCGCTGCAGTTTCACCATCATGGCTCTGTTCCCGAAATTTCTCACTGGTCCCCCTCTGCGCAACGTCAACCTGGGGTTTTAATCCAAATTTGTCCTTAAACATCTCACTCAAAAAAGAGGCCATGTATTTAGACGGTTGCCCCTTCTCCACATCTTTAGACGGTCCATAGACTCGAATGTTACACATCCTGGAATAACTTTCCAGGCACTCTGCTTTATTCTTTAATTCATCATTCTCCTTACGAAGAATACTTTGCTTTCTCCAATGTTGTCATCCGATTGTCCATTTCTCCTAATGCATCTTCAAGATCTTTTTTTACCACTACACGCAGAGATATCCTACCTTTAAGCATTTAGTTGTGGCTGCAGAGTGTCTATTACTTATCTTATTTCTTCTCTAATTATATTATGAATCAAGGTCGGTAGATCATATTGTTGATCTTCTTTACCTGCCATGTCCGCTGTAATCACCTGGTGATCATCAGCTGTTCTCTGATCTGATTGTGCTTTTTTTTTTGTCGGATTCATTGTTTTTGATTTGTTTAGCGACATAACACAAAATCAGAAAGTCAAAGTACGCAGAAAAAACGCTCTTACTTTAAAGTCACCGACTTAATATTTCCAAAGTGGCTATAGTATTTTAATTTCACCACACTTTATCATAATTTGGCGTCCCCTCTCAACGTGTTCACCTCCTTCCTTCGTGCATGCTGTGTACAGTTGGACGATATGAAATCAGTTAAAAAATATTACATGTGGGATTCCTCAGGGGTCAGTACTTGGTCCAAAACTCTTCATCTTGTATATAAACAATGTCAATGTTTCTTAGCTTTAAAACTGCATTCTGTTTGTTGATGATGCAACTTTTCTTTACTCAGGGGAGAAAGTGACACAATACAATGGTGGGGAGGAATTAGTACTACTTAAAAGGTAGTTTGTTTCAAATAAATGATCGCTATATCAAATTAAACTGAAATTACTTCATTTTCAAGTGAAATTTGTCTCTCACACACTAGAAAAATGCTTTTCAGACATATTGCTAAAATGTGATTTCAGAGGTTTCATGATTTTAGTATTATGTATCAGAGGATTTCACTATAGTATATAGGAAAAAGGATGTATGAGAAAATATTTCAGTATAAATTATTAGAGATAGTGTGTGAACAATTTTAGTATGATATGGGAAACACTCGACTCCAAAATGTGGCTCATGTTCAAATCCAATTTTAACACTTTTTTTAAATTTTGTTTTCCAATCTTTACTATGTTAGTCCTTAAAATTATTTAGCTTAAGATATACAATAAAAGGTCTTCCTTGATGTTAGGGTACCAGAAACGACTACGTTTTAGTATACTGTGTAAATGACTTAAATTTCATGTGTCTGTAAGAGGTTTCTGCATAATGTCTTAATGGCCCCTCATAGTCTAGCCCCCTTCTTCCTTCCAGCCTCCTTATGTGGTACTTATTAATTATTTACAAGCCAGCACTGTCGAAGAATGGTGGTGTTTTTAGTCATCATTTACTGTTGGTGCAGCTAGTTCGTCACCACTGCAGAATGATTACAGTGTACCTTCAGAAAAGTTCCCTACACTACAGAAGCTGATACTAAAGGGGTACCCCACACTGTAAAAACTGATGAGTTGGGAAGTTTTGGATAAGAATGTGTTTAGCATTCATCTTCAGAGGCGCTTGTAGATAGATGTCTTTGCAAAGAAACAGTTGGACTGTTCTTCTGTTTTTATGTGTGGCTTTTGTAACAAAATAAAAAAGGGAAAATGCTCCACTATATACACGCTGCTGCATCCACTGTGTTCATTACCTTACAAACTTGTGTAAACGATTTTTTGTTTTTTTTTATATAGAAGGAAAGCTAGCTCACTGGGTTATTGTCTTGCCTGCAGTAAGTGTATAGTCTCGTGGGAAATAAATCCAGGCTCAGAGAACAGCAACCTCAGGTTTATTGGACTGATGCCCTGTGTTGGAGAGCAAGACCTGTGAACAGCAGTGCGAGGTGTGGATTTGCGCTGTGCTTTTCCTCGACGGTGCATGTTTCTATGAGCAGCAGCTAGTGTAATTACTTTCTATCTCTCTCAGCTCAGTTTGTGAGCAACTCTAACAAACAACAGATGCAGATGCATTTGGCTTTGCTCTTTTACACTTTCATTTTTGGTTTGCACCCCTTGTTATGATTGAGGTAACAGCTCTTAAACCCTAAATGTTTTCTAGACCATTCATGTTTGTGGTCAGTTTTTGGACTGAATATGAGTTATTCTCTAACTTATCTGTGTGGAGGGTATCTTACCGTCAGTGATAAGTGCCCGACTAGTCAGCTTTCTTCCCAGTAAGAACTTGGCCACAGCCAGCACAGCACATGTGAGCCCACTCACTACAGACACGCTGTAGAGGAAGTCATCCTGGGGACAGTCATAGAGGAGAAAATACATGGAAAGTGAGCGGGATTTGTAAAACACGTGGGATGAAATGAACTAAAGATGGGAAGTGGTGGAAAGAAAGCAAAAGAGAAAGCCAGGTAAAGCCATGGAGAAGACCTCTGTACAGGTACTTTAAGTCAGACACACAATTTATGTCGGTTCAAACAATGTTAATACACGCAGTAGCGCCTCACTTGGTGCATCCTCTCAAGGTCATACAGATGATGCCTCTAAGTGATGTGAAGCTTTCCACTGGAGACTCAGTAGAACCCCCATATTGGCCTCCCTGAGGATCTGGCTCCCAGATTTTAATTGGCCCCCAATGGAAAACGGCATACACAGACCAGAAGGAGAGAAGAAGAAACCGAGGAGGACATAACTGTATTGTCTTTGTCCAACCGTGACCTTCCACAGCAGACTTTTAGTCAGGGTGATATATATGACAGATTTGCAAAATATGAGAGCTAATAAACAGTCAGCCAGTGTAGGGTTCTGTCAGAAACCGCTTCCATGAAGTTTGATAACAGCTGTATGAGATCTACATACGTCCAAATCAGATCAGGAGGTAACTGCATCTGAACTCTTACACACATCAAATTCACAATTATATAAATCTGCAGTGTGTCACATCCCACTCGGTTGTAAGTGTTTATATAGCTAAATTGTTATTCCTCATGTGGCCTTTTCCTCTGATTCTCCCAAGAATATAACTGCCAGAGTTTCTTCTTTTCTGCAATCATTTGCAAAAGAAACAGCTGAAAGTTTTTCTTTTTTTCTGTTTTTTTTATTCTGTTCCTTAACAATAGGGACTGGTTATTAAGGGGAGATTAAATAAATAAAACACATGCTTCACTATCAGAATTTTTTTTTTTTTAACTATGTGGTAATAGAGAAGGGAGGCGGTGATAAATACATTTGATTTGATTAAATTATGAATACAGATAGATAGATAGATAGATAGATAGATAGATAGATAGATAGATAGATAGATAGATAGATAGATAGATAGATA
>JBAMHW010000014.1:25266094-25287414 GCA_037177495.1 Rhadinocentrus ornatus
TCAGTTCCCCACACCTCCTGCAGCTGGCAGCAATCCACCTGAAAGGAGTCAATCCCACAGCAATCTCCAGCCCAACCGACAGTCTTGCACATTTCAGCAATGCTTTACCACATACTGCACCTTTAAGAGTCAAAGTGCTGGAGTGATCTCTCTCCAGTCCAGACCCTTTAACAATTGAAAACACCTGCCCTGTCATTAAATGCAAATTATGACGAGGAAGACCCTGCAAATAAATCATTAAAAAAAATTCATGTGGAGTATGGAAGTGTGGAGTAATTTTTAATTTCCCTCATGGAAACCTTAATGTACAGACAGGTCCTCACAATATCAAAAAACAAAAACTAAAATGCAGTCGCACACATCAAACATGATTGTCCACTGGAATCACCAATAAAAAAACACTGAGGAAATAAAACTACAAAAATAAAAATAAACTACTAAAATGAAAAATGACACTCTCACAACACACTCCTCCTTTATAAAAACAGTTTGTGTTTGGGAAATACAAACTGGGTTAAATATGGGTTTTGTGTGTACATATTACTTGTGCATTTGGGTCTACATCTAGCAAACCTGTTTTATTTTGTCCTTGTGTCTGTCCTTGTGTGTTTGTCTCTCTGTCTCTTTTAATGCTTTCAGGGCAGTCTCATGGGACACCACATCTTGAGTTAAATTGCCATGGCAACCGGAGATTTGAGGCCATAACGGGAATTTGGTTTGAGATCAAGGAATAAGCAAAAAGCTTTCAACTTCTTCCTCTCTCTCTTTTCCTCTCTCTTTCTTTCTCTCTTCTTCCTTCTAGTTTTTCCTCCTGACTTCTGTTTCCACTCAGACCATAGCAGATTTCCTTTGCAAATATCACTTATTTTTTTCCCTTTTCTTATATCTCTCCGTGATGCCCTTTAAAGGCAGATTTATGCTTGTGCTCGTGCAGCTGCGTCCGCGTCACCGCCGTAGGCTCTGCGTAGCTCCGCCGAGGCTCGATGCGCACCTCTTCCAGACCTGACGCGCATCCCCTTTTAACACACGGTTGACACGGAAGTAACCCCTTGTTATTGGTCAGTTTGTGATCACGTGTTGCCAGATATCTGGATTTAAGAATTTGTATGGTAACCACCGTTTGTTAAAACAATAACCAGAGGATCAAGTTGATGATAGGTTGATCGAATTATTTATTAATTTTCTTCCACAAACTAATAAAGACACTGAACCATACTGGACGCCATTGTTGTTTTAAAACAGAAAATACCTACCAAACTGAAGTTAATCATCAAAATAACTCCGACCTGGTGAGTTTACTGGCCGATACTACCCCTGCTGCCACCTTCAGGTTAGGAGGAGAAACTGCAACAGACACCAAAACGACGCGCACCCCCTACGCTCGAGTGTGAAAGCAAACTCACCAGCGTCAGCTACGCTGTAGAAGGCTGCACGCAGACACCACGCAAGCATAAATCCACCTTAAGACTTTTATAGACCTCGGTCTTCCACTGTGCCAGATACAGTTTGACCAGGTTCAATGAAGGCAAAAAAGAGCAGATTTAACTGAGCTGCAGTGATGTCAGATGGGAAACAGAAAGAACAGGAAAGACTAAAACAGGAGTAAAAAGCCCCATAAAGAGCTCTGGTACTAGTAATGCTGGGTAGAAACATATAGCTGGCCAAAGTATGCTCTTCGTAGCTTTGTCCTAGAACATCACCAAGAGTTTCCTTTTTTTTAAGGTACACATTCGTTTCTTACTGTCTTGCACACACATTTATGAATCTCAGGGGCTCCACCAGACTTCCCAGCCATCTGGAGAGTCCAGAAACAGGCTAACTGACTGTTCTAGCTTTCACCAAGGATAACATTTATTTAAGGGATATTTTGCTGTACTGCTATGTCAAAGGTGTCCAATGCAGCTAGAAACAGCTTGGAAACTGAAAAACATTTAATGAGCAATGCAACATTATTTTGTTCTTTGTGAAATAAATCAGGGCAGCTGAGAGAAGAAATCACTAGTCATTCAGTAACAACTATTTTAATGGTGTCAGCAGCAAGCCTTTTAACTGTAGGTAAACAACAGTAAAATACATCTAAATTTTGAGGACTCAGCTTCGTAACATCACTACAACAATTGCAGTATTAACCAATTTTAGTACAAGCTGCAGAAGCTGCATATTGGTGTAAACAAGCGAAGAAAATGGGCTTTTACATTAGACAGATCATTTATACCAGACCACAAAGCCAATGTTGCCCTTTGGGCGTCTTGACCAATGTCATGACATTGTCAAGATGCCTGATCATTTAAAGAAGCACCTCTGACTTGAAGACAAAAGACTTTAATATTGGCACCAAAACAAGGCTCAGACAGGATGACAGGGGGCAGGAAATGAAAAGCACCCGTTGCTTCAGACAGGATGTGTAATGTATGTTAAGCTGTCAATATGGAACTAAGCTTATGTTGCTGACGTCCTTTGTAACAAACTATGTGGCAGATCAGAGAAGAGGACACTAAAATGTTAAACTGGCTTTTGGTTTGATTTTAAAATAGCAACAATAATTCTGAAAGGAAAGCTGGAAAGAAATGTTGGTGGTTATTAATGAGTGGCATCTATGCAACTCACTTGTGAAACCCATAACTAATATAACTTGAAGAAAAATAATGCTTTAAAAGGTCAATGAATACATATTTTACATATTAGAATTTAAGCCCATATGATGACTGATGAAAACTGGAACCCTGTTGCAAAGTTGCAAAAAAAACAAAACAACAACAATGTTTTGGGGATTGAATCATTTACATTTTCTGCCTTAAATGTGGAACCATGAAGCAGCTGGTAGAACAGCGGCAGAAGAGCTCCTGTCTGTCAGTAAAGAACAGGAAACATGAGGCTACAACACAGACTCACCACAACTGGACAATAGAAGATGGAGAAATATTGCCCTGTCTGATGAGTCTCCATTCCAGCTCCACACTCATGTGGTAGGCTCAGAATTTGCTGCAAACAACATGACAGCTTTTAGAAATGTTTCCAGCAAACTTGCTGAATCTATTTCACAAAGAATTGGAGCTGTTCTGAAGACAAAATAGGGTTAGAATAGAATAGAACTTTATTGTCATTGCAACAAGTGCAATGAAATTGCAAGGTTGAGGTTCAACCCGTTACTATGAAGGTGTACCAAATAAGGTAGCCAGTGAGGGTGTTTCGCATATTTATACCTTTCAAAAATACTTGTAATACAACTTCAAAATTTTTTAGATTAAATTACGCTTTAAGCTATTTATACACTGCTGTTCATAAAATTTTGTATTCTTGTGAGTAAACAGAGCTAATGTATCACTAAAAGCACTTTAGCTTGTTTAAAACTCCCTGATTAAGTAGTGCTGTGTGTATTGTCAATGCAGGCTTTTTGTTTAAATCTCAAAAACCAAAGTATATAGATATCGAAAAAAAAAATTCAATTCTGAAGGTGCATTATAGCTCCAGAAAGTTGTTACTTAGAACTACAAGCAGGCTTTTCATTTCTCTGTGTATGATTTGAGCAACAGATCTTTAAACTTGGCAGGTTTGCGTCTTGTATGAAGACACCATGAGAGAGGTGAAGAGAATGCACACACTTATTTTTAAAGTAAAAGCATCATTGTTAGCACAGAGGCAGCTTGGCTCGGGGTTGTCACGGTGCAGGGATTTGTTGTGTTTGAGTTTCTATTTTGTTCTGTGGGATTTTTAATTGACATGTTAAGTCTTGCATTCTGGTTAACTTTACTTCCTGTCTCATTTTGGGGTTTACGTCCCTGATGCCCATTTTAGTTATTTTTGCTTCCTCCCACATCAGGCCGAGTTTACGATGGCCACACCTGCTCTGCATTACATCTTTAACCCCTAAGTTTAAACATTCCAGGTTTTCTTCTCTTCAGTACCAGATCCATGTCATTATTTGTCTTGTTGCTTCTTGTGTTTTCTCAGCTCTGTTTCCTGTTTGCTTTTTTATTAAGTTCCTTGAATCTCCTGCTTCTGCAGATCTTTTTGTTATTTTTAAATAAAGTCTTTGTTTTCAACACCTGCTCACTGTACTTCCCACCTGTTGGTCCAGCATTTGGGCTCTACTTTTCCTTTTGCCATGGACTCTGAGAGGTATAATTGCCTTAGCACCGAATTAGGCCCACCTGTGCGTTGTAATCACACTCATGTTACTCACCTTTTCTTCTTTAGCATTCAAGCCTCCTCCTGCCAGTCCTTCAGTGGCAGATGGTCTGTTGCTACTTGCTAAGTGTCCCAGTGCTTAGCCTCAGTTCTCTCTGATTACCTTCAGTGAAAGTCGTCCTATCGCCTGCCATTCCAAGCTGAACTGACCTCAAACTGATCTCTCCGTCTGTTGGACTGCACTTATGTCTGGAATAATTTCTCTTAAACTGCAGGGTCAATTTGACCAGACCAGAGGCCTGTACCACAAAGCAGGATTAACATGCCAGGGTATCTTTCAATTACCTTTGTTGACTTACCCCAATGGTTTCCAGACTGAGGGGTGGGCCCAGTTATGATGGGGGGGAGGCACAGTAAGGCTAAATAAAACTTTTAGGTTTTGCACTGCTAGCAAAACACTGACACATTTGTGTAAGTACCATTGGACAAATGACAATGAATCAAGAACAGAGATTTCAGCTATCAAAAAAAGACAACAAAATATGATGAGGCATATCTTGCCTTAGGCCTGACCAGGTAATGGTCAATGGTGGATAATGAAAAGAGACCACAGTGTGTTGTATGTCTCAAAATATCAGCATCTGACAGTATGAAGCCAAACAAGTTATGACCCTACTTGGAGATTTCTCATTCTGAACACAAAGAAAGGCCTGTTGATTACTTATAAACTACTCGTCATATATTGCAACATCCATCGCATTGAAAGAGTTCCTGGTTTAAAACATCTCACACTATGAAATTAATAATTTCTTTTGCCACTGACATTGTTTTAATTAGAGTTAACGAAGAAGCAACCAATAAACTAAGAATATTTGTGACACATCTCTTTATATATTTCTTTGTAAGCATCGGGGTGCAAGTGATAGGGGGGGGTAAGCTTGACATTTTTATTGTTGATGAAAAGGGGGCTCTACAGTAAAAGTTTGGGAACCACTGACCCAGAAATATTGGCAATCCTGATAAGCGGTACTACGAAGCTGGTCATCAACTCTGTAACCGAACCCAAGGCTTTCCAATGTCAATCAGTGTGCACTCACATAAAAGAGGTGGTGTTTGCAGCATCTGACTAATCGCAGACATGGAGAAACCCTGCAGAGAAGCTTACATTACCACGGAGGAGCAGACAATTATTTTTCCCCTATTCCCCTGTTCAGACCAAAAGAAACACTGTTGTCACAGCAACAGTCAAGAAGGAACCTTGTCAGAAAAACTGCCCACTCTGTTAAAGCGTAAATTTGTGAGATTATGCAATATTAATTAATCAAAAAGTTATAAAAAAAGCAGCACTCTGATTATGGCCCAGACGTTTTGAGCAGAGCAGAGTTATTTTGAAGCTCAGCACCCCGTGTGAGCATGTGTTGTGCTGGAATATTACTACCTCATCTTAAGGACACGAGTAGTTGTGCGTTCCATAAGTTCTTGTTCTGCAGTTCGACCATCTGTGACCATTATTATTAATCTCATTATTTCAAATGAAACTCTAGTGGAGCTAAACTGACTTGGGAACAAGTCAAGTATAAAAACATACTTCAAAGCACTTAGTAACAAGGCTTTTTTCTGTCACTATACAGATTCCATACTACTGAATTTATTTTATTTTATATAGTTTGTATCAGTTGACAAATGTAGTGCAGTCCATCAGAGGGAAATTTGTACCTTTATCTACAGGAGGTCAAAAGGGACATTAAATGGACTGTATGTATCATTAAAAAAACACTTTCCTCTCACAATCTGCGCACCAACTTTAACAGGATGTTCTATGAATGGGCAAGCCATGGTGCTTTACCCTGGTAAGATGTGAACCAGCATTGTAAGATGTAAAACCCAAGCTCAACCCTGAACTTTTCTCCGTAACAGATAATCCAGCTTTGTAGTTATAGGCCTCAGGGAAGCCTGGTCTGGTCTTCTCCACTGTTCTCCAACCTTTATTGTTACTTTTGTTGTAAAATTAAAGTCCTTTGTGGTGTATTCAAGTCTAAGATCCTCAATCCATTGATAAATTTAGATATATATTACGGCTGTCAAATGATTAAAAAATGCAATCAGATTAATCCCAGCTTTCAAATTGATTAATCATGATTTAACCACAGCTTACAAATTAATCATGATTAATCACCATTCAAAACTAAATTTGCCTATTATTACTGTATTGTATGAACAGAACGAGCCAATGTGACACATATTTACTGTTATCTGACCTTCTCTTGGATAAACATCAGAAGCCCAAGGGTCAGTAAATGCAGCAGGTAATGTAATGTATTGTATCTCCATGGTGATAATTTCTGTCATAAAACCAGCAGATGTGATGAAGAAAATCTCATTAAACTGATGATCTGTCTAAAACAGGTTTTTCCTTTTATCATTGAAGTGCAAGTGTTTGTGCAGCAGTGATACAGCAGCATCACCCAAAGTAAACACCTGCTGATAAAATAGATCATTGGCTGTTTTATTCAGGCTGCTGTTCATTTAGAAGCTTAAACTGGTAAAGAGCAGCATTTATAAAAATAAGATTTTTACCTCACATCAGGAAATCCTTGTGTTGCAACAACTAAAGTTAACAGAATCTAAAAGTAGTTGCAACTATTAGAACAACCAACCAAAATAAATAACTCAGACGATAGAATAACTCAATGTACAACAGAGCAGAAGTCATCATAAATAAGATTAATTCCAAAGCATTGTTGTTGGTGTAATCAAATAAATGACTAAGTCAATATGCAGCCATAATGAATAAACAACATGCTGTTATTAACAAATAATCACATAAAAAATGGAGGTCTGATTATATTTTAGGTGGCATGTTATTGCTGTCATCTTATGAGCACGACTGGAGAGAGAGGACACTGTGAGGACAAATAAGAGGATGACAAGAGTGACAGACGGACGAGAGAAAAACGCTGGGGCAGGTGAAGAAGGGTATGGTATCAGAAAAATCATAATTTAAAGGTTGTCACCATTAAAGTTGTCACAACATACAGAAACTTCATCTGTGGAAAAGAGAAGTCAGCCTAGTGCAGACTTTCAAACATATAAAGTATTTAATTAATTAAACTATCCAGTGCAGCTTGCATGGTCTGAAATGTTGAAATATTCTAATTTAGTTTATTGACTTTACTTACTTACTTCAAAGCCATGTTAATTACGTATTTAGGTACAGCCTTGTTTAGACCTCATGCTGACAATTTTACCCTGGAATACATTTTTATTGATCTCTGATTTCAGTGTAGGGATGTAACAAACCAATCTATAGAGATATACAGACTTAGTCAACAATAAGTCAATAGCATCAGTTCAAAATGAAAATATTCTTAAGGTGCCCTTGATAAAAGACCATTGAAATCGGAGTACAGTTTACATATATAATAATATTAAATTATATCCTGCTTTAATATCTACAAATACAAATTTATTATTGTAATTTCCCATGATCTGAAAATTTGCAGTCTTTTTGTTAAAATAATGTGGTTTTTTATGTTTGTTTGAGCTCAGGAATAATATAATATTTTCCTATTTTAGTTACTTTTAGTGATTTAATATCAAAGCAATGGTAATAAATCATCATGTGACATCATCTCGTATCAATCGCTCGATCCTGGATCAAATCATTTGTGATACCGGCAATCACTGAATCAAAACATTTAACAGTCATAGTTGTGAAATGTTCCTTTTAAGCCAACCTTAGTTACCTACTGGTGTCATCAGACATCAGACTGGATGGACGATGGATGAAAAATGTCAGAACTCTGTTTTTGTATTCCCAACTCACTTGTAACGTGTGAGTTGTGTAGCTTCTGATTTCTTTCTGTATGATACAGCAGTCTTCCAGCAGGTTTTGTGAGCTTGATGAACATGTATGTAATAAAGTGGCAAGCTCTGTGGGAGCCCCAGTACCAGTGTGTTTGTGAGTTTCTAATTATCATATTGATGCATGTCTTCTAAGATATAGTGACCTGCATGCATGGCCGGTAACTGTTACACAAAATATTGTGATAAAGTTTGTGATTTACACTCGTACTTCAGAGGTGGTTGGATGGTGAATGTATGTTATCTGTTGGAATGGACTTTATGGACTATTTGCATGACTAAATTAATTATTTAAAAGCATGCTTGCACTGTACTCTGTTTCTTTTAAAGGCAAAGCTGCCCACTTTAATTTTCACCTTATGACTGGAACTCTGTAAGAAACAAATAACTTGTATTAAAACTGGTTTTTGGTCTGGTCTGCTGCCATTTCACTGGGGATCATAATTTATATATTTTTTTAAAAGTTCAGCCATGTAAAGCTAAGAAATTCAAAAACACTGCACTGTTAAATGTTGAGCCCTCAGTGACTTGTCTCCTCTTCCCACCATGGGTTAATTTTTCATGCTCACTGATTTTCTCTGAGACAGTCTTTGACTGTTTCCCCTTTCTTAATCTCTAAAGAACCAAGACCAGAGGAGAACTTGTGCAGAAATGTGATCCAAAGTAAGCACAAATGTCTCTCTCCTAAATGCTTTGGGGTTGTTTTTACTAAGACTGAAATTGGGGGTATATATCCCATGTTGGTGGGTGAGGGGTGACGACTAGGATAATCGTCTCTTTGATGTAAAAGCCTTAATGTCTCACTGCCTGCTAGAGGCTGACATTTTTTCAGGAATTCCAAAGATCACGGGATTGCTGCGGGATTCCCACGGGATTCCCACAGGATGGGGGTCACTTTTACTATTAATCACATGATTGGGACGGTACAGGATAAAATGTTAACGGGAGCAGACGGGAGCTGGAACCAAACAAAAACGAGAAGAAAAAAAAAGACAGGCGCCACCATTTTTTAGTTTTTGCTCAATAATCCTACACAATAACCAAGTAAAAAATAGAACTACACTACCCGGAAGCCAACACTGCTTTCTGGCCGCTGTTTCCCTGCCTTTATTGAAATAAGAAAAGGAATGGAGTAAGCAAACACCTGCGGAGAGACCGATATGGCAAACATGTTTAGTTAAAGACATTTAGAAATGAGAGAAATACAACTTTATATGTTCTGTTTGGGTTTATTCAACTGTGGTAGACATGGTGTGAACCATGTACTGTTTTATTGTTGTTTCCTTCTTTTTTGTAACTGACCTCCAAAAAATATCTAGAAACACTTAGCAGCTGGCCTAAAAAAGAATGGTGAGAACATTTAATCAAATTCAATATATTGCCTAAAGACTAAATCATTTTTTTAAAATGGAGCGGGAGACATTCTAAATGGGATGGGATCGGGAGTAATTTTATCAGGATTGGGACGCGACAAGATTTTTTTATGTGGAAGTGGGATGGAACAGGAGTGAAAATCCACTCCTGTGTCACCCTCTAGTGCCTGCATTCCAAGAAAGCTTCTGATCTCAAGAACCACTCAGCCATAACGTCATGTTTAATACAGTTTTATAGTTTTCATTCAGTGCTTCTGTGCAGCACCTACAGTTACAGATTAGTTATCCTTTAGCTTGTAATTAGCTATAGCTTAGCTATTTGAGTTGGAGAGGATTTAAAGTACCCTTATTGTGCATTTTTTCAACAATTTCATATGGTTGTCAGAAGTCCAACAACACCGTTTTCAAAGTTTAATACCCCAAATTCAACATTGATCCTTAATTTTAGCCATTCCAAATGTGGCTCTAGTGAGCTCTACTGAGAACGTGCTGTTTCTGTGTCTGAACCTTTAAATGTTCATGACTGGTGCATGTCAACGCCCCTCTCTGGGAGAGGATCTGGCTTTCGCTGGCACACGATTGATGATATCAGAGGGCAGGCTCAGTTAGCTGGGGGGGACGGGTCAATGGCAGTATCCACTAATGGGGAGAGTGGTTGTTTCCCTTCTTGAGGTAAAAAAAGGGAAAGATCTCACCAATTTGAGCACACATTCGCCTAAAAAAGGGAAGCAGCGAGAGAGGCGACAGAATTTTCTGATTTTTTGGACCTCATACATAGGCTTTGAGCACATATATGAAAACCTTTAGAAAGTGAATTTTGCATAATATGGGACTTTTAAGTATGATTTTTTTAAAGGTGCATAATTTTTGGCCATGTGTAAGATTTTTTCCATTATTATGTAGCTAAGTATATCCTATGGCTCTGCTCTGTAGCATAAGGAAATAAGTTTTGGTAATTTGTTGTGGTAATGTGTGCCAGAAACTTCTTCTTTGAATCCTTTACAATAAAGATACGTTTGTCATTGTAAAAAATTTCCAAAAGCTGCACATCGGGTGGATCATTTCCTGGAAAATAGATATTAAATTAAAATATTTACTGGATGAAATCGGAATACATGTCAGTGTTTTCTTTGAATGTGTAGTTGTGTAATAAATGGTTTATCTGAGCCTCTGTGATGAAAAGCATGTGCGCTTCTGTTTTTTTTTGTTGTTGTTTTTTCTTCTCAGAACTTGTCCTGTCCAGGATCGTGGCAAGCAAAATGATGATCTGATTGACATATTGTCATGTCTGATTTGCCAAGGGGGGATTTATGGATGTAGAGGATCATTGCAGGATAGTGAAGAGAAGAAAGGGGACACAAAAATACATGTGACAAAGCTGCAAATGCTAAAAAACAAGAACAGCCAAAACCAAAACAGGAATACCACACAAGTTACATTTGTAAAGGAACTTAACAGAAACCGCCCTATAGCCTCTGTAAGACAACCAGAGATCCATCAAGAGCAGCTACAAATTGCAAATTACAAACATCAGCAGCAAGTACAAGAAAATAGAGCTACAGCTATGAGTGATTAAACCCATAAGACAGCACAGCAATGGTATAATAAGCATATTTTGTGGGTGTGTGCAAAATATATGGAATGTGATGTGTTAAATGATGGCTGCAATTGTGCTAAAGATCAGAAGCAGAAAAAGAGACTTCCTAGGGTTGGGCAACCAGCTATCTCAAGGAGTGGAACCTAGACAGCACACCACAGGGAGAACCACAACCCCAGCCAGAAGTTGGCAAAGGAAAGCCCCAATCAAAGCCCCCACAATCATGAAGCACAGGCCCGCAGGGGACAAGGGACAATGGCACGCTGGGCTGGCTAACCCTGCATGAGTCCAGTGCAGTAATGAGTCCCACCCATCATGGGCAAGTACCTACCCATCAATCTGGCAAAGTGCCCTGGAAACCAAAATGTGCCCATGGCACCTCAAACCTACACCAAGCCCCACCTTTCCAACACCCCAACCCACCCCATCACCACCATCTTAAAGGTACATTTATTCTGAAATCATGCTATATTGAATTTTAATTTACAATTTATTCTTTACTCTATGGAGCTCCTAATGTGAAAATACTAGTTTTCCCTTTTCCTGCAGTCATTCATTTTTCCAGTGTCTGCTCTCGTGCTCATTTGGATATGCCAGCCCTCTGTGTGGTTACCACCTGCCAGCAGATCGATGCTTCTCTCGAGGCGAGCAGACACTACTCCGTGTTACATCCTTTGGGTTGTTAGTTAATCAGGGCAGCAAGCATGCATGACCAGCTGCTAACAAGAGTGGGGAAACAGGGGCGGAGGAGCTGGAAACAGAGGGGTGTGGAGGAAAACGAAGGAAAGGTAGAAATGTTGTAAAGAGGATGCTGCAGAGAGGCAGACACTTACTGAAAGACAGGAGGAAAGGTGTGAATGTGGTGATTGTGGAGAGACTGAAGAGGTGGAATGTGGAGAAAAAGTAGAATTGTTAAATAAAGAGGTGCATGCATCCTTTAATAAATCTATTCTGTTCTGCTCGACTCAAACTTGGCAGCAGTAAAAAACTGATTATTATTGAGTTATCTTGTACAAGGACTGGGGCCAGAGCCAGTGCTTCAAACACATATCCTCTCCCTGTGTGTCTTTCTAAAACTCCCTCAGTTCTGATTGTAAGTAGATCAAGGAATGAAGCAGACGTGAATTACACATCAGCGCCAGATGAGATTTTCAGCTGCTGGGAGTGTTAAGGATCATTGAGCAACACATCACAGACGTACTTATTATACTGATATAATTAGAAATAATGTAATGTTGTCCTATTACAATGCATTCAAAAACACTCTTCGTAGCATTTCCCTTGTCATCTTGTTTGAACTTTTGCAATACAGATGTGATTACATTTTATAGAGTTGGATGGATACAGCTTTAACTAATCCTGAAATAGTTATGGAACTTAAATATAAAATCATTGTCCAACTGTCTCAATCTCTAGCATGGCAGCATGCCATCCCATCATTTATCCAACCACATCTACTGGTTGTATAAAAAAAAATCCATATCATATTAGAAGAATAATTTGAAATGAAATAAAATTTTAATTACATCCTCTTCTCTCAAGGGCAGGAGCTCAATCTGAGAGGGCAGAACTCGATTACATCTCACGGTGCAAAGGAAAACTGTGGCAGACTTGGAATGGGAAGAAGGTGGGAAGAGAAAAGGCAAGGATATAGCTGGACAAAAAGTGACAGAGCTAGACAGAGAGACAGCGTGGGTGAGACAGTACCAGAAGCAGGAAGGTAAGAGATGAAAGATAAAGATGAAAAAAAGAAGCTGACAGAGATTTTACGATCTGCAGCAGTTAATAACACTGAGCTTTCAATCTGATCGGGATGAGTCATCTTCAGATAAGAAACAGACATCTGTTGAGGTTGTGGTTATTATATTCTGTATATATGAAGAAAAGCTCTGGTTCTCCATCGGTTCATTTGAGTAATACAAAATACTGTGCAGGAAGGTGTCATACCTGATGTGTAAGCGAGAAAAAACTGACTAGTAGAGGGGTGCACAACGCCAAAAGAAGTAGAAATGCTGTTTTAAATGTGTTTTTGGAATAAAGGAATGCAATGATTTGCAATCCAATTAACCAAAGTGGGACTGTTGGCAAGAGGTCAGCATGACTGGGTTTAAACAGAGGTAAATATATGTTCAGCAATATGTAAAAATCTGTGTCTATAAATTTCGAAGCAGTTTCAGAATCATGTTTCTCATTGTAGAAATGTAAAAGCTTTGAATATTGCACCATCTATAGAACATAATATCAAGTCTTTGCATGTGACACAAGTTAATAATGCATGTCTTTGATCTTCAAGGCCTCAGATGGTACTGCATTAAAAAAAAGACATTATTGTCAACTGGAATTCACTGCATGGGCTCAGAAACACATCCTGTCTGTGAGCACTGTTTGTCTTGCCATCCATAAATGGAGGTTAAGGGTCCAAATGTGAACATGAGCCACAAACACTACTTTCTTCTCTGGGTCAGAGCTCATTTAAAAAATGAACTGAGACAAAGTCGGCAGCAGGTCTGTTGTCAGAAAACATGGATGCAACATCCTCCACACTAAAGAACAATCAAGCTTCAAAATCATTAGTAACATTTAAAGGTTTTCTTTACATGCAACTCATGCTCCTATCTTGTTCAGGGAAGGTTTTGCATTTCTCAGCAAAACAATACTAAACCAACCACACACTGCGTCCATTACAACAGCACAATGTTGTAGTATAAGAGTGTAAAATAGATAAAGAAAACCCAGAACTGTTGAGCAACTAAAACCCTCTGTCAGATGGGATCAGGACAACATTCCTCTCCCAAAGGTATCATGTTGCTGCCTTAATATTTTTGGAAATGTTGTCTTTCAAATAAAAAACAACAACAAATATTTTAATTAAATAGTGATAGTTACATGATTCGGCAGCATTTTCTTTTAAGTATCACTTTTCCTTTCTTTTGATTTCCTAAACATTTTGAGGTATATTCTATTATATTCTATTCTATTCTGAATAAAATATAGGTTTATGAAATTTGAAAACTTTTTCACTGTCTTCATTTACATTTTACACAGAATCCCTTTTGGAATTGTTTGTTGGTATAAGAACAGAAGGAGTCAGACAGCTCACTCGCAACAAGACAGAGAGAGCTGACAGCGAGGAGAAATTATGCACCAATTAAGCTGGACCAAACAAGATTTTTATGCTAATTTCATGCTAATACACCTACTGGGGCTCACTAAAACCCTGTTGTTAAAGAAAATAAATAAAAATCGCCCTTCAAGACTAAATGTGTGTGTCAGCAAGTGGAAATAACAATTTACAGGGTGATGTTAAACTGGACTTGAAGTTAGATCAACTACAAGCATATTTGCTGGTTAGCTCAATTGATAGACCATCAGTCTCCCATGGGAAGACCAGGGTTCAAATCCCCCAGGGGACAGACACTAACACCTTCCAGTTGGGTACTTAGTCAAGACCCATAATGCTGCTGTCTAACCTTTGTAAGTCGCTTCGGATAAAAGCATCTGTTAAATGACTGTAATGTAATGTTTTCTGTGTTATCCAGCTTCCATTTCAACATGCAAAATCCAACTTAATAATCAAAATATGTAATAAACTAGTTCACAAAGGAGGAATTTGTCAGCTTTACATTTCAAATCACAAAAAAAGAGCAAAGCTTAATGTGTAAAAGCAAACGTACAAGCTTGCAGGACTAATAGGAAAGTCACATATTTGTATGTGGAAGTGCAAATTGCAGAATATGTCATTTCCCTGACTGCCACGCCCAGAAGGAAATGTGTGAGTCTCTTCTGGATTCTGTTTTACTTTGATTTTACTTTAGCTTGCTACTGCTGCAAGAGTGTTGGCCACCTTCTGAACCCCTGCAGCATCAATGTGAAACCAAAGACGGATGCAATCAAGCTTGTTGGGTCATGTATGTATTAGTCCACTAATATGCGTTATTACAGTTTATTGGCAAGGCAGGTTTATTAACCTTTAGCCAAATCTATTAGCATTGACAGCTGCCTTTTGTTAACAACCTGCACTTTGTGCAGCCACACTGTCCAGCCCCAGCAAATACTGTTGTGCAACATAAATTATGCAACCTCATTAGCATTTCATTTTCTCAATAAGTAAATAAACAAATCAACAGCATGGCTTCCAGGAAAACAATTTTGTTTCATATACAACGTTTAATAAAGCCATGCTTGCGTGTAATTGGGAAATATCTGTTTGTAAAAACCAAAATTCTGGTCTAACTGTTTGCATTCCTTTCCGTAGGTGTAAGGTTTCACCAGAAAGGTTAAACGTGAAGCCACAGGCCACCACTTTCACGCCGAGTAGTAGCTTTAAATAAGGATTTACTGGGAATACACACAGTTAAGAATGTAAAAGGGAAACGAAAACACCTTCATAATAATTAGTAGGAATAAAAACACACAACTAAAGAAATCTCAAGCTGTATTGCAAACGCAGAGCACACTAACACAATCCTCGCTTCCTCCACAGACATAACCGACAAGGCTGCGTCCGCCTGCTCAGCTGCAAAATATTGTGTTTAATAATTCAGGACCTTCAGCTCAGCTCTGCACCATGCACCGCACTCTGGCTAAGTTCACCCTGCGGAAAATCCTGCTGGGATTCTTCCTGTCCCTTTGCCTCTGCCCCTCATTTCTCCTTCTTTTTAACCTTCCCCTCTTGTCTGTCCTGCGTTTACTGTTTGGCCCCAACGGGTGGCCTGCTTGCTCCCGCTCTGTCGCTGTATATCTCCAGAAAGAGAAATCATTGTTTTGTTTTGTTTTTTCTTCTAAGGCTTGTGCTATTTACTGCAGTCATCCTCATCTTCTTATCCTTCTCCCCTGTTTCCTCTCACTTATGCTTAGCTATTTATCACCCTTCCACACTTCTGCCCTTCCTCTCTTTGTGCTTGTCTGCCCTTTATAGTCTATTTCTGTTCCTTTTATTTCATCTTTTTTTTTTTTTTTCCTCTTTTTCCTCCCTTCCCAAACATAATCCTGCATTGTTTTGTCCAATGTGGACACCTACTCCTCTGCTCCCCCATCACCTCTCATCTCTCAACAGCCCAGCAGTATTGATTTGTAGCAAGACAGTTCTGAAGTCGATGGGCACAGCAAGGGAAGTGCCATCTGTGTGCAGCTTGGCACGGGGGCATCACCTGCGCTCGTACTGAAATTCGGTTTATGCTTCCTAAGCACCTGCAGGTTTTATGTATCGTCATCCAGGAAATCTTTTATTGGTTTAAGAAACTTTTAGAGAAGTTCAAAGGTTATATCAGGAGATGAGTGTCCCCAGTAGACCAGATCACAGAATAGTAATTTGAGAAAATAAAGAGGAAATTATACTTCTGTAAAACCAAATCATGAAAACCGAATCATGAATGTTAAGTTTCCTAAAAATACGTAAATTTTAATTTGATATTTCACGGCTGGAAGGAAATGCTGCGATGAAGTTAGAAAAAAGGAAATGTTGTGGCTGCCACTGTGTTAACCTCATGAAGATATTCATTAGCAACACGTAAAATGTCCTCTGATGTCTCTAGTTGCACCTCAGCTTGTACCAGTATCATAATTTAGCAAAGGCTGCTGTTTTATCTTTTAACTTTTAAAAGAATTATTTTATAAAATCATAATAAAATATAGCTTTTGATCATGATGATAAATAAATCATTTTCAATGACTGTAATCTTTAAATACTCATTGTCTTTATATTACATCAATTTAGCTGAAACTCATGCATTAGATTTAGATGTAGCATACAAATGTAGGGTTAAGAAACATGGCTTTAATAAAATATGGCCATACACATCTGGTGAAACCTGTTCACAGCAAGCAGCAAAACTTTATTTACTAGATTAACTTCAAGCCAGTATAAAGGCCCTGGGGGTTTCACACGTTTAACTACAGAGGAACCTCAGCTCATAAAGGCTTTATTTCCATCAAGCCCTAGAACATGTAGAATTTGACATTACTATGTCAATCAGTACTTGAGTAGCTTTTCTCAACAGTGGCAGCAACCTGAGCCACTGCCTAACTGCAGCTGAAAGTAACACACATACAATTCTTAATATTCTTTAACTTGAGCTACATTTCACAGTGGAAAATGCTTCAGAGTTGCGTCTGGGTAGAATGCAAGGGAACCAGAACATGAAGTAAAAAGCACCCTGTGGAAACCGTTGTGTTTAAAGAACGATGGATGGAGCCGCCAACCTGTCCTTGATGATCCATGTTTTTGTGTTCACATCAATGATTCTTACATGAAGTCACCTACTGAACATGTTAAGAACATTTCAGAGCTTAAGCACATGTATGAAAGTCCTAATTATTTCATGTTAATTGTCTTGTGTGTCTTAGGGACTTCAGATAAAAATAAACTTATTTGCTACTTCTGCCACATTTACATTATTATTTAAAACTGAAATCTTAATTAATGTGCATTGTCCCTTCTTAAATTAACTAAATAAAAAAAGCTTAATAAAAAGAAGTGCACTTTAAGTTAAGAAAATCAGTTCTTTGGGTGTTATGTGAATCTATGCACCCATCAGCCCTTTTACATTTCCATCCAATTATAGCAAACAGACCTAACTATTGTGCTGAGAGTCATACCGCTTTCTATCAGCACTACGGTTGGCAGGAGCAGAAAATATTCTCCCCTCTATTTATTGTTTATCTCACTAATTAACACTCTGAAATGTTTTAAGACTTAAAAGTCTTTAATGGCAGGAATAGAGGGAGCATTAGTTAGCAAGGTGACGCTGCTGTGGTTACGTTTGACAGAGCTGGTTTCCCTATGGAGCGTGGAGGGGAAACAACCATTGCTGTAAATGATTAACGTGACCTTTACAGACAAGGGCAGTTGCACAGCTGTGGTGCACGACTATAATAGGTCCAAAATAAGAGGAGACCAACTCACAAACAAATACAGAAATGCACAGAATCTTAACCTCTTTAGGGGGAAAAGATACCAATACAAACTTTTGTAAATGAAGTCTACACGAGCCATCGTTTATGTCTGTCTCTGTCTCATTTTCTTCAGTGATTGGACTCATTTTTGAGGGCTCCAGTAATTCATCAATACCCTCTTTGTATCAATATCATCACACTTATACCGCAGAGCTTTTCTTTTCTGTGCTGTAGCAATAAAGGAGCTTCAATGAGTTGAATAAATTTCTTTTTGTAAAGAAATGCAAAGCCCCAACAATGAGATTGCTGCCAGTCTCAGTAAACTGGAGATTGTGCCTGTAATAGCAGTTCACTGCTCACACATACAGTGCTGCATTTTTAATGTTAATGATGAAGTCGGCCACATCATTTATAACTGATGTAAATTTAATTAAAAAACAAGATTTTTATAAGTAAGGTTAGTGGAAACACATTTGGTGACAACATAAATACAACACTAGGCTATGATATCTATGGGACAGCACTCTAGACCATCTAGTTGGATCTATTTCTAGAATATAAGCTTTGGTAATTGACACAATTGACACAATACTGTCTTTGACTTCGGAAACATTTTTTTTTTAACTGACTAGTAATAAACTATGAAAGCATAAAATTATCTTAAGATAAAAGGCTTTTATTTCTATATATGAATATAACTTATACAGGAGGCGTTGCCAGACATATGGCTCTACTGGACAACAGCCACGTTGGTGAGACAGAAGCAACTAGCATTATAACCATCTACCCGTCTACCTTCTCACACGCTCTATTTTCCTCTGCTTTTTCATCTACTCCATCCTCGTCTTTTTCCTTTTCTATCCTCCAGACAATCTATGACCTAACCATAAATAAATCTATATGGATTCAAGATAGATAATTCTAAATTAATATTAGAAGGTTGTGGTAAACGCTGTCAGATAATTTTATTTCAATTTCTTTATCTCACCTGAATTTGGGGGTTTATTCAGAAAAAAAACATACTTGGAAAAAAAAGTGAATGTTTATTCTCAGGCATTGACTTATTGTTTATTTAAAATGTTAAATTGGTTATACAGTAAAGTCCACTTCAATCAGAATTTACAAACAAAACAAGACAAAAAAAAATTATAGATTTTTTTTTTTTTTAATCTACATGGATATCACATCATAGCAAAAATTTAAGGTCCTATTTGTAAATTATTTTGGTGGCCCTTCCATGCTTACCAATATATCAGAAATATTTTCCTATGGTATAAGACAAAGACAGTAATAATGTTCTTGGTTTAACCTCTGTATTAGTAGGATGATAAAAGTCAAACTCATTTGAATTTAGGTGCATAAAAAGATTACTGGCTGCTGTTGGAAATTTGTTCAAGGGACGGTGAATATTTAGCACACACAGCATGCACAAGACATCAATGTAGTCTTAAGTTAAAATATCAGTCTCCTGCCTTTTTCATCTGTTAGTTTTTATCTGTTTTACAGTTAAAAAATGTAGAGGAGAAAATAAACCTATCCACTCCTCTGTGTGTCGTTGTCAGTGTGTTCATTATGTGAGACTCCCAGTGACCTTCAGAAGATGCTGATTCAGACAGCTCAGCTCAAGTGGGGATTCATTTCCAGCTCATGGAGTAACAGAGAAAATTAAGCTGAAAAGAGAAAAATATGTAAGACGGACCTATGTGGGTGTGTGTTGCACATGTACGTATATCTTTTTAATATGTTCAATAAAATGTGCATGAGTGGATAATACAACTGTAAGTTGAGAAAGAAAGTTTTGCAGAATATCTTTTGTTTCTGTTTGAGGGAGTCAGTCCACAAAAAATTCACAATGCCGGTCTTTCCCCTGCAGTTTAAAAAATGAGATCTTTGGAGACTGTCGTGCATAATCAAATACAAACACTCAGACAGACCCAGAACCCTGAGATACCCACACAAGTACACACATATATAATGTGGGCTCCTATTAGTGGGAAGTATTATTTCTGATGTCACTCACCAACCACTGTTGCAATGGAGCATTTTGAAAAATACCAATTTCCCACATCTTAAGGATAAAGCCCCAGAGCTCGTTTCATTCAGTCTCTCTTCTGGCCAGACCTTTGACCAGGTCGCACCACTGCCTGCTTTGATCCTGGTGGATCCCGGCTTTCCTCTCTGAGGAATAGCAGCTCTGCTCCCATTCAGCCCTCACCAGAGGACAGAGCCTAGTAACTAACAACTTGGTTAGCCCTCCTGCTAACCTCTTAAAATGAGAAGAAGCAACCAGTTTCCCTCTTTAAAACAGAACCCAACTCAACTTCACTTAAACCCAACTGAACACAACTGGATTTAGCTGGATATCCAGCTCGCCCACTGTCCTCAAGTACCAACTGTTTCCAAAGTGTTGTGGTAACAAAAGACACATACTGGGCTTTAGCAGTTAGCAACAGCTTTAGCTTTAGCACATCGTGGCTAAAAATAGACACATTTACTGTAACTGATTTGCAGTTTGTTTATGGTTTTTATTTTATTTATTTATTTTTAGTTTGGGTTGTTGATTTATTATTTTAGACAAGTTATGTTTAAGAATTGCTCTCACATGCTAAACTAACATTTCCATCTATCCTGGCATCTTTTGGAATTCCAACACACATAACTATTTTGATTTGTCTTTAACTAATCCTGACATAAGAAGGGACTTCGAACAAAATTATTTTGTTCTATTGTATTACATGTGTTGTTGCTTAAAAATGCTAGTGCATGTGTTTACATAGACAAAGAACCACGTGCTTGCTGGTCTCTATGGCAACTGCAGCCATCTTGTGGCATCCTTGTTTCAACAGCAATAATGACCATCTTGTGTCTTCACCAGCTACATGGTGAAGTTCCCATTCTGCCCTCCATTATTTTATTACCTGACACACAGTCTCACACGCACATATTTCCATTTACATATTGTCTTTATTTATCATGGAACAAATCATAGCTGTGATTTGTTCCATGATTAAATGCGATTAAATAGCTAACATTAGTCAGTATTTGCTTAAAATGCTAGTATCAACTACAAAGCTTAAAGGAAAATCAGGCCCATTATAAAAAAAACGAAAAAATATTAAATATAATAATACATATAACCATTTGAACTGTAAGGCTTGGGTTTGTTTTTATATATTTTTGGTTATACATTCCACAAAAGTAGGGGCCATGCTTGTTTCTAGAGGCATAATGTGACAAGCAGCCCTGTCATGGCAACAGCCCTCTTGTTTCATCATTACCATGTCACCGTGGTAACAGCAGCGCAGAAGGCGCTGATAGGCTTCTCAGATGAAAACAATGTGTGATGTACTGGACTCCAATGTGTTTAGCAGCTGAGGAAAGCCTTAAACACAGCTGGAACCGAAACTGCAGTGAAAACAGAAAAGAACTGGACATGTAAGAAAATATCCTGTAAATATCCTGTA
>JBAMHW010000014.1:25304446-25316506 GCA_037177495.1 Rhadinocentrus ornatus
ATTTCATGTTTTTTAATTGCATTACAGGAAATAAAGAACTTTATCACGATATTCTAATTTTCTGAGACAGTCCTGTAGATAGAAATGGCTCGTTCTAAGAGAACAAAAAAAAACAACACTTGTTTTAGTAAAGTGTTTAAATGCCAATAGAAACACATTTAATAATATGCAAAACATTTCTGTCATTGACCTTTGATTTTGTTAGATGCTGCACCTTTGAAATTGAAATAGACTGTGCGAGCATTTCACATGTTGGTAGATATATAGTTGAGTTAACATTGAGTCACAACCCCTAGAGTTTATGATTAATTCAAAAATTGTATCCAATTTCCTGCGATGGACTGTCGAGCTGTCCAGGGTGTACCCTGCCTATCTCTTGGTAATTGCTGGAATTAAGCATCCTCGCGACCCTAAGTTGGAAGCAGTTCAGAAAATGAATGAACGAATGAATGAATATCCATTTTCTGTGTTATGGATAATTAGGTCACTCTGTTACGTTGCCATTCTGCACCTGCACCATGTCTTCCAGCTCAGTTCTTCACAGTCTGATTTCCTGTCACACCTGAGTCCAACTGTTAGGCCAGTTGAACATAACAGTAAAGCTATCAAGGTCATTTCAGCTTGTGTTGTTCATTTTGTTTTTATCCGTTAATAGTGGCATCAAAGAGTTGCAATCATGCAACAACTGCACAAGAGTTTCAGCCACCCAAGCCATATAAGGACAGATCGTGGAATGATATATCCCTGAGAGTTAAAGCCATGCAGAGCAGCTGGCATGTCAGTAACCCCACTCTGTTCCTGAGAAGTCAAAAGTACCCTTGTCCCCATTCTGTCAGCAGTAAGATGCAACATAGTGGTGTGTTGTGTTACCAAAGCCAGCAAGACTCACACAGACCCCTTACCATTCATCATACAATAGCTGATGTATGGTAAATACAGTTTCAGCACATGCCATCATCATCATCAAATCATTATCCAGTTCACCACACAATACACAGCCAAAGCAAACAATGAGTGGGTTTACATTTAACTAGATTAGAGTTAAACTAAACAGCCAGCCTGTTCCATTAACCGCTTAACAAATCAGCATTGCTTCCCATTGCTTGAGTTCAGCTGCTTGATGAATCCAGATCATCCCAAGAATGAGAAGGGTAATAGCTGAACAGCGAGGGAATACAAACACGTGTGTGAAAAAGACTAGCCTATCTATGATTTGACAAGCCCTGCTTATACTTTGCATGTGTTTAATTAATGTTTAGAAAGCAGACATTCATGGCAAATTACACACTGCAAGGACCTAGGTCATCTGATAACAGCAATTCAGCTTGAACAGATGTTTTTCAACACAATTATGGGCTTTACTTTCCGCAGCTGGTGGCTGGAAGTGGATCGAAGGCTTGAAGGAAATGGTAACAGTTTAATAGTAGTAATCAGAGGAAACTCCTACAGTGCTTAGAAACGCTCACATGGAATGATACTAAAAGTATTCAAAGTGCTTGGATCAAGAGTTTAGAACAAGATCTGTATGTTTACTGTCTCACCAAATGTCAGATTTTGTTTGCAAAAACCATTTTCTGCTACGTGGAGCTGCATTAGATCCAAACAGTCTTGTGTTGACCCATGTTTCTTTCAGAACCTTTATTGCATTCTTCCACATTTGGGCGCAAGACATTTCCCCAAGCCCGACCGGCTATAGTTCTACATGTTTTGTAGTCTGCTTTCTGTATTTGATTCACTTGAAGCAAACCAAGAATTATGTTTTCCGATTTCTGCTTCTTGTTTTGTTTTTATAAATAACCCGTAGACTGATACAAGACACTAAAGTGACACATCATAACCATCAATCAGGTGGTAACCACAATGATCATGTAGAGAGCTTCATAAAACTCCAAATTCTGCAATGAGAAAGCCAAAATACAAAAATAAATACACCTTTGGTTTGTATATTGGGAACACATACTCTGCAAAGATACTGTTAAAAATGCTTTAGAGCAACTAGATTAAGTAAATGTTAATTTTTAAGGATGCTGCCGTGTAGCATATCACTTTGTCCCTGCTGGCAGCAACCAGGAAAAGCAGATTACAATTCTGAGAGAAGCAGAGACAACAGAATAAATAAATAATTGTTTTCTACTCTGAAACAGACGGAAGGTGGGGCTGAGTTTGGATAGAGGGAAAAAGGACAGGAGGTAGAACATGGCGCATGGAAACATGAGAAAGAGGAGGTCTGGGTGGAAAAGAAGCAAAGAGGGAAAGTAGGTGGGCACAAGGGGCTGAGGGAGTCAACACAGAGAGAAGAACTAGAGCAGGAGAGGTGGGGAAAGAGATGCATACTCATATGACTGTGTTTCTGCAGCGACTACCCAGATATGATTTATGGCCTGCTGACAAGTAAAGACATGCTGTACAACTGGATGCAAACATCTCTGTTGTGTACACTCTGCCTTCTGTGATTCACCATTAGCTTTTGCAGAGCTATGTGACTCTATGAGATTAAGTAAATGAGATAATGAAAGCAGCAAATTAGAAGAAAGACATTTCTAATGACCGCAACTTAAATGTAATAACAGGTAATGCTGCTCCATTTTTAAACAGAGTTAAATAGTCAAAACACAAAGAGCGATAATTCTGTAACCTGTCAAAGTTACAGACATCTGTCAGAGGTTCTCGTCATCAGCTAAGGTGTGAATAACATTTGCTTCTGTGTGAGGTTCTTGAGTCACATTATATTTTCTACATGGTGTTACTTTCAGTAAAATCCCCTGACTTGGTCTCTCGGTTGTATTGATCTTCTAAATGGGTTACACATAGTTTCATTTTCAAAACAAGCAACATTGCATAAAAATGGTAGATGCCACTATTATTTTTAGGAACTATTTTTCAGTATTGAGTAGACTATATGGCGACTTCTATGTTTGAGCAAATCAGATGTGTGGCTCATTGATTTGTTAAAGGAACATCAGTGCAGCTCTTTCAAGCTTCAGTGGTAGTTCTTGTGATCAAACCTACTTGTAAGTGCTTCTTCATGACAAACCATTCTTTTTCTTTTCATGGTAAAATATAAAACTAAGTTTATGATTCAAACAGTTGCAATTAAACGTCAGCGATGAACCTGTGAGGATATTAGCTAAATTCTCCCTTCAGACCACAAGTTCAATCAGCTAAAGCTACAACTTAAAGATGCTCTGCTGAGTATTCTACTAAACAGCTTCTGCTCATATTCAGTTATTTACTATGCTCCTGTGTGTGTGAGGTCTGAATATGCATGTTAAATATATTACACACATGCAGAGCTGCATTGTGTGCATGCTAGCATTCATCATTGCTTTTGTTGGTTGTTGTGGCAAATCTTAGCTTAAATGTGACAACAGGGGGGGAGGTGGCCTAGAAAGGTGGACTGGAGGCTGGAGGACCCAGGTTCAAGTCCCCAGACTGGCAATGAAGGTAAACCTTTGATCCCCTAAGCAAGGCCCTCAACCCCACTTGGTGCTGGACTCTGATCTGGCAGCCCACTGTTCCTATTGTAACTGGGATTAGTAAATATAGTAAATAAATAAAACCTGCATCACTAGGAGCATACAATAGGTTAACCATGTAGGCCAGTGCCATTATGTGACTTGCATTGTTTTAAATAAATCTTAAATACTAGAATATTCAGACATACATTAGAGTTTCCTGCTTTATCTGGATTTATTATCATCAGTAGGTGTAAAAATGTATCATGCATGTTTTGTACACCAGTAACACTCACTAAACGGGGTGTGAATGACAACAACAGTTTACCCTGGGACAGCCGGATCTTATCATGTGTCAAACATACAACTATTGTGTGACAGTTGTGTCATGTACCTAACTTGTTATATACTCTGTGTCTCAGTTCCTCTCGCCTAGCTAAAAAACTGTGGCATATAATATCTGAAAAAATGGGGAAAAGGAAAAGTTGGTTTATTTATAACCGTGTTTGGGTTTTTATTTTATGCATCTGGGTTAAATTAGTAATTACAGCTCTAGTGCGGAGACGGAAACAGCAAAGAAGTAAACACGACAGAAAGACTAAGGAAGAAAGAATAAATAGAGAACCAAGCTATAAAGCCCAAATTCTTATTATTGATGTCTCCCTCGTACTTTCTCCACTTTTATCTTTCACTCAGATGTTTGGTGTCACAAATGCTCCCCTTGCTTCCTGCTGCTGTGCTATTTATTAATTCATTTGTGATCTCTTTGCCACTGCTTCCAATTTTCTAGCACTTTGATTTATTTTTTATTCTTGTCTGTCTCCCTCTCAATCTCACCTTTATTCATTTCACTATCCCTCCTTCTCCCCCTTCCCCCTCTCACGCAATCTTCTTGCTCAAACAACAAACTGTTTCTGGCGACAGCGCTGATGGATCATGTGGGAACCGATTAGAGTGCAGACCTAAAGTTTCCTCCTAGAAGTCCTGTAAGGTAATCAGAAAATCATTCCTGATGGTTTGCTGTTTGTTCCTACCTTTGAAAATGGAACAGCTTTTCCTGTGGCTGCTTAGCCAAGCACTATGCAAATGTATGACATTAACGCTGCTGAAATCCTTTACAGCATTCTCTTTTTTTTTACCTTCTAAAAAATGTGAAAGCAAATAATATTCTTTTATACAGGTCATTGCAATGCAAAGAAGCCAAAGAAAAATGTAAAATGAGCAAATGCAGTGTCTTAATTAATTATTTTTTTTCAATGGATTTGGGTATCGGCTTTTAACTGGAGTGTTTTAAATTGCATCTAAAAAGCAATAAATCAGACCTTTTTTTGTATTTCTATTTAAAAAAAAAAAAAAATCTAATAATGGGATCTTTCCCCTTATATGTTCTGTTCACACTTGGTATAAACACAATCTCACACATGTCACACCTGCCTTCAAAGCCCATCTCCTCATCCAGTGAATGTCTGTTTCATTTCAATTCATTCTTAATGTGACTCAGAGGCATTTGTATCTATACTCAGAAATATTCATTTGCAATCAGATCAACCAACATCAACGGTAACAGTGTGAATGATCTTAGAACTTTAATCAACAGTTCAACAATTCATCTAAATAAATGTGGAAAGTACAGCAACACTGATACTTCACACCATGCCGAGGTCTTTTTTCAGCACTGAATGTTTTGTTGTTTTAATATGGCTTCCGCTTCTTGTCTTTATGTCCCTCAAATTATCCAAGTTTGATTAAAAGCACATTTATCCAAGGCATGTTTAAGCCCTTTATGTTAACCATCACTGAATGCTAACCCCTACCAATCCTTTAATGTCCCCTTTGTTGTGATAACAGCTGTTGCACATCCCCGCTCTAGCTAGCTGAAGGCAGCTAACCAGTCCACACCTCATCAGGGAGCCTGTTTACTTGTCCATCAAAATGGGATAACTGGGAGTGATAAGATAACTGTAATAATCAAATTTTTCCCATATGCACTTACGAAATGTGATAACACGGCAGGACTCATGGTCTTAGCATTAGCTGCTAATGTGGGAGCGAATACACCTGCAAAAAAGGCCATGAATTTTTTACTTTGTTTATACTTCACCTTCAGCTGCTGCAAGGCCTCATGCTTACCTTTTGTGTTCTGCTTATATTGAGATTATGTCATTTCCCTCTTTTTAAGGGAAGATGTTGAAAAGACTGAATGCAGCTATTTGCATGTGTTGATGTAAAAAAAACTTCAAGAAATCAGATTTGCCGGTTTACATGCACAAAGACATGAAAGTATTGGGGAGAAATCTAGGTCTGTTACTCTGATGATTACTCAAATTATCTGATAACTCCAGAAATCAGATAATGATCAGATTTAGCATGTAATCAGTCGCTATGTATAGCATCATCATCATAGCCTTTGCATTGTTAGCTATTTGTTTATCCATATGTATTGAAATGTCGAGTGTGTACAGGACTTATAGAAACACAAACAGATACCTTTGCAAAGATATAAATTAGCCTTTAAGCAGAATTTGTAGCAGCACATATGGTAAATATCCAGTTACATTAGACTAACATCTTGCAGAATGAAGATCTCTTTGAACTGAGCCAATATTTAGTTATTCACAACAAAACAAAAACAATGGCCTAAGCATTGATGCTATGCAAAAATTAAATGTCAATTAAAAAGTTAACTTTAGCTGACAAAGGAGAGATCTCAGCACACATAGGAGTAATCAAGAAAATACAGCAAATGTAAAACATACTGAAGAGAAGTTCAAACATTTGCTGCAATGAACCATTTAGAAGGGTTCCTCAGTTCCACCATCTGTTCTTTCTTCACTATAACATCTTTCTCATATTTAGGCAAAAGCTGACAACAGTAAAGTATAAACAAAAGCAGAAGGTCTGCGTCTACAAAGCTGTGTATAGCCCCACCACAGAGTAGATTTGTAATGAGACGGTCTCTTACCTCCCTGTATGGTCTAGGCTCACCCTCTGAGCCTCATTCGACTGATAAGCCGCAGACTTCTACAACTTTCACAGGTGAAATGGACCACAAATGACACTTTCCTGTGAAAGGTTGGAAGCTAACACAGAGCCCCCATTCATGACCAAGACATTAAGGATTTAACACAATTGAAAGTAGAGCAGAGGAAGACTGGCTTAAACCTTTACCCTCTTTAAATGTCCTGCTAAAGGTCACAGAATACCAGAGGATCTTTACAGATTTCCTCAGAGGTGGAATAAGGGAAGACAGAGACAATAAAAAAGCAAAAGAAAGGTCACAAGTTTAAAAAGTTGGCTGAAAACAATAAAATATCCAACCTTGTTTTAATAAAACATGTATTTGAGGGAAAAACTCATAAAGGATTGATGGAATTAAGTCAAACCAGCTTTTGACTTTGCCAGGATTACATATCCTAGTATCCTGGTAATGTAGTATTACATAAAGGAGGCAAAGAGGGAAAGATGTGGAAAGAAGACATACTATAAAAACTGTAACAAGAGTAAAGAATAAGGAATTGAGGCAAGATGTGAAACATAAAAAAAATAAGTGATAACAAGACTCAAAGGCAGGGAGAAAGTAGGGCAGAAGCAAGAAGAAACAAAATGCCGGTCTTCTTTAAAGTTGAGCCATCGCAGCCACTAAATCCCTGACGCTGCCTGCCAGGACTCATCCTGCCCAGTCCTGCTTCATCTTCTGGTGCAATGGTACCTTTCAGAGTTTCACTCTTTCATTTCCCTCCTTTTTTCACCCTTTCTACTCCAGCTTCTCTCATTCACCAAGCGTTGCAAATGCACAGCCTTTCTTACAATGTGGCAGCACCGAAGAAAATGCTGCATTCCCGTTTTAATACACTAACCCAGTGCCCTGTCTCATCCTCTAGAGGCAGCAGAGCAAGTTGAGAAGAGCTTGTCCACATTTCCCCTCAATCCATCCCTCCATTCTCTTGTTTGGGTGTTTTCATGCCCTTTAAAGGCTAAATAATTAGGAAATACCTTTGTGTTTTCTATTTAAACCGCAGTCTGATTTAAAACACTAGGTGTCAATGCTACTTATTTTGCCTTTAAGTTCTTCCTTTCTGACTTGGTTACAGTGCACATTTTTAGGCTCCTCTGTTTGATTTGACAGGAATGAAAAACAGACGTCAACAGCACAAGGTCACTTTACAAGCAATGGTTGGATTCACACAAGTGCTGCTTGGTCCACTGAACAATTTCTAACCTGCTTCCATGGAAAGTATGATTTGTTTGGATTAGTGTGAATGCTCAGTATTTTTTCTCTGGTGCAGACCAAGCAAACTACTTGAAATATGGGGGTTTCGGTCCACTTGCAAATGAACCCTGGTGAAGTTCGCTTAAAGTGTGAACAAAAAACGACTATCCAATGAACCAAACAGAGGAAGATATATAAAGCGCATTGCCTGAGCTCATACCCAGCTTTTTGAGAAAATCGTTTTGGGTTTAAATGCCAAGGTAAAAAAAAAAAGGCTAAACTTACTGATTCTACATTGTGTACTTCAGGTAAATGAGCAAGCTTGACATTTTTGGGCCTCTATGAGCCAGGTTCTCTTCTTCCTCCTGCTTTTTTCTTCTTGATCAGTGGTTATTTTAGGCAAAGTCGGCCCAAACAAACACTTGTAGCTGCGTGACGTTTTCCAGGTAATTTGGTCGACTTAAGCAAAAAGCAGAGTTAAGCTTGTTACATACTTTGCTCTCAAGACCGCAAGAACAAGAATAAAGTTTGTAATGGTTCGGTCAATTCAAACTCCACCAGAAGCTTTATCCACAACAGGGCGGGGGTCACTGCAGGGGGCTGTCTGTGTTCTTATGTGCAATGAGCAGCTGACCTGGTGATTTCATACTGCGTCCGTGGTAGTGTGGGGTTGTGCATGCGGCTTTAAATGCCTCGTGTTGTGTGCATTTTCATACATCACAAAGTCATCCTTGCATTATGGGAAATTTGAACGCCACAACTTTCTGCTTTATTCTGTTCTGCGTTAACAATTCCCACCTCAAATGTCCAACCAATCACACAATACTTCTCAGAGCCCTAGAAAGTTCAGCTCAGCTGATGTGGCGAGAACAAGCTGTAAGATGTCCCCATTCACAACTGCAAGAGCAAAATGATGTCATTTTGTTCTTGTGGCCTCGAGAACAAAAAGAAAGTTCTCGCTACTCATGGAGTATCTAACAGCCTTTAATGCAAAACAAACCAAATGAATGTGCAGCATATCTCAGCATTCCCTTTCCAATCAAACTAAGACTCTCCTAATGTAAATTATGGTAAACTTCGATTAATTAATGCAAGAATTCACACATTTTTTTGACAATAGCAGTTTTGATTAAAAAAATCCGACTTAGGTGCTGAATTAAATTATTCTCCTGACTGTCTATATTATGTTTTACAGATAAGTTTAATAAATCATTCATTCGCTGAGTTATGGAGCACTTTCCTGCCTGAAAACATGTTAAAATTAATCTTTCACTGGCTACTGACATTTACTGGAACATGGAGAAATAAAAACACATGGATCCCCTCTAATATCCAAAACTAAATGTAACAAGAAATCTGAATCAGGCTAAATTCACATGTTCAGATTCATGCTCTGGAAATGTAAACAAATTAGCTAAGATTTTTGTTTGCGTAAATAACAATAACAATAAAAACATAAATCCTGTCATATAAAATCATCGTGTGTCAGCTGGGTGGATTTCATCATACCTATAATTCAAGACTTCTTCCTATTTAGTGGATTCTTGACAAGCTTAGTTGAAAAGTATACATAAGTTTTTATCAGCTCCTTCTTTAAATAAACTAAATAAACCTGCATTGCTTGAAAAAACACAGGTTTGTGCTTCATCTACGCATCACAGCTTAGACACATACAGTAGTTTTTAAAGATTTGGATGAGCTGAGACTTGTTTAGCAAGGATGACAAAGCAACATCCTTTTTTTGGTGCAATGCTTGTTAAACATTTTGCATCATAAGACATCTTAGTGTGTGTGGAAAACATAGCTACGCCTTGCAACAATGTCCATATAATCACTGCGGTGCCGTGGGGTATGTGAAGTCTGAAAACATGTTAAAGCAAAACAAAATTTTAAGGAATCTGACAAAGTGAGACATGGTTATTTAACGCAATTATTAAATAGTCAAGGAGAATTAAAGCAGTGAAAGACTCCTTTATCTAAACAGAGAATATCTGTAATAAAAAACCTACCTTAATATATAATATAATGCTTTCACTTTGTGTGCTTCGTTAAAATTAGTTTAGCATAAAAACAACTATCTTTTGTAAAGGAAACATTGGCTTATATCTAAAAAATAAATAAAAATAAAGGATCAAGCACGTGTTCTCATTTTCGTGTCTGCTTCAAGAGTATCCTCACAAACTTAGATGTTCTATTTAATCTCAAGGACTCTGGACTCATTATACATAAAAGAGAAAGATCCTGTTAAGGATGTAAGTATATTAATAATCCATTTCAAACTGGCATTAATAGCTCATAGCTCATAGCTGTGTCATAATTACATAATCTAAATTTTGCCTACTGATTGTTGTTTTGTGTCACTTTTAATATTTCTTGTTTGGATTTCATGGTATTTATTCTTGTAAAGATTTTATGTTTTTATTCCACTATTTTACACCATTTTAGTGGCAGCTGATGCAATTTCGTCATGCACCAAAGTATGACAACAATAAAGTATTCCTGTCTTCTGATCTGCTCTGATGAAAAATTGTGTTGGTTTCACTAAATATCCAGAACCCATCAGCAGTTTCAGAACAAACATATAAAAGTGCAGCATCATACCAAAAGTGACTGCAGGCACATTTTAGCCTATCAGATAAATGGCTGTGACTAATTTATTCACTCAGTTTTTCCAAAAGTTAACCAATATGTCGTCAGTGCGGGAACGAAGCACATGCTTTGTCGTTATGCACTCATAAATACATCTCTATTCCCAAACAAATGTGAAAGGCAGGTAAATTTTGCAGGTCAACCATTCAAACCCACTATCCGAATAGAAATATTATGAGGCAAAAGGTACAAGTTTTTGATAAATATGTGCTTATTTTAAAGCTGATTACAACAACACATTTCAGAAGTGTTCGGTAACAAAACGCGAGAAAAGTTGTGTAATGAGGCAAAATGGAAAACTGCTCTGTGGTGTGACACATTCTCACACGCTAGCTGTCTCCACCAAGCTAAAAAGGGAGCTGTGTTGCTTGTTATCAGTTCACAGTTCAAAAGTTGTCATCTATGATAATATAAGTACAAATTCATGCACATGGTCTTGGTGACCTGCACATACCATACCACATTTATTTATTTAGCACTTTAAAAATGCAACACATGGTTGACCAAAGTCCTGCACAACAATTAAAACACAGGGCGGAAATAATTAATATAAACAATAAAAACAAAGAGGAAACAATACAATCAGAAGACAATAAAATCTGTGTCAAACTCACACTGGATTAAAAACCAAAAACTAAAATTGTTTTTTCAAAGAAGATTTCAAAACATCAACTTATATGGAAAGGAAGATCATTCCAAAGCTTCGGGCCACAACGGAAAAAGCTCAGTCTCATTTTCCTTTGTGATTTTGGAATCACCAGCAACATGTGGTCAGCTGACCAGAGGAAACATCTTTAAAGGCACTAATGATGCTGAACAACATTAAAGCTATGGAGTGAAATATGCTCTCTGATAGACATCTGTTTAAATGGAATGTCTTCCTTTTTTCAGCAAAACAGTGACAATCTAATTTTGAGCATATGCCTAATTGTGCGCTTTTGTCGTCCTTGCTTATTCTGAGCAGTAGTACTGGAAATCTTGGGGCAGTGTTGCGTAGTATGCGAACACTGACGTGCAACTCACAAAAGGAACAAAGAAGAAGAAGCTGCAACGTTTTTAATGGCCACACAGATTGCTGCCCTCTACTGCTGCACTTCCTTTTATGTCTCTTTCTGAGAATGTACATCATCATTATCTTGGCCATCGTCGCCATGTTTGCTGTCTAAAAAATGACATTGGAACACAGAGGTTAACTATGAAATTTACATCAGTAATGAATTTAAAATATAACATAGGAGATAACTCCTTTAACAGTTAAAAATCTTAAGCAATAATTAGAAAATGTTTTCAATTCTACAGCAACAAATGATGTCACGTTCCAAACACTTCTGAAGTGTTGTTAAAAATAGTGTATGAAAAACTATAAAACTTCTCTTTTTCAATTTGTATACCAATGTACATCATTGTCACTGTTTTCACCACTGTAGAGCAAAGTAACTCAAATATACTACATCTTATCAGGCCTTTCACTACAAGAGAGAGGTTTGAAAACACCTTACATGGTTGCATCATTACCAGAAGAGGTGTTTAAATGACATTTAATTTACAGAAATGTGATAAATTCTCTGCTACTCTGTCTATCCATCCATTTTCTGCCGCTCATCTGGAGTCAGGTCGCGGGGGCAGCTGCCTAAGCAGGGAAACCCAGACTTCCTTCTCTCCGGCCATGTTCACCAGCTCATCTGGAGGGATCCCGAGGCGTTCCCAGGCCAGCCGAGAGATGTAGTCCATCCAGCGTGTCCTGGG
>JBAMHW010000014.1:25322416-25334073 GCA_037177495.1 Rhadinocentrus ornatus
TGGGATAGGCTCCAGCTCACCCCGCGACCCCTACTGGGAACAAGCGGTACAGAAAATGGATGGATGGATGGATTTTTTTTTATCAAATATTTAGCTTTTACTAAGTGGATACACCAATCCATCATTTGCCTTAATACTCTATTTATTCTACGTGGCGTTTTAGTGGATGGAATTTTTCCCAGCTGAAACTAAAATTTGTTCTCGTTTATTCAGACATGCACGTGATTTTTGCCCTTGAAAATTCATGGCTTAGCTCCTCTTGGACAAAAAATGTATGCAAAAGCCCTCAGTCATTCTGTGACAATTCCATATTAGAAAATACAAATAAATATGATTTGTATAATAAATAAAAATGAATAAATGTGGGTTTTTTCAGGGTTCACATGCAGTTTTTAGGTTTGACAAGTTATAAGTCAGCTGCAGTTTAACTTTCAGCTTGATTTCACTAAACTTATGAAACATATTTCAAAAGAGGTGATATAACTTACTGACAGAACCGTCTCTGTAAATGGAAACAAAACTGTGACTGTGACCATGCATCAAAGTTTATGATTCACATGACTGTTTCGTAGAGTAAGAAGGCATTTATTCTGCCGCTAACAGAACACAGACGATGAACGAACCAATTTAGGTGGAATAAAGCATACACTAACCACAGTTAAAGCACAATGAAAATGTTTTTGTATTAAATTTCCGTAAGTAATTATAGCAGCTAAGTCTGAGAAGTACAGACTCTTCGTCCCTCATATGGACCAACTTTTCACATCTTTACTGCAACCAGCTTTTTTAAGTTATTCTTTCATTACTAAAATTCTCCCAAAAATCTTTTTTTAAGCTTCTTCTCACCTTTTTGGTTGTTTTTATAGTTGTTGCTGTCAGGCTTTACATGACTTTTCCAGAATCACAGAATACACTACAGTTAGTGGAGCTCCCTACTGCATTTGTTAGTTTATTTTAGCACCCCATAAACCCATAGCAACCATCAGGCCTAAAGGTTTATTTCCAGGTCTCCATAAAGATAAGCCAAACAGCCTTCCTATTGCACCCCAGTCCCACCAAAAATCATGTCCTATGTATATATTTCTCCTTTAAAAGATATAAGAGTCAACCTTTGGGATAAAAGGGCCACTGATCCACAAAGGTCCAAGGATTTGTGCCTTCCAATAAACTTTGCTTTGATTGTCTAAGGGTAATTTCTGAACCTTTGTTCAACTGAAATGTTTTGTGGTGTGAACTAATGCAGGAATTAAACGATCTGTCATGAAATCAGGTCGCCCCCTCCCATCCCTTCTTCTTCTTTGTTGCTGAGGCAGACATCCGTCTACCAGTATCAAATATTGCTGCCTCCATTCAGTCATGACCCTGATGTCAAAGGTTTCTTTCTGCATGTGTTGTTGTTGCTAACTACTGCTCCTAGTCTGATAGGTGCAAACAGGCGGAGACTGGAGTCACTCATAGATGATCCTTCATATATTAAATCTATTACACTCAATTACACATGCATTTATTACCTTAATTTTGTTAAGACATATACACTCCGCAGCCACTTACATCTGCTTCTGTCTTCAGAACTGTCTTAATACTCGAAGGTATATTTAAACAAGAAAACATTCTTTAGAGATTTTGGTCCACACAGTTGCTGCAGATTTATGGGCTGATGAGAATGTGCAGGCTACTAAAGTACGGTGAACTCATTGTCATGTTAAAAAAAAAAAAAAAAAAAAAAATGTTTTAAATGATTTGAGCTTTGTGGCATGGTGCATTATCCTGCTGGTGGCCATCACAAGATGTTACACTGTGGTCATAAAGGGATGGACATGGTCAGCAACAATACTCGGTTGGCTGTGGTGTTCAACCATCCCACGTTGCTATTAAGAGGCTTCAGGCAGGTTGGATCCATGTTGTCATGTTGTTTCCACCAAGTTCTTACTCTCCCATCTGAATGTTGTAGCAGAATGGAGACCCAAGTTTCGCATCTTCTGTTGTCCGGTTTTGGTGAGTATGTGTGAATTGCCGCCTTGGTTTCCAGTTCTTAGTTCACAGGAGTTTCACCCTGTCTGCCATTCATGGTTTGACATATGCGTTCAGAGATGATATTCTGCATTCCTTGGTTGTCATCAGTGGTTATTTGAGTTACTGATTCCTTTCTATCATCTCCAACCAGTCTGCCCATTCTCCTCTGACCTCTTACATCAACAAGACATTCTGGTCCAGACAACTGCTGCCCACTGGATATTTTCTCTTTTCCAGACCATTTTCTGTAAACCCTAGAGATGGTTGTGTGTGAAAATCCCACTAGATTAGCAGTTTCTGACATACCCAGACCAACAACCATTCCACGTTCAGTGTCTCTTAAATCCCCTTCCTTCCTCATTCTGATGCTCAGTTTGAACTTCATCTCACCTTGACCATGTCTACAGGACCACATGCACTGAGTTGCTGCAATGTGATTGGCTGATTAGCTATTTGTATTAACAAGCAATTGATCAGCAAGTGAGTGTAAACGTGCTGAAGTAAAAGGGAAAAATGCTAAATATCCACTTGAATTTCACCATAAGAGGAAACGTTGTGCAAATGATTTCTATGTACACAGAAAAGCCAAGAAAGGTTATTAAAATCAACCAGCTCTAAAAGGAACTATAACCACCCAAAGATCCATGGTGGGGTAAGTTAAGTCGAAGTGTCCAGCTCTGCTTACAGAACCTCACTGCAGGGGGCAGATTCCATTTTGGAGTATAAAAAAGTCTCAAATAGTAGGATAAAGACTTGGTTTAAGGTCATAGGATGGCTAGCCTCCAGGACAGAAATGCAAACTAATGTAGTATTCTTTGAAGTCCTGGCTACATAGCTGTGTGTGTGTGTGTGTCCATGTTTACCAGGTTGCATTCATGCAAATGAGTTCCTGTGGATTTTTGCTTGTAAATAAACTCTTAAATCAAAATTCTTCCATGTGGCTTGTCCTGTTTAAGAAGGTGAAAATACACGCCCATTAAGAGCAATCATTGCCAGTCACTTAACATTGCATATACTATTTATAAAAGTCTAATTAAAATGTGTTGGACACAAAGGGAATCATTTTTATTGATTTATTCTTGTGTAATTATGACATATTACTAGAAACATATTTACATTATTAGTTGGTTATTGTATTCCCAGTTGTTCCAAGGCTGTCTTTTGTATGCACACACCCCGAATTCTAACCTAATGATGGTGTTTCTTCCGTCAAACTGTAGGAACAGCCTTTTAAAATCATGCAACAGTCCATTTCTTCACTTATCTCACAAAATATTATAGAAACAAACAATGCTGCTGCACACCCACAGAGAAGTGGAGGCCCCTATTAGAAGCAAACTTTATTAAAAGCTTAACTGGCTAGCCGGCTTGCGTGTGTGTGTGTGTGTGTGTGGTAGAAGGGGGAAGTGAGACAGCGTGGTAAATCACTCCCCTCACATGATCCCTGGCTGGGAGAACAGACAGAAGGCATGTGCTCAACATCTCCCCACAGCCTCTCACTCTTCCTGTGACTCAAGCACAGGTTTGTGAGTGTGCGTTTTTTAAAACTTGTCTCTGTCACAGCTTTCTCTTCTATATATTAACGAACACCCAACAAGTAGCATACAATTATTTTTACATTTCTCAATAATCTGACGATCACTAAAAGTTTCACAGGATGCCACTTTAACATGTAATGAGTTCAGGCCTGAGCAAAAGCAATAGGAAGATTTTTAGTGATTGGATTCTAACATTATCAAAAAGGGAATTGATTTGCAGGTCCTGTTAAACGTTTGAACACCTCCACTCACTCTAATTGAATGATAACTGTCGACCACCTGTGTAAATTGAATTGAGAAGAAGAAAGCGAGTAAAAGAGATAGAAATAGCTTCTGAGAGTGAGGATTATGTGGAAATGTATGGGCATGACTGGGCTTGTGTATGTTTAAAAATAGCTGATTCTGTTGCTTGACTTTAAAGTTTATCCTAGCTATTTATATTTACTCAAATGACATCACCACTGTAAAACAGCTTATTGCAAGGATTTAAAGGCCGTTTCACAAGCTCATTAAATAAAATTATTTTGTTCCAACATTTTAAGCCAGATTACACAAAGGATTGTGGGTATTGTGAAAGCAAAGGTGTTTAATTAAAGTATCTGCTTTGAATCTGCATAAAAGATGCATGCATGCAAGCTCAATAGATTAGACATATATTATTCAACATATTCCCAAAAGTCAAAGTCTACAAGGTCACTATAAACTGGTGGGGATGTCGGCACAAAGCCTCATGTGCAAGTGTCTAAAGGACCTTGCTGACTCTTGTGTGTGTGGACATGCATAATAAAATATCAGCCACAATCATGCATCTTATGACACCGTCTGCTGATTTTAGTAAATATGATTCTCGTAGTCAAAGAAAGAAGTTTTTATTTGAAGCTCAAAGATAATATTTAATTTAATCTGGTTTCAAAATCATAACTGCATGCTTGTTAGTGCTATGACAGTCCTGCTATACAGTTACTGCATTTTCTTTACCCTGTTCCCTACAAAGACGCACCTTAAGCTTAATTTCTTCAGCACGTCACTGCTACGTGAAGATGATGTGATGATCTTCCTTGTTTTTATCTGATCGCAAATCTTTACGAGGAAGAAGCAGGTGCTGGTGGTAGGTGTTAATCCACAGCCCTCACAAGAAACTCTACAGCTAGCCTAAAATGTTAGGTAAGTTAAAAGTACATGGCAAGGGTAAGAGCTGATGTTCATGGTTTGGTCTATATGTTGCAAAATATCCAGAAGTCATTCTCAGAAAATCACAGCCTGGTATTAAAATTTCCATCTCATAATTCATGCATTGCGACACAACTACTTTTTACCTGTTAAATTATCTGGTGAGACAAGAAATTAACCTGCTGATATCACAATTGTCAGAGTAGCCTGCACTGTAAAAAAAATCTGTAATATCATTTTTTTGTTGTTGTTGTTTTCTGTATTTTTTAGATACAGGCAAATACTATTAAGATGACAGAAATAAACATCAGACTTGCATGTCTGATGTAAAATAACATGAAAAACCTGTAACTATGAAAAAATCTGAAATTTTCTTTTTTGTGTGTTTATTTATTTATTTCATGTAAAAGAATTTTTTATCTATTTTAAAACTTATCATAAAAGATCAAAATAGTTAAATACCTAAAGTCAAGTTTAATACAGTTAATACTGTTTTATTTTACTCTGAATATATTTGTGTTGCTATATGATACATATACTCTAGTTAAAGAGGTAGCCTTGGGACTGGTGGACTTTGGTTCAAGTCCCTGGACTGCTAAAGAAGGTGAACCACTGTGGACCCTATAACAATGCCCTTGTTTATTTCTTATTATGGGGGGGATTGGTTGTGTGTTTACAGCGTGCTTTCTATACACTAAAATCGTTTTACTCTATAATTGAAATTTATTTAGGGGATTATTTTCCAACCTCCTGCCCTGAAAAGGCCAAAATGAGTAAAGGATGGACAGATAGAGACACTGGTGCATTTATTAACCTTTCAATCCAGATTTAGTTCATATAAATTTTAGAAACTTAAGCTAACTGCCATTAATGTAAGCTTCAGGTTTAGAATTTATTGTCCAACTAAGACTTCATTAGCCCTCTGGGAAATGTTTTGTTTCACAAGTTTGGCGCATGTTTGATAATAAATGAGTAAAGAAAATTACACAAACACACAAAGACAAGCACACATGTGCCTGACCAAATGCATATGCACACTTAAGGGTTAATTAGACATGCATGTGACTGGTACCAGAAGCCTGCCTTAAGGCAGGCCGTGTGTGCCTCTGGTTGCATGATTTAATACTGTAAATTTCCACTGGCAATTTCGTCCATGTATGCAATATAAGCCATCTAAATGATTACAACAGAACAAATGAACATAAAGTGAGATAATAAATGTGTTTCTAAAGCTGTTAGTATCTTTTGAATTGCTTATGAATCCTGCTGATGTATGACTATCATGCATTATTTAAAGAGCAGGCCAAAAATGTCTGGCGTGGGTAAAAATAACCATCATATCTCCCTCACCCCTCTTTCTCACACTGACGCACGCACATATCACACCCCAACGCGCACATCCACATCCATAAGTTTTGAAATATCTGGGTTATCCAAACATGAAGTTACCTTCTCCATCCACATTGTCTGTAATCTTCATCTCCTGGTTCATAGTGAACGACTCGGGCTCGGTGGAGGTCTTGGCTGGCTGCTGCTGGTGGTTAGTGAATCCATCCGCGGCGCACTGGCCGTTCCGCACTGTGGCCGGGCAGGGATCCACAACAGTCGGGTCTGGGACGGGGTAGGACTCCTGAACCTCCTGATCTGTCATTGTTGCTGCTGTTGTTGTGGTTTTTAGTCTGAGAGTCTGCGAAAGATGAATAGGATAGGGGGGATAAGAGGTTCACACCGGTTCGTTAAGTGCAGCAGCCATCCAACGCGTCCAATATGCCACCGGTGTCGGCTCACTTGCGCAGAGGGGGGGAGAAAAGAGATGGCGATAACAGAAGATAGAAGATAAAGGATTTATCTCTGCAGCATCAGGGACGAAACAACTCCCTCCGCGAGACGTCAACAGTGCAAGTTCGAGGCAGATATCTTGTCTGGCTAAGCCTGTAGAGACAATTTAGGGTTAGATCCGACGTTGTGATAAATCTCTGAGATCTGCTATGAATCTGGCAGGCGGTGCCAAGCAAGTTTTTTTCCCCTCCTCCCTCTCCTCCTTTTCTCCTCCTCTCATAACTCAGCATCTCATTCCCATACAGAAGCACTTCTTGCGAGACTGATCCTAAGTTACCCAACATCTGCTTCTCTTTAAGTTTTCAATGATTTACAACCTAAATAAAACGTGTGGAGCTGCACCCACATGTATAGAGCAAAACAAAACACGACTTATTGTTAGAAGACACTACTTTCATTTAACCCAATGCACGAAGCTATAGAATGTTAATTAACCACTTAAGAAAGGTAGCACGCAGGGGTATCCAGGTAAATAAGTTAATTCATTAATAAATTAAGCATGAGATGAGTAGAATCTGTCGGGTTTCTGTTTGTAGGTCAGTGACTTTTAGCTATGCAACCACGTCAAATTGACTGCAAACCGAGAGCCAGGTGGGACTGTATCATCTGTCAGCATAAACATGCGCCTTCACCAACAATGAGCAACAAACACTGAGTCAGCACAGGGCAGGCAGCCAACCAAGATGCTGCTTTGAAAGCCTGAGTGTTGCTGGCGAGTCATGAACAGGGGCGTAACTTGACTGTAACTGGGGGGCAGGGGTACCTGACCCGTTCACAAAGACTTTATCTTTTAGAAGTTTGTATTGGGTCTTTCATCTGGAGAGTACAGATTTAAATTAAATAAATGAATAAATGAATTTATTTATTACTCAATAGCTTAGAGTTCCTCGTGCATATTGTAAGAGGGAATTTTCATTTTTTAAGATTACAATACTACTTTTAATATAGTAAAACTAATGAATAAATAAGCTAATAAATAAATAAACAAAATGTACAAAATGTTACATAGCATATGAAATGTACTTTATGCCTCATTACATAGTGGCGTGCAGGTTTTATAATAATAATAATAATAATAATAATAATAATAATAATAATAATAATAATAATAATAATAATAATAATATTAATAATAGTAATAATAATAATAATAATAATAATAATAAGTAGAAGAAGAAGAAGAAGAAGAAAGAATGAAAGAACAGAAGAAGGGAAGAAAGAAATGTTGGGATATTTAATGAAATGCAGCTGAATAAACTTGCTTTCCACTTGCAGGACATCTGTGATACCATCAAAAATCCCTACAGAAGGGCATAAAAAATGTTTGAGCAGCCTCCAAATAATGTAGTGGCTGGTCTGTTAATCTGCTTAAAATTAGCATGCTGCATTCTCTATTAATGTTCTTTTACTTATTTTCATTGACAAAAATCTGCTCTTTAAAGTGCCCCATTGCTTTTTGCCTGGATGGGTGAGAGGCAGCAGAGCTGACAGACTTGACATTGATGGCTTACAACCAAAATATAGCTCTTGCCAGTTGTAGGAGCTCAGATAAAGCTGGGTAATTTTGTTGGTTCTGTGCTGTGATAAGGTTAGTAATGCCAGAAGATGACGCAGTACACCTGCAGCATCACAGGTGCATTATACTGTGCAGCTGTCACTGGGAACACTATGGAAAACAGAAGGTGGAAATAATGAGAAGTCAGCTTGACCACTATGTGGGACCTTATCTGTGTTGTGGTTGTTTGGTGTCTAAGTCTTCACTCTAAGATTATTTTGACTGTATCTAATTTGACTTGAAGATGGCAAATGTTTATAAAAATCTGACAAGCCTCATCAGACATGAACAGACAAGGCAATATTAAAAAGATCAGTGTTGCAATTTGGGGGATTTGGGAGAAAGAAGTAATAGAAGTATCTATAACAGAAGTTAAAGGTACATGCTAAGCTAATGCTAGTGAGGGTTCAATTAGCAAGACACATAAGACATTCTAGTTAAATGTAGCGATAAACTGAATTTTAAATATCTTCCCTTATCATCAAAACATGTAGGAAAGAAAATCATCAGCATTCATGGTTGTTTGTACACAGCCAAGTCCATATAAGACTTAACATGAATAATATAATACTTAGCATTATAATTGTAATCAGAGAAAAATAAACAAGAGCTTAAAAAAAAACATCTTTGTGTTCCAATTAATTATGTGCAATTAAATGAATGATAAAAGTGTTTCCGTCTATAGATCCAAGCATGCTGAAAACACTTTATAAAATCCAGAAGTAGGAACTAATACAAACTTAACTCAAAAACAAGCAGAAAAGTATATAAAATCCTAAAAACAGATTACGGTTGTGTACATTTCGTGTTTCATGGAGCGCCAAATGTTTTTTATAGGTAAAAAATCTGGACTATAGGCAACCTTATGGACTCATCCTCTGAAGCTATGATGCAGTAAGAAATACATTATGTGGTTTAGCAATGTCTTGCTAAAATATGCAAGATCTTCCCTGAAAGAGACATAAAAAGAGCATTTGTTACGCCTGTATATACTATTCAACATTTGGTGTGCTTTTCTACGATGAATCCAGAAGACTGGAGAAGGTGAGTTAAACAAAGGCTTTATTTACAAAGTGCTTTTTTTCTACAGGTAATCCACAACACCTTAAAATAAACCAGGAACAGATGAGTTGAATCCTCATCATAAGGGTCTGGGAGAAGAAATAAAGATTAATATGCTTGCAAATCCAGAGGAACTTGTCCAAGTGAGTAATGGTGGCATTGAAGGTGGCAGTGGGCAGGAATGGGATGCTAAACAAGTGACTCCAGTCTCGTTGTGAAGCAGGCAAAGGTCAGTCAGTCATTATCTGTACCGCTTATTCCTATTATGGGTCGCGGGGTGAGCCGGAGCCTATCCCAGCAGTGTCTCAGGTGAATGGCAGGACACACCCTGGACAGGCAGGCAAAGGTGAGTTTTCAAATTGAAATGACGTAAGGAAAACTTGAACTTCTGTGTGATCACTGAGTCTGTTATCTCACGGATGAACAAATAAACTGGCGATGAGAAGAAAGGAGACAAGAGTTTTAACGCAGCCCACAGGAAATCAGCCACCGGTGGAACAATGTGGAGCCTGGATCACTGCCAGCCACCAAGCCAAAAACCACACACCCTACAGCAGTATATCTAGATTATTTTCACAAGTGGTTTTTTATTTGCATGATAGAGTTTTTATTGGGATTTATGGGTGGTGCAGGATCTGTGTCCACATTTAAGATGCTGTATAAGTAGAACCTATTCAACAATGCCACCTAGTAAAACTGGGACTAAATCTACCAACTGCAAGCCCATGGTCTGGTGGGTGCAATCACAACAACAAACTATTTTAACTATGAAAGTCTTTTTTTAAAAAACGTTTCTTCATTCACTTGGGTCAGAGCGCCGGCCACAGCAAACCTCTCACGACTCCACATGGAGGCTGGCCCGAGAGGTCCTAGGTTGGTTGAGTGGATCCTTGGCCCCAGCAGGGGCTGTGTCGTCTGAAATATTCTCAATTGCCTAAGTCCAGAAACACAGTGTGTTCTGCACAAGTGATGGCCCAGTACACTCGCTCGTACAAGCCAGAATCCCAGTAGCGGCTAGACGGAGGTGGCCACCTCCCGCAGCGACAATAAACAAAACACAGGGATCTATAGAGCCTTCTATAGATCTATAGAAACTTCCTTGGATTTCTCCCAGCAAGTTATGTACTTTGACTCTAACTGCTAAGATCAAACTGCTGCTCTGAATGACATAGCCTATGTTTGATGTATTTTTAAAAATGTTGATAACATAGTTCACCTTATCTTGTTGTCTAGCTTATTTCATTGTCTTTTTTTTTGTGTGTGTTTTTTTTAAGGTGAAGTTTTTATTGTGTTTGAAAGAGCTTGGCTATAACAGCTCTTCCTCTATGCAGAAGCAACCCTAGCATAGAGGCAGATGCGGTGAAGAGTGAAGATGAATGTGCTGCAGTCATGTGACAGAGCTCCTCCTTCTCCTCCTCATCATGATCACAACCATCCGTTTGTGACAAAAGGTGATGTGTTTGTATTTTATGTATATAAGTTTATTCACTGTAACTTACAGCCTCCGTTTCCACTTTGAGCAGCAAACTGTGGCGTCATCTGGACAACAAAGTAAGACAAAATGTTACCGGTGATGCCACTATTGAAATACAGCGGTACATGATGGAGAACAACGTTAGCAGATGACTCCCTGGAGGACGGAAAGACAAACATATGTGTATCCCACCTTGCACAAGCTGGAAATTGATTTTTGGAGCACTCCTGCATCCTCTGTGCCATGTGAAAGATTTTTCAAAAGCAAGAGAAATACTCTAAAAAAAAAAAAATGGAACAACCTGATTCCTAAAAGGGTTATTTCTAAATGAAAAATCAATAAATGTATTTTTCCCCAGCCACACATATTTACACACATATTTAATTCAATGTGTAACGTATTCCACAATTTGACACCACATATTAAAATACACATCTTTTTTAAAGTAGTCCTTGCAAACTGGTGTTTAAAATGAAAATTTCTTCTTTTATCCTGGTCTTCTGATATAAAAACAAACAACTTCTGCAAACTTTCCGGTAATACTTTGCTCCTTGCCTTACACATAACTAATAATGTTTGTAACTCCACTAAATCTTTAACTTTCATAAGTCTTGACTTCATAAACAGTTTGTTGCTATGGTCTTTAATCAACTTTTTTAATAATTCCTATTGCTCTGTTTTGTAAAAGAAATGATGGCTTTATATTGCTCGCGTTTGTATTACTCCACACTTTCACACAATAACTTAAATATGGCAATATAAGTGAACAATACAAAAATCCTTAACACATTATAATTCAACACATACTTTGCTTTGTTCAGAACATATATATTCTTTGACATCTTCTTTTTAATATAAACTTTATGAGATTTCCATGTCAGTTTATCATCTATTATCACACCCAAAAACCTCAACTCAAACACTCTCTCAATCAAATCAAATCAAGTTTATTTGTGTAGCCCTATATCACAACAAAGTTGTCTCAGAGGACTTTACAGAAAGAGGT
>JBAMHW010000014.1:25376028-25387683 GCA_037177495.1 Rhadinocentrus ornatus
TAATAATAATAATAATAATAATAATAATAATAATAATAATAATAATAATAATAATAATAATAATAATAATAATAGTACATCTGTTGTGCCATTGGATGTTCCAATCCACATCCCAAGAATGGGACGTTAATTTACAGACTGCCTGCTGACCCTGAAATGTGTTGCTGCCGTCAACTGGAAACTGTCAGAAAGCTCTCAGCTGTGTATCAAGCACTTTGTCAGTGGCAAGTTTATCGAAAATTTTGCTTTGTATGCTTTCCAAATCACCTTGTGGTGGGTTGCTCGAATTTTGAATATATTAATCAATATATATATATATATATATATATATAAATAAAAAAGGAACGTCAATGCATTACTAAAATGCAGCACACTACAGTTGTTTAAGGTTATTGTTGCCCTGGGACCAGACACTTCATGTTAGTCTGTTGCTAATGTACATGTAATTTTGTCTTACCTTGGGAAAGGTCCAGCCTATGTCCTGTCCATCTTCGTGTTTGTCTGCGCTCCTGAGAAAAGAAGGCAGGCTGATCTGGAAAAATTTACAAGACGACAGGAAGTAAAAAAGAGAAGCGTAATGACATTGAAGTTTTTAAAAATGGTCTTTTTCATTCATTTAATTCTTAAACAGATATTCTTTTTCATGCAACAATAAATATAAGCAAAAATGTTAGTGTGTAATCAGGAGGACAGTGGAATAAGTTTATCTGGAGAGGGTCTGGAAAACCTGGGTTCAAGTCCCTGGCAACTATGGTAAAAACCATTGACCCCTGAGCAAGGTCCTGGGGGCCCACTGCTCATAGTAAGAATGCGTCAAAATGCAGAGAAAGAATTTCCCCACTGTGGGACTAATAAAGGATTGCAAAAAACAAAAATTCTCAAGTTCCTCAGTGTACATGCAACTGCTGTGAAATTGATGGGATTTTCAACAAATTCAACCTTCACCACAGATCAACACAGTGACGACAGTTTTCAGTGTTAATGAAAAGTTGGATAACCAAGATGGCGCCCAGTGCGGCCGCTGGGGTGTTTGGTGTGCTCTGTTTTTATCTGTATTTATGCATAAATCATGTGTTCGCCTGCTCTTACACCCATGAAGAGCTTCTAAATATCAGATCTATTACCCCTATAGATCTACTTCCAGTTTGTTTGTTTTTTTGGCTTCTGCTGCAGATCTGGTTCACTTTTTAGTCAAAAAAGTGAGACTCTGTGAAGGGACCCCAGACAGCACATTACATCTGGAGGGTTTCCAGCTGATTTGTGCAGACCGGGACCCACAGCTCTCCGGCAAGACCAAAGGCGATGGAGTATGTTTCTACATCAACAGCGGCTGGTGCACTGATGTGACTGTTATCTCAACACTGCTCCCCTGCTCTGGAATATCCACTCATCAACTGTAAGCCATTTTACTCTCCATGTGAGTTTGCTTCGTTTATTCTGGTCGCTGTTTACTTCCTGCCGAGCATGGACGTTCACGAAGCTCAGCGCGTACTCGCGGACCAGATCCTGTACATAGAGCGGACTCACCTGGACTCCTTGGTTATTGCACTCGGTGACTTTAACCATGGGAATCTGAGCAAGGACCTACCCAAATACAGACAGTTTATTCAATGCCCCACCAGTGAGGAGAGCAAGCTGGATCACTGTTACACTACAGTCAGTGGCGCGTATCGGGCTTTTCCGAGCGCGGCACATGGACTATCAGACCACGTGATGGTCCACCTCATCCCTGCTTGCAAACAGAGACTAAAGCTCGCTAAACCTGTAGCGATCACAAGTAAGAGATGGGCATGTGAAGCTGTGGAGGAGCTGCATGCGTGTTCAGAGACAACAGACTGGGAAAAGTTTAAAGGTGCCACAGATAATCTGGATGAGTACACAAACATTGAGACTTCATACATCCACTTTTTTGAAGAGCGTATTGTCCAAACCCGCACCAGGGTGAGTTATCACAATAACAAGCCCTGGTTCATTGCCAAACTCAGACAGATTAGGAAGGAGAAAGAAGCAGCTTTCAAAAGTGGAGACAGGGACTGCTACAGAGAGGCTAAATACCGGTTTAGCAGGGAAATGAGGAGAGCTAAATCTGCATATTCGGAAAGACTTCAGCAGCAGTTCTCTGCCTATGACACTGCTTCTGTGTGGAGGGGTCTGAGGGGAATTACCAACTACAGACCTTAGGCCCCTTTGAATAATCTCAGGCTCGCCTCAAGCCTCAAATCTAAAATCCTTGCTTCGACATCTCCTCTGGCACCCCAGACACCCCTGCTCTCCCCAACACCTACACTAATCCCATCAAGGGCTACAGCACCCCCTCCTCCCCCCACATTGCACTGGCCACTTTATCAAAGGCAGACCCCCTCTCCTCCCCCTCCCCTGCCATCTCCATCAGTAAACAGGACGTGAACAAACAGTTCAGAACCCTCGCAAGGCCCCCGAGCCTGACAGTTTGTCTCCCTCCAATCTGAGACACTGCGCTGAGAAGCTGACTCCTGTCTTCACGAACATTTTTAACACCTCTCTGGGGTCATGCAATGTGCCGGCCTGCTTTAAATTCTCCACCATTGTCCCTGTTCCCAAGAAGCCACGAATCACAGGACTCAATGACTATAGGCCGTGGCGCTGATGTCTGTAGTCATAAAGTCTTTTGAGCATTTGGTCCTGTCCCACCTCAAATCCTTTACCACCCCCAACCCTCCTAGACCCGCTGCACTTCGATCTTCCCCTCTGTCATCAGACTCATGAACACTAAATAACTTTGTATCGGACTCATGGACACCAATCAATATCTGCCATTTGCACTGCTATATTTGCACTATGTGGTTCAGCCCACACTCACCTGCTGCTAGATATTAACATCAATATTTACCATACCACGCTATTGTTTGCTGTTAAATGTACAGTGGTCCCTAACCATCTTCTGAGGTCTTGCTGTTTCGTGGATTGTTTTTGTATGCAGCACTGCATTGTTAAGTAAATGTAAATCCTATTTCAACCATTCTATGTCTAAATTTAACCGTAGGGATCAGCCCACTGTGCTTTATTTTATAATTGAACGACGTTACAAACGAGGGTGGGGACGCAGCACTGGCAGAGAAGCTGTAATATTTTTCACTGGGTGAGTAATTTTTAAGAAATTCACGTTGTTAAATATATGTAGGTTTTTGAGAGTGTATAAAGTGTGTGAGAATGTAGAAATGTTCATTATAGTTTGGGAAGGGTCTATAAACACTCCAAGGAGGGATAATTAGGCCTTACTATGCATTTGAATTGTTAAAAATTAATGAGGTCGTCATTTCGCGGATTTTTATTTATCGCGGGATGTTTTCAGAATGTATCCCAATAAACGAGGGACCACTGTATATTGTGTTTTATGTTGGAGTAATTTTTTGTTAGATTGTTTTTATTGCGTGCCTTTATAGCCTTATTTTTAAGTCTTCATTAATATTTATTTAATTTCCTTTACTAGTCTATGTTACATGTAGCACCATTGCACCTTGTCTGTGAAACTTTCACTGACAATGGCAATAAAATTGATTCTGATACTGTATTTTCCTCCGAGGTCTCAATAAATAAATAAAAAACAGTCATTAAATAGCAATGTTTTCTCACAGTAATTGTAACGGTAACCCCTAAATATATCAACAGGACATCCCTAACTTTTACATCGCATTAACGTTATTTGCATCTGCTGTTGTCTTACTCAACTTTGACATGAAGAGGAAATACTTTGTTTGGGATCCTTTCCACAGCTAAAGGTCTGATACCCATCCTACCATGAATTATTTATAAGTCTTTAATTTGACTTGTATGCTTTTAATTCTGCTACTGTGAAGTGTGACTGTCGGTTGACTATGTAGTTGTAAATGTCAACGTAAGGTAAATCAGGTAACATTATCTCCATCAGTTGGATGTTTTTTTACCAGGAATTTTGGATTCCAATTTATAGCACCAAGAAGCGCACGTTTTTAAAAATATTGCTGCCTTGACTTGACCACAAAAGTGCTGAACTGGTTTGGAAAGTGTCAAAGCCGCTAGCTCCATCCTTGATGAGAAAAAGTTAATAGTCAATATAGCTGGAGAGGGGTCCCAGCTAGCTTTTTTCCACCCAACGTGACGACGTAAACGACAAATGTAACGTCACTTAGAATGGTCTATTTGACACACCGTTGAAGAAGAGTCAGTTTCCTGTGCGACATTGCGTCACGTCCGCTTTGTGATGCCGAGGTGAACGTTACAGTAATGGCGGCGTGCCGGGGGTCTTCGTCGAAATGGTATTACACCCGGGAGCAACTGGAAAATACGCCGTCCCGCCGAAGTGGACTGGAACCAGACCGGGAACTGTCCTACAGACAACAAGCGGCAAATCTGATCCAGGATATGGGTCAGAGACTCAACGTGTATCCTTTGTAAACAAGCTTATTCTCGAGTTGGTGTAGGCAGACCTGGCGCTAGCTAACCTTTAGCCCGTTAGCTAATTCTAAACAAACAGACGACATTAGGGGGCAAGACAAGGGTGTTGATCTCAACATTTGATTTTTGTAGTGGTCAACATTCTATTATATTATTAAATCTGGAGCTGGAATCTCGGTGTCATAGTTTAGTCGCAACGGTGCGCTGGCATAGCACGCTACTTAACTGTTAGCTTGTGAAAGGCCATTGCCCGGGTTTGCTTATTATGTTGAATTGATTTGTAAAAACAATATAATATGTAATACTCTGTTGAAATGTTTGCGTGTTGTTTGACCTCATTTAGACGTAGTTGTAAAACCAGTCATTACATGTACATAGAGCATACGCAAGTCACGTAGCTTGGTTCCTTTGGCTCAGCTGATAACTTTTCTTTACTCTGACCCTCTCTCCCCACCTAAATGCTGTTCAGCGCTCAGTGGCACGTGTCTTGGCATTATGTAATAGATTACCATTTACATAAATTTTATTTTCCCTCTGTTGGGTAATGCACTAGCTTCAAACAAAATAACTATTTCCCTTGACCATCCTTTTAAGCTCTCAATTAACAATAAATACAGCAATTGTTTACATGCATAGATTTTATATGCACCATTCTTTCACCAAATTCCATAGGAATGTAAGTATTCTGAAATAATGTTATGCTACTGATTTTCAACCTTTTTTTATTTATTGTTTAAATATGCCTCTTAGTGTAGGCTGGGTAATTATTCACATATTGGTGCTTTTTGTGCAGACAATATCTCCAGCCACCTTGTTTTTGGCTGCAAAAGTGGAAGAGCAACCCCGGAAACTGGAGCATGTGATCAAAGTGGCACATGCTTGTCTAAACCCACAAGAAGCTCCTCTGGACACAAAAAGTAATGTAAGTCCAGGTACCCATGCATATGGTGATGTTGTGTTTTTTGTTTTGTTCTTTCCTCCGCTATCTATCCAGTTGTCTCAGTGGTCAAGGTTCCTATGTATAACTGGCTGTGCCACATTGTGCTGCCTTGTTCAAGGGACTTTTATTTCCCTGCCCTGGCTTGCAGTTGGTGTGTACCAAACACCTGCACTTACTAAAGCTGGCATTAATGAGCCTCTCTGTTTGGAGTTTTGGCCATTTTAAATCAGTTCTTAGGGAAATAGATTAATAGACTCATTACAATTGTGTTGTAATGACTGTCTATCAAACTTCAGGCATACCTCCAGCAAGCTCAAGAGCTGGTGATACTTGAATCCATAGTTCTGCAGAACCTGGGTAAGTAGTGGCAACTGGAGTGGATGACTTGAAAAAACTTTAATAATAATAATAATGATGATTAATAATAATAATTATTATTGGCTAATGGTTTTGAATAAGGGCTTAGTTTCATAGATTGATGTTGAATCTATTTATCACAACCTAATGTGAGAAATGTTTAAAATCATCAATGGCTACTTTGTCAGTCTTGTCATATTTTAAAATGCGTCATGTAAAGGTGACATGTCATTCTTTAAAAGCTGACATTAGTCACGCAGTATACTCATTAAGCTGTAGGACACATTGCAAATGCTGCCTTCGCTTCACATTTGCAACATTTTGTTGGCTAAAAACTGTTTGGAAACTAATCGTCCACATTTGATATTGAAACATTTTCATCTTCTGATGTGAAAGTTGTTGAGTCGGCTGAAATGAATGTACAAGATGTAAATTATTAAGATGCGTTGTTTTACCTTTTCTTTATTTTTTTTTAAAAAGTACAATAGGGGTACCCCCATTTGATTACTCACAAAATGACATGTCACCTCCCAACTGTGTCTGTGTTGAACTCACCTGTTATGTATTTTGTTCCAGGCTTTGAAATTACTATTGATCACCCACACACTGATGTGGTGAAATGTTCCCAGCTAGTGCGAGGTAGAGGCTTCCTTCTTTGCTCTTTGTGCCCTCTGCTCTTGTTTGTCCCACCTCAGATGTGGGCGGGGAGGGGGTGAAAACCTTGCTGATGTTTTGGTTACCTGGCCACAAATGCCTTGTCCTTTTGACCTCCTACTGAGTGTTGTTTTTGTTTTGTTTTTTAATATATAATGTAACATAAATGACAACATTTGCCAACGCTAATTGGGCCAAGACCGAGACTGTATTATTTCTGAAGATTTCCCCATTACAGCTTAGTAATCTTAGTTGTGTGTGGCCTGGCCAAATTAGGATTTGGGATTTTGATTTAATAACAGATGGTTCTCAGCTTGGCTTGGCTGATGTTGATATGAAGTCTGTCAGATGAGCTGTCCTTAGCTGTCACTGATTTACTATAAAGGCATTTGTAATTGTTACAGCCTCGATCCTATTCTAAAGCTAGCATTATGATAATAACATAGCAACAAATGGCATAATACAACGTACCGCGAATACAACTTTTAGTCCACATGACATGCAAAAAAAATAAACATGTTTAATTAAGATAAGTACAGGGAGTACCAAATGTTAAATCCCTTTTTGAAAAATAGTATTTATCATGATTCTCCATTACTCATGAATTTTGTAGCAAATGTAGATAAAGGTAAAAATAAAATTTGAATGGACATTCAAAATTGCATTTGTAATCTTAACCCCTTATAAAAACAGAACAAAAACAGATAATTTTCCACTATTTTAGTTTAATCAAGTTTTATTTTTTTAACGTTTATTTTATTACCGGAACGATACTTTATATTCTTATAGTAAATAAAACTTTTGGTACAGATTTTCATATATTTGTGATATAAATATTATGTAGCCTTTAGGGATTAGCCTTCAGTTTAACTCTACGTGTGATTTTCTTAATATATTTCTTAAAACAGCATTTTACGATACAATCCCGCTACAGTCAAACTTTCTAGTTAATCCCCACCCTTAGTCTTGGTCTTGGCCTAATCAGTGCATTAAAGTCAGTTAAAAAATGGTAAATGTTGAGTGAAAATATTTTGCTTTGCAGAGATTTTACTATTTTTTTTCCCTTCTCCTTTCTCCCTTTTTTTCTCTCTTCCAGCAAGCAAGGATCTGGCACAGACTTCCTATTTCATGGCTACCAACAGGTTGTTATCCTGCCCCTCCTTTGTTGCACTTTGACTGCACACCATAGCTTCCTGTAATGCAGGGTACCCTTTCAGTGTCCAACGGGCCCTACTTGCACTGGTGGTTGTTGGGACGCTTGCCTCCTCCCCTCAGCTCCCCTCCCTTGCTCAGAGGCAGCGGGATATGGTGGCTCGTGGCGTTACCGGCCCCAGTCGCAGTGCGGTGTATTGTACAAGGGACCACGTGTTGGCACAGATGGGTTGAATGCAAGATGTGAAGTGTAGTGGTGCGCTTGAAACCCACGTGTTTGTTCGGTTACGAAAAAGTGCATAATTCTAAAAGAAAGACACTCTGGTAGCCTGAGTAGCAGCTAAAGATTTCACAGATGTAAACATTTCTCGTAGAGGTTCCTCCGGTAAGTACTGCAGATGAATTTTTAAAGCTTTCTTTTCATGTTTTGATTTTCTTTCTGCAGATATTTTTCAGCTTTTGTAATATTTGCTTTCCCTCCCTACCTCTGCAATTTTCTGTCATACATGTAGCTCAAGAAAAGTTCAGTTTTAACCCATTAAGGACCTGCAGAATATAAGAGTTTTACCTTTAGCAGGGGTTGGTCCACTTTAGCCAAGCCAAGACAGATTAGTATTATTTTTGGTTTTGTTAACTTTTTAGAGCTTCTAACTTACTTAAAATTTTGTTATAGTTTAATTCATGTTTCAATTTCAATTCTCTGGTATCAATTGGAGCTCTTTTCAGTTTTTTTGCAACCTCTTTGGAAGAAGTCCTGGTGCTTTTCTGTAACACCTTGCAGGAGTAATTTTTGGCCACATTATGGGAGAGACAAATGTTGGTGGCAACTCCTTAAATATGACTAACAGTTCGAAGAAATCAGATTGTGTTCTCTAGTAAAAGTGCAGCTCCACCATTCAAACACCCGACTATCATGTAACCAGATACATGAGCTCTTTTTTATCAATATTATTATTATTTTGTTTTTTTATCCCGCTGTATTTGAGCCGGGTGAACAAGAGTAAACGTCTACTATATTTGCGCTGCAACTTCTGCTGTGTCTAATCAGTGTTTTTGTTTCCACCCACTGTATTTGCTAACACATTGTGCTTGGGAAGTTGATATAAACACTACCATCAAAGTTTGAGCTAGGGTTTCTGTCGATGCAATACTGTTATTTTAGGATAATTTTTCATTGATACTGATATTGACACTACTTGGCCATTAAAGGGAAACGAAGCAGTGACTGCAGATCACATTCTTGGGTGAAATAAAGCTTAAGATAACCACGTGGCAGAGTAGTGCAATTAAACCATTGCAAAGCTAGCACTGACTCAGTCTAGATGTGTAGAAAAGTTACATTTTCAGCTGATTCAGCATGTTTTACATATCTTAATTGCTCTTGGCAAGTTGTCAAGATAATATAAAACTATGACTTTACGGTCATTTTAATATTGCACAGTACCTGGTCTGACCTTCTGTAAATGACAAATATCACACAGTCATTGTGGCTCTATCAGCATATGTGAGGGACATGATCACAAAGGTTATCCAGGTCTGAATGACTGGACGTTGAGTGTTGAAGCCATTAATGTAAAAAATCTGCCAAATCTGTACCAAACATTTCCTACTGTTACAGCTACTCGTTTTAATAGGTGGCTTCGTCATAGTTCTTCCATATTGCTGTATCAAAGAAAGTGCCATTGTTTTAGGGGGCCTGTGAGCTCTTAAGTCAGAGTATATGCTTAGGATGAAGGAAGCCTTCAATGTTACAGGTGTCTGGTGAATGACATGGCATAAAAAAAAAACACAGCTCTAAAAACATTCATCACAAAAAATTGTTTGTAAATATAACCACTTAAAACATTTGTTGGCTTCACTCTTACTTTTGAAAAGCAATTACAGTGCTTACTGTTATTGGCATGGCACAACTCTACCCCCTGCTATGGGTAATTCCAAAACATGTTTATACCTAGTCCACTAAGAATCATGTCTGCAGGTCAGTGTGTTTGGTGGTTCTTAGTTGTGGAGCAACAAAAAGTTTTTTTTTTGTTTAAGAACATGGTCCTTAAAGGGTTTGTTGTAGACGCTCATTAAAAAACTGTGATAGTCTCAACATTTTGTGTTATTTGACATTGTCTGGATGCTGACTGAATGGTGCCAGGCATTTGTAAACAGTGACGCTGTACCATGTGACAGTTTCATGTGAAATAGATAAGATTGACAATTTAAATATATATCTATCTGGCTGATTTCTGTTGAAGTTTAAATGATTCTAAAAGTAATTTTAAAATCTCAAATAGCAAATCTGATAATTTTGTATAAAGGCACCATAACCAGACCTTCAGATTCCAGACTTTGTGCATTTACTATTAACACTTTGGTGGCAGCCATTGCTGTCTCCGTTTATAATATCCTGCACTGGTTGTTTGTGAACCAACTCCCAAGTTGACCCTCCCAGTTTCAGTCTTTGCTGAGCAGTGTTACCCATTAAACTAGGTTTTTACCTGAGTTATTTGTCTACCATATAGCACCACTTTATAGCAAGTGAATGCTCAACACTGACAACATCCACACTCAGATTTGGAAGTTTCTCTACATCCGTCAGAACAAATTGCCAACAGGCACAGAAAGAGAGACCTGCACAGACAATGTTGTTGGAGTGGTCCTTTGTCAGATAACTACAATGATGTAACAGTCACGTGGATGGCCTTACGCTCAGTGTGATTCACAATGGGTTGTCTCATCTGGCTCTCACACACAGCCCCCTCCCTGCTTCCCACACTGTTTAGGTCTCAGCAGTCAACCCAAATAAAAATCTTTTTCTTCTCGTTTTTTACTATAAATGTAATCTGAATTAGAAGACATAGTGGGGACATTAATAAAATATTTCATTGTATTAACATAATCATATATCAGGTATGCAAAGTTTTTACATGTCAACATGATAAAACTTTCTGCTCCTTGTGTTTTTTATTTTTTTTTTTTTTGCACATGTGCGATGGATCTTGACTGGTCTTCCTCACACTCTGTAGTCTACACCTCACTACCTTCTGCCTCCAGTACAAGCCCACAGTGATTGCCTGTGTGTGCATACATTTGGCTTGTAAGTGGTCCAATTGGGAGATCCCAGTTTCGACTGACTGTAAACACTGGTGGGAGTACGTGGACAGCTCTGTCACTCTGGAGCTGCTTGATGGTGAGATTGTATTTTACTTTGTTGCATTATGCTTTGTACATTTGACCAACTGCAAACATTTTGCATGTAATGGAGTCTTTAAGGTTTTTGTTTTTAATGCATTGCTATATTTATCAAGGATTAGTTTGCAAAGACAAATGCTGTTGTATTGTGTAAGTTTCAAAGCCAAGATGGTTTACAGCATTTCTACTTTATACTTGCAGAGCTGACCCATGAGTTTTTGCAGATTCTGGAGAAGACTCCTAGTCGGTTAAAGAGGAGACGCAACTGGGGGGTAGGAGACACGCTACTTTTTTTTTTTTTTTTTTTTTAAATCATCAACTCAGATGTTTTCCTAATGCTGTTTGCTATGTAAACAGCTTAAATGCTTTGAGTACATGACAACAACTAGGGTTGGACGATGGAGGACGTCCTAAAACTGATATCCCGATATTTTTGGGCTTAATTCCTATACACGATGTACGTCCCGATGTTTTTAAATCGCCCCCAACCCTGGTGCTCAAGGCCCACTATCCTAAAGGTCAGAGGCCTTCCTGCTTCAACACCTGGTTCAAATTAATGGCTCATTAGCAGACTTGTGCAGAGCTTCTCAGAGCTCCATATTTGAATCAGGTGTGTTGCAGCAGGGAGACATCTAAGACCTGCAAGATATGGGGCCTTGAGGACCAGGGTTGGGGCCCTCTGCTATAAAAGACAGTAAATATTGAATTCAACCTAATGCATAAAAATGCACTAGCAGCATTTATGTAAGCTACAGCTTCTCCCCGGAGAACCTATTATTTACAGTGTTGCTAACTTAGCAACTTGTCGTTATAATTACAGTTTTTAGTAGGGATGCACGATATATCTGCATTAATGTCGGTATCGGCCGATGTTAGTCATTCTTTAACATATCGGTATCGGTCCGATAAGCAAAACTGGGCCGATATTTATTTTATATAACAGCGATGCAGCACTGCAT
>JBAMHW010000014.1:25394286-25405763 GCA_037177495.1 Rhadinocentrus ornatus
TATATATTGTGACTTAAAGTAGAATGAGCATACTACAAATTGGGTGAGTCCATAATTGTGGTGGAACGCACACAATCAGCTGTGCATGGTATAAATAGATAACTTCTAATAAAAGAACAAAAGGGGTGACTTCTGTTAGTGAAAAGACCTGTAAAATTAGGGATTTTATGCTTAATTTTTATTTAAATTTAATTTTACTGCTGCCAATTTTCTTGCCAGCTAACTTATACTTACTGTCCCATAGGCACCCCTGCCGAGTATTTCACCTTTTGTCCATGTGATGGTGCCATCTACAACCAACCCAGCACCGCTGTCTACTGGAAGAGCCTGAAATAGAAAACAAGGCGGTAATTGGCAAACTATAAAATTGTTTAATAACGTGAGACCACTAAAAGCAGCCATGCAGTGAACTAAAATATTTAAGAATTTGTTTAATATCTACACTTGAAGCTTATTTAAATTTGATTTACTTATTTAAAATTTACAGTCCTCAGCATAACAAACTCACCAGCTCCTTTATTCGGCCCACCTGCTACACAAATCATCCGCCAATCACATGGTAGCAGCTCAAAAATTGTCACAGAAGGTGGGGAGCAAACATGCACCAGGCCAAATAGAAACACCTCGCCAGTTTCCCCTGACCAGGATAAGGGTTGACCTTGACAGGCAACTCCAGTTCCCTGCAGAGATCACCATCACATCCCTCTGTTCTGACGTTGTCTGGTCCGCAATCCCACATGAGGAAGGGATGGAGGCCGCCTTTATACACAAGAAGACCACATATGCCAAAGTGGTTGCTGAATGTCGGGAGGCTGGCTGGAAGACCACTATCTACCCTGTTGAGGTGGGATGCCGAGGCTTTGTGGAGCTGTCAACCATGTGCCTCTTGAGGGACGCAGGGGTCACAGGAGGGAAGCTGAAGAAAGCTGTGAAAGATCTTGCACAGGAGGCAGAAAAAGGCAGCTTTTGGTTTTGGCTGAGGAAAGACGGGTGCTGTGGAGAAAACAACTAACCACAACAACAGTCGCTGGGGGTATCACCTATCAGCTGCAGGGAGTGACTGAGACGTGCCACTGCCCCGCCACCAGGAGACATTCCAGGATTAAAGGGGTGAAATGCTGAAGAATGGTGGTTGGTGGTGGTGGCTGACAAACCTGCAGCTGATGACCCTGCGGCTAACCCCATAGGCACTGGAGGAGGTGCCACAGGCAGAGATGCCCAGCAGGTTTTCCATCTACTTGTACGTTAATTGATTTAGTCATGGTCTAGACCAGTGGGGGTCAAGACCGCCATGGGCGTCACGAGATAATTTCAGGGGGTTAAACCAGGGCTGTCAAAATTAAACCATTAATTAAAAGATAAATCTTAGAAATTAGTGCATAATTTTTTTTGACACAATAACGCATAAAGTTCGTACACATGCCATATTAAAAATCTGAATTTGACATTTTTTCCGTGGAAAAAGCTGATTTTGGCATGTAGGTGCCTTGTCACAGTGGTGAACTAGCAAAAACCACTTGATCCTCCTTATATATGAAGATTCTGACAGTTTTCAGCCTTACATTTAGAGGAAGGCTGCAAGATGACCCTTTGATATAATACACGATTAATCACTGCGTTGTTGCGTAGGGGTGGGATCATGGACACCAATGTGTCTTATCATGGGGACCATGGCTCAAAAAGTTTTTTAAGGATAGACTACTCACTGAAGGATCTGCTGATTTACTGGGATTTTCACACACAACCTTCTATAGGGTTCAAAGAGAATGGTCTGAAAAGAGAAATTATCCAGTAAGCAGCAGTTATCTGGACCAAAATGGCTTGTTGATGGCAGAGGTCAGACAAGAAGGGGCAGACTGGTTGGAGATGATGTAAAGGCAATAGTAACTACTGTTTCCAACCAAGGTGTACGGAATACCATCATCTAAAACGGCTTTCTTGAACATGATAAGGAGTTCAATGTGCTCCAATGGCCTCCACAGTCACCAGTGGCAAAAAGATAAACAAAGCAGGCGTACTGCTATAGGGGTCAGGGCTACAATTAGCTTGTCACATAGTTAAAAAATAAAAAAAGATACATCTGTGTTGGGCCTTTTAATTTTCCAATCAACATCCCAAAAATGGAATTTGTAATTGACAAACTGCCTGCTGAGCCTGAAGGACGGGCTAAATGTGTTGCTGCTGTCAAACGAGATAACTGAAACTGTCAGAAAGCTCTCAGCTGTGTAGCGAGTTCTTTGTCGGTGGTAAGTTTATCAAAAATTTGGTTTTGTATGCTTTTGAAGTCTATTTATGGGCTGCTCTAATTTTGAATATATTTATCTATGAAAAATGTAGGCAATGCATTACTGAAATGCAGCAAACTGCAGTGGTTTAACATTATTACGCCCGAGACCAGACACTTCACGTTAGTCTGTTGTTAACGAACATGTAATTGAGGCTAATTTGGTCTTCCCCTAGGAAAAAGTCAACCTGTCCTCTACAGGCTATGTCCTGTCCATTTTTGTGTTTTTCTGCACTTCTGAGAAAAGAAGGCAAAAGGATGATCTAGTAAAGTTTTCAAGACAACAGCAAGCAAAACAGAGAAGAGTAAAAATTACATTAAAGTTTTTAAAAATGGTTTTGTTCAAATATATAACAGATATTCTTGTTCATGCAACAATAAATTTATTTTCGTTTGTGGTCTGAATAAACAAAACAGTCTTTAAATAGCAATGTTTTCTGATAGTGATTGAAACGTTAACCACTAAATATATCATCAGGACATGCCTAATTTTTTACATAGCGTTAGCGTTATCTGCATTTGCTGTTTTCTTACTCAGTTTTGACATGAAGATAAATACTACTTTGTTTGGAGCACTTTCCACAGCTGAAGGTCTGATACCCATTGTACCACAAAATATTTATAAGCCTCTAATTTTACTTGACTGTCAATTGCCTAAGTTGTATGTTAAGGTAAAATCATACCGATTTATGGCACCAACAAGCGCACATTTATTTTCAAAATATCGCTTTCTGACCTGACCAGATAAGTGCTGAACTGGTTTGGGAAGTGTAAAGTCCCCTAGCGCCATCCTTCATGAGAAACGGTTAATAATCACTATAGTGGGAGCGGGTCGGCGCTAACTTCATGCCACCCAACGTGGCGGTGTAAACGAACAGTGTGACGTCAGTGAGAATGGTCCAATAGAGCAGCTTTGGGATGTGGTGGAACGGGAGATTTTCTTCATGGATGTGGTCGACAAATCTGCATCAACTGTGTGATGCTGTCATGTCAATATGGAGCAAAATGTCTGAGGAATGTTTCCAACACCTTTTTAAATCAATGACAGAGATTTAAATCAGTTCTGAAGGCAAAAATAGGACAAAACCAGTGTGAGCATGGTGGACCCAATAATGTGGCTGGTAAGTTAAATTATGCCCTACAATAAGTCTTAATGAGTGAGATCAGTAGAATCCTCCTGATATAAAACACATAAAAAGTTACATATGGTATAAGATGCACATATGGATAAACAGCTCTATTATATGGCAGGATTTCTATCTGAATAAATCAACTTTTGAATAAAAAAATAAATAAATAAAACATCTGACTACCCACTCTTCAGATGAACTGATACCGTTCTGGAAATGGGTCTTAAGAAGGTCTGAACAAGAGGTTTACCTCAGAAAAATTCTGCCTTGGTTTGGGTTCATTTTCACTGCTGGACTCTTTTATGCTCTGCTCGAGGTCTTCGGATACATCCCTCTCATCCAGTGAGATCAGCTCTTCTGCTAAACACTGCAACAAGTCGTCTGTAAGTGGTCCATCTCCCAACTCATCTAGAAACTTCTGGTAAACTGGGGACACACTAGTGTGGCAGCTGTTGCTAGAAGATGTCCGTGTGCTGATCTGTGGCTGCTGAGGGTTTGGCAATAATACCGACTCGGGAGTTTGTTGGGTTGAGTTTTCTGTTGATGTGTCTACAGATGTTTCTCGCTGGTTTGGGTGATTATAATCGTCACTGTCTGAGGGGGATGTTGGTGTTTTAAGAGGTTTGTCATCTGACTTTAATGTTTCAGACCCATACGATGAATTCTCCTCCTTTGAGGTTGATTTTATTTGTTCTTTTTTTGCATCCTGAGTACTTTTGTAATTGTGGTTAGCATCCTTATTGAAAACTACTTCAGTCCCTAGTTTAGGACTATCCTCTTTTCTGCAGATGTCATTCCTTGGCAGAGTGTTAGGGATTGGTTTAATTCTCGATGGCACAAGTTTTGCTTTGGTTTTAGCTGAAATAGCTACACTTTCTCCAGAGTTTCTTTTAAGGTTATTCTGTGCTGGCCTCAGTGGCCCACGCTTGACTTTATGGCCCTGTTGTGGCTTCCAAGGTGAAGTACTCTCCAGTGTCTCACAGGAACTCAAAACACAAAGGTTTTCAAACACAGGACCAGCAAACATCTCATAGATGGCTGGTCCTTCATCACCACTCTGTATCTGCTGAAACATGTCTTTGTAGGTGATGAGATCCACAGCTGACTTAGATCTTGGATTTTTCCTGCCTGAAAATGGTTTCATCCAGTGTTGGGCGCTTTTTAGCTCCCGTGCTGCTGTATGTTGGGTTCTGTTGCTGCTCAGCTTGTCAGGATGTGGTGCTCTGATGCTCTGTGGGAGATCACAAACCTTCTTACGAGGCGTAGGGGTGGTGTTGTTGAAAGGAGCAGCACTGAGAGCCTTCATCCTGAACTTGACTTTAGTTACGGCCCCTTGCCTGTTGAAATGTAGCTCAGGGCTTTTCCTCGTTTTATCTTTGGCTTGGGTGGAAAATACAGAGTACTTCAGGTTGCTTTTGGGTTTGTTGTAAATATTCTGATCTTTGCATGAAGGTATATTGAAGGACTGGTTAGTTTGAATTTTTGTTATTGAGTCGGCTTTTGGCGTGGTTCCTCTCTCCTTGTTTTGCGCAGGCTTCAGGGTCTTCAAATCCACAGCATAAAAATTGGGTTTTCCCACAGCAGCCCGGCCAGTTAGCTTGTCCACCTTTGTTTCAGCAGTATACAAAGTATTTCTTGTTGTCTCTGTCTGTTTTGCATGCTGCTGTTTATTTCTGCAACATATTACAGAGCATGCAGCTGCATCGTGTTGAACATCAGTTCTGTCATATGTGATTCCAGTCTCAGGATCTGTAGTGAAGCTCACTTTATTATTGGTTTCACTGACAATAACTGACATGACAGGTGGTTTATTGTTTCCTTTGGAGGACTCATTCTCAACAGAACCTTTAGTATAAGTCATAATGTTTGCTTCACAGTAAGAACTCTTAGGTTTTTCATTGCTTTGATGACGTGTATGATGAACAATGTCTTCCTCCTTGTAATGTGTTGATCTGTGGACCAGTGGAACTTGAATGGTCCTTGGCTGAACATTAAAATGCAGGTTTGTCTGTCTGTTCAGAACTACTGCAGAGGGCTTCACATATTTTGAAATTTGTAAAGATCCATCTCCAGAAAACGTCTGGTTTCTGTCTCGGTAAGCGCTGTCATGGTCATTCTTGTCATCGTCCTCTTCCTCCAGGTCGGTGGAACTCTGGCTGCTGCTGCTGGACCCACTTTCCTCGCTGCCAGGCTTATTGGTAGGAGGACCGTTGCATGGGCGACACCAGGACAGCCTCTCTCTCCTTAGCTGGGTCCTGGTGCAAAGGGAACTCCGGTTGATGGGTTTCAGGGGTACTCGTTGCTTGAGCACTGGCAATGCTGTGCTGTCTCTGGGCCGGCTATCCAGAGGTGCCAGAAGCTTAGGGGTTCTGGAGTTCAAAGCTGGCAAAGGATCCTGTTAAAATGGAAGCAAAACAATAATTTAGTGGCTATTTGTCTAACTGGTAACTGCAGCAGGAAGCAGAGTGAACAAATTAAGTGGACTTTTTGAAAACTATGTGCTTATTGAAGACAGTATCTTTATATTAAACATGAAGGTACATCTTTATAAATATACTGAGTTATTTTATCTTTCCCAGGTGTAAAAAGTCTGCTCAGTGTTTTGAAATTCTTTCTTTTTCTTTTAAAAAATATCCATCTGTGCAATTCCAAGATGAAGCTGATATACATAATAATATACATAATAATAAACAATATTTGGTTGAAACTCACTTTTTGTTCAGTGGCAGCTTTTTGAGAGCCCAGTCCTAGAGACAGGAATATTGAGTACAGGTTATAAGTATTAAAAGTAAGTAACAGAAAAACCAAACAAAGTTAGAAACACATAATCTCCAAATGTACAAACGGGTCTGAACGTGAGCTCTGGCCTGCATCAAAGTGTTGGAACATAGCAGTGGCTCCATGATGCTGGGAGCTGATTGGCTGAGCTGGCTGGACTCTGCCACAGACATCAAACCGTGGGAAGGTGAGGAGGCAATGATCTCACTTCTTGTTCTCTGTCTGTTGAGAATACATTTAAGTTACGGTTAATGATGTTTTTCATTTTAATTTATTTCCAACCAAGTCGTCCCAAGTTTTATTGAGAAGTCTTAACAAGAAACTCCAACAAGCAGCAGGAGGGAAATGCGGCTCATACGTGTGTCTCCGCAATGGAACAGTCATTTTCCTACAAAAATACTTTTAGACTGGAAGGTTTTAGAAATAACAGCCATTTAAGGCGGATTTATGCTTGCTCGTCGTCTGCATTCGCTTTGCCACCGTAGGCTCTGCGTAGCTCCGCAGGCAGTATCTTTATATAAAGACAGTATCTTTATATTAAACATGAAGGTACATCTTTATAAATATACTGAGTTATTTTATCTTTCCCAGGTGTAAAAAGTCTGCTCAGTGTCAATGGCAGTATCCAGTACTGGGGAGAGTGCTTATTTCCCTTCGTGAGGTCACAAAGGGAAAGATCTCAGACTCACCCATTTTAGCACACATTTGCTAAATAGGTGGAGCAAGTGAGAGAGGTGGCAGAATTTTCTAATTCTCGGGCCTCATACACAGGCTATGAGAACACATGTGAAAGTGAATTTAACATCATATGAGACCTTTAATGGATGCCTTTTTTTTACACATCACATGCAATTGCTCTCAAAACCATTGGAGATTGTATTTTTTAGCCAATGAGCAATAGGTCATTTTACCTGCATGAACAAATGAACCATGGGGTAACTTTATTTCTTTATTTATTCATTCATTTAAATTCTCCCTAGGAGTGAGTGTGAGCGTGAATGGTTGTTTGTTTCTGTGGCTTGGTCCTGCAATGGACTGTCAACATTTTTATCTAATTTGTTCCTTTTTAAGTAGTTTGTTAAACATCAAAGTTTTTATCCAATTTAATCAGACACAATTTCAATAAAAGTCAGATGCTTCTTATATTTAAGTCATATAAAGTGCTTAAGTGATAAGTCCTGTGTTTTTGTGTACCTTTCTCTGGGGGGTACTGGCTGGCAGGTGGTCCTGGTATTCAGCAAGCCAGAGGACAGAGCAGGATCTTCACGGCCCCAGTGTCTGCTGTTATTGCACAAACTGGGCAGAGACAAACCTGTGCTGAAGAGATGAGGAAAAAAAGAACATACGGTCACCACAGTGTTCAGGGTGTTTGCAGGAGATCATTTCAGAAATAACCATGTAGGGGACAATACTGACTTCTGACTTTTGTTTCCTCTCATTGATCTCAATATAAGGACGGATTCATTCACATCTTCCCAATTTCTGGAAGCTGATTCTATGAAATTAGAGACCAGCTCAAAGACCTTTATTCTCCTCCGAGAGCTTGAACTTGATTCAGTTGTGAGAGCTGTTCATAACAGACAATGGGCTGATTCACCAAAGCCCTCTCCCCCTGTGTCTGTGTTTCCAACCTGTTTGGGTAGAACAGATTGTCCTCTGGACATGGTGACAGGTGCCTGTGTACCTGCCTGTGAGTGTAACCAGATAGGCCACATTTCTACTGCTGGTTTTAAAGTAAAAGGCATATGGCTAACCAGCCCGGAGGCAGTGTACAGTGTATACAAGACGCTGTGTGTTAACAAGGATGAAATGTACATACATGAAGCGTTGGCATGTACGCAACAGAATGATGTAAATCATGAACAGATGTGTTAACAGGTGTAAAAACGACTCGGCGATTCATGCATTTTATTAAAGACTTGAAATAAAAATGTAAGTTTGTGAGGAAGACCAAGAATTATTCATGCCCACCTGCCGCCCCTCCTCACTCCCTGAGTGGATCGCCCGTCTCTCAGTGTTTCCATGGCGTCTTGAAAGCAGGTGGGAATTCCTTTGTCTGCATTAGACACACAAGCGCATTCAACAGTCCCACTAACCCTAACTTCATTTCCAGTTACAGTATATCTGGCTTGATATGAGCCAAAAATCACCAGTGAACAAAAACTACATTAAATTCACTTAAAATAAAAATAAAAAGGGAAAAAAGTAAAAAGTCACTTCAATCATTTTTAAGTTGTCAGACATGTAGTAATTCACAGGCAACAATTATTTTTGTATTTAGTCATCTCAAAGGCATATGAAAACAAAAAAATGATGATGGCCTTTAAAGTATTTTGCTCAAACCTCCTTTAGTGAGACTCTGTCATTTTGTTTTACTAGAAGATGCAGCATGTACTGTAAAACACCTCCACGCTAATTCAACATACCAACTAAAGAGGAACTAACTTTCATTACCTGTTTGTAAGCCTGCTGCTCCCCTTTGTTCACATACTGAGATTCCTTTAAAGAATGATTAATCTCTCCACTCATGAGTATGACCGAAATGTTACAATTTATTTTGCTTTCACACTCTTCATCATCCTTATCGCTGAAATGCCTTCCTGGAATAACCCACTACTGCTGTGGCTGAGGTAATAGATGTTGAGGTAGATTTCTCAGCTGAGAGGTTTGCATTGTGTGGAAGACACCTCCCATCTAGTCGTACCTCCCTAGTCCCCCAAACACAAACACACACACACACACACACCCTTTTATAAGGTGACTTGATCTCCTGGACCATTATGTTTCTTTTTCAGTGTACAGTAAAAGGTTTGACTGTTGAAACTAAGAAAATGAAGAATTAAAATTTTTCCCTAGAGACATCAAGACAAGAACATGAAGACAAAAATAGCAAGAACGTGAAGTGGAACAACACAAAGAGGTTCAAGAAGGAGCAGCAGCCATTGCTAAGATGTGAGGGTGAAAGAAAAGACAATCAAATTCTAACAGATATTTAGTGTGCAAACTTTGATGTCCAAGGACAAGTGAATGCACCATATAGTGTACTTCTATATGTTGCACTTAATCAAAATTAGTGTTCCTGATCATAATCCAATATGTATTATAATAATATTAGTAGTAATACATTTTATTTACAGCACCTTTCAGAACGCCGAAGGACACTTTAAAATTCAAATGAACAAATTACCATAGTAAACAAATATAACACAAAGCAAAATTAAGCAGGTTCTTACAGCATCATCTCGCAAGCTGCCTACATGGGTGATAATTTGTCTTTAAAAAACTGTTTACATTTTATAAAGAGGATGTAAAAGTCATAAAACCACCACATGTGATAACTGTACAAAGTTATAATGCTTACAAATCACAAATAAAACTATTAAAAAATGAAAGTACTTTTTATTATGAGTGAAGTATAAGTGTGCATCAGTGATTAGAAGTAGCCCTGGTCTAGTTGTTTCATGTATTTCACTCGAAATAAAGACTTATTTATCCCCTCAAAATTTTTATTTTTAATTCAAGCACAAGCCGTCATTCTAACTGATGAAGACCTATTGAGCTTCCGGTTGAGCTAAATCAGTCTCCGGGCTAGCAATCATGAAGAATGGATGCTAACATCTGTGCTAGGATTAGGAGGAAAGGAATAAAAAAAGTAGCTTATAACAGATGAGTATGTCTGAAAGTACAATATTTTTTATGAACTAGGCTATAACTGGTTGGCATCTTCTGCATTAAACATTCATGCTTGAAACTTAAAGCCTGGTACACACATAAGGATGTTTTTTAATCTTGTGAGATTTTTTATCTGGTACCATACTGTGTGTGGTTTCCTCCGACAATCTAATCATAGAACAACACACACATAATGTTGCTGTCCCACAACTCATCTACAACCTAGTCCTCCGAGCAGGACATCTCACGTGACCAAATGTCATCTAACAAAAATGTAGAAGAAGAACCATAGCAGCAACCGGAAAACACAACACACAGCATGGAAGGGATATATAGGAATGATGAGTGATGATGGTGGTCTTAAGACTATTGTTAAGAGGAAAAGCCAGAACTGAAAAAAATAACAGACTGGAGACAGCGTGAACACAGACTTTATTTACTTCCTTGTTCCCCAGCCAGCTCTGCTCTGATTGGCTACATTCTGTGCCACATCACCATCCGCACTGTTAAAATTCATGAGTCCTTGGCTTTCCATACACATATGAAGATATCGATTGTCGGCCACAACCAGTTTCAGAGCAGATTATCGGGACAAATCTGCTCGTAACACACCTCAGACAAAATGATAATTGTACAGGGAAATAAGTCTCAGGATAATTGGGTGTTTGCCGTCCTGGTTCGGGAAGAGGCAAAATCGTGACAAAAACAGCCAGAAAATCTTGATGTGTGTACCAGGCTTAAGTGTCTCACAAATCCTTTGGTCCTCATGGAGTAATCTAAATAAGTAAACAAAGCCTCTTCAGTTTCAACAATATTTCCTTAAAACTGTAAAACTCACAAGGCCATTGCTAGAGACCTTACCTTTTTTCAGGTCCTTCTGATGGTCAGATATTGTCAGGCACCCTGCAGGTTGTAAATCTTTCTGAAAAGACCACAAATTTGGTCACTCACCACCTAAAGTTAAAGATGCAACTAGAATAACTAATGCCTTTATTTAGTCATACATATTTAAATCCCTAGTGGTTTTACCATATCACTAATTCCTCAAAGCTTAATTCAGAACAGTTAAATGAAATGGGAAAATGCTTTATTAACCCTAGATAGGAAATTATAAAAGCCAGAAGGAATTGTTGCTTTTAATGGGTGCTTTTAGTGTTTGATATTGTTGCCTAAAGACAACTCTCTGTATTTATTACTGTACATATAGTACACACTCATTAGAGGCGAGTGTGTTGGAGAGGAATTGGTATACACTTAAGCTTTTCCGTGTCAACCATCTGTTCTGTCTCTCAGCTAACCAGCTGCTGGTTTGTGTACCCTTTATTTAAGGAGACCCACAGTGATATAGCAGCAGAGTGTTATATACACACAATACCCCACTTCCACACACACAATCCCTCACACATACAAATACCAGAGCCAATTACTGGTCCGCATACAGTATTTGACCTCTGGTCGTCCATTCAATGCCACCTTTCCTATGTTTGTTAATAATGGCTACTTGTGAGCCACATTGAAGACATTAATGGACACCCGAAACACTGGTGTACCACAAGGCTGTGTGATGAGTCCGTTCCTCTACTCCCTATTCACTCACGACTGCAGACCTGGAC
>JBAMHW010000014.1:25418586-25439998 GCA_037177495.1 Rhadinocentrus ornatus
AAACAAAAAAACAAACAAAAAAAACCGCTTGTGCAAGCCGTCCCCCAAAAACCACCCCCCACCCCCTCCCGTTCCCCGCTCCGCAGGTCCCAGGCTGGCGCGTCCCCTTGCGCACAGCACACTTTCAAACACCGCATACTTTCCACACACCTGCGCTTTCTAAACCTCAAAACCGCTGTACGGGACGACTCGCTGGAAAGAAAATAATAATAATAATAATAAAAAATAAATAAATAAATAACAGCTCCAACTTTACGACTTAATGTTACACGTTGGGATGACACACGATCGGTGACAGGAAGCCTCGGGGGAGTTGACGCACAGCGGGAACAAGGAAAGAGTCTCGGCTCTCCCCCGAGCAGTTTGCGCAAGGTGATACTGCGGCGGATGGCTCGTGTCGCGGCTGATTAACCACATTTGATGGATTTATCAACTAGCAGTCACTTTATGATGTTAGCACTTCGTCTCTGAGCGGTGCTCGGATCTCTTCTCTTACCCCGCAAAACTTCAGTTACCGGATCGTTTTGGGAGCGACAGGATGGTTTCACACACCGACTCGGCTCTGCAGAAACACGCGCTCCTGTGGTTCATCATAGGTGAGTCTCACACTCTCCAGCAGCGGTTACGTGCGCAATAATGTATGAAATGCTCTTGTGTGGAAAAATACCACGGGCGAAATGAAAAAATTAGACTAAATCGATAAAAATGAGAGTAAAACAAATGGATTTAGAGCTCGATATACAACAATAATAAGATATTAGTCACTGTTCTGGTGGACGGAGACGAACATTAATTTTAACACAGATGAGTAATTTTCACCAGCAGTAAAAAGGAATAAGAAGTTTATTGCAGTTAGTTGCTTATATCTAATCAAGCTGCATTTAATAACTGTGATCCGGCTAACCCACAAAATACTTAACCCTGTTTATTTATTCCAGTATGCCCAACACTGTTATTATATGATGATATAAAATGTATTAAAGGGTTACATTAGATATCCGGCACCCTGTTTGCCAAGTAAACACAATAATCTTTGTTTAAGTATAGCAGTGCTGTCAGGGAGGTGATAAAATGTTCAAGGGAAACATCATTTAGGCTATATATATATATTTATATATATATATAAAAGAGACTTTAAACCTATAGATTAAAAATCAGATGGACATGACTTCTCTGTATTTTACACATTAATACACGCAGTGGCGTTTTTCTGAGTGGGGCATCAAAGTTTAGAACAGGCGGATGAAGAAGTTAGGATTTTTATGTGCACATTTATACATTTGAATGATTACCTTACAGAGCACTTAAAAAACCCTGAACAACATTTCAGTAAGGCAGAAGAAAAACACCCACTCGCTACATCACTAACCTTACAGTCAAGCCGAAACGCCTTATTTACATAAAACAAAACAACACCAGTTGAATGCTTAATGGTGAGACTCACCTTATGGTTTTATTTCTCTCAGTGTACCTACAACTCAGGAAAGATGAAAGCATGTGATTGCAATCAGTGATGATCTGACATTTAGGTCGCAGTTAACCAGTTTTCTGTGTGATTACCGTATATAAATCAGTTGGACATGTGGGTGTGGGTGCCTCCATAGACTCTCCTGTTGGAGTGGCTGTTATGCTTTTGTGTGGTTTTAATGAAATCTGTAATTCTAGAAGGGAAGTAGCAGTGGGAAGATGAGGAAGGAGGCGCTCAGTAGGTAATATGGGAAAAAAGAAATGAGATAATAAGAAATGGCATGTGTAATGTGTAATTTTTACCATATTCAAATATAAAAAGAATTAGTTTCCTTTCATTTATATATGCAAAAAGTAACAGTTCAGGTAGGAAATTCTGGTCTCTTTTTCTTTTCTTGCATCAAAATATATTAACTTAAGAAGAGCAGACCTGAATAAAGTCATGAAATGTCTACTAAGGTCTAGAAAAAATTAGTCACACAGCTTATCAGCAGGTTCCAGGTCTTCTTAAATTTCTTCCTGAGGTCTTTAGTGATAAATCAGATTTTTTTTTTTCCTGTTTTACGTTCCGCATCATATCCTTTATTCATTGGTTGTGCAATGGAGGGGTTGCATCCTTCCATTTTAATAGAATCATTTTTCTGGCCTTGAGAGAAGAGAAGGAGCTGACCCTGAGTGGGAAAGTTAATGTCTGTTTGAGCTGGCGTTACACCAAACAATGCAACTGTGCTATAAAAAGAATCATAATCATTAGAAATTTTATCACTACTGGGATTTTCATACACAACCATCTCTAGGGTTTACACAGAATGGTCTAAAAATGAGGATAAATTCAGTGAGCAGCAGTTGTCTAGACCAAAATGTTTTAATCTCCAAGTACTGTACTCTCCACAAACACCAGATCTCAATCCAGTAGAGCAGCTTTGCGATGTGGTGGAACGGGAGATTCTCATCATGGATGTGCAGCAACTGTGTGATGCTGTCATGTCAATATGGAACAAAATCTCTGAGGAATGTTTCCAACACCTCGTTGACTCTATGTCATGAAGAATTAAGGCGGTTTTGAAGGCTAAAGGGGTCAACCTAGTATTAGCAGGGCTTCTAAAGTGGCTGGTGGATGTACAGTGTGAGCTGTGAAGCCTTATATAAACAGGTGTGAGCCTTTCCAAATCATGTCCAATCAAATTTATTTTACACATCTGGACTCCAATTAAAACTGTATAACCATGTTAAACATGATCTGGGGAAAAAATAAATAAATTTAAAAAAACTCTTGAGTTGAATACTTAAGTATCACATGTTTTATTTAAGCTTTTCCTTAAAAACCTTTCCATCATTTTTATAACTCATTGTTGTGCTGCTGTTATGGGGCAAGGATGATGGTTTGATGAGATGTGTGGTGAGGATTCATCTCTCCTTCTATTAAAGCTTCCTTTAAAAATGGCGTTGTGTCAGCTACGCTTCCACGGAGACCATTTCTGCATTAACTGTACTATATGTCTGGAAAATAGAAAATATGATGTGGTTAGGGTTTGGAAGAGGGTGAAGAGCTACAAATAGATTCCAGCCAGCAAACGTTTGTGTTATACAGAACGCTAGCATTATAAACAGCGACTCACTCAGATCAGGAGGACTTGGCCATTCCCACAAACACAGGTAAACAGAAATGAACACACCCACACACAGAGACACAGACACAGAGCTACAGGAAGAAAAGAGAAGGGGATAAATACAGAGAGCTAATCAGTGCAACAGAAATCCTGCTGCACAGAGACAAGTAGGGTTAATATTTTTCTTCTTTTTTTTTTTTTTTTTTTTACCATTTTCTCTGCTTAGAGCTTCACCAGTAACCACATAACAGCCACTTTATGGTCTGTCAGAACGTATTCATGAGACGTCTGGCTGGTCAAAACCATAAGTGTTTCTTTTTATTTTTAATCAAACAGTGACAGTCGAGGGCGAAGTGGAGAGCTGGCTGTTAAAAGAGGGACTTGAGAGGTGAATAAGTGAACAGTTTCAGAAAGTCTCTGCAATAGAAAGACTTACAAAACATGAAGCTGCAGAAGAACAAGAAGCACAGCATTAAAATGAAAGCGTAGGGAGAAGGTAAATGTTTAGGATCTGCCTGATATGATGGTGTTGCTTTTAACTGCCATAAAAATGTCAGTGTTTATACTTTTTTTAATCTGTATTATTGATCTGAGCTGAATTGATTTTCTTTTTAATGACATCTGGTAGGACCCAAACTTACGTTCCTTGCTGCACATCAACACTTTTTTGTTCAACTGCTCTCTAGAAGCACGAGGCAGAAGAGGGTTTTTCATGCTGAAAGATGATGCTTGCTGTTATAAGATTTCCTCTTTCTTTTTGTTGAACTACTTCATTCACTCTTGGTTATGTGCAGCCAGCGAGATATGCATTTATAGACCAATTCGGTGTTCTAAATTATATGTCATTTATATCTTTGGATGCTGACATTTTGATGGTGGATTTCTTTATGCCTGCTAGGGGTGAATTTGAATAAATTCATCAGTGAAGAAGAACTATGGCGTGGTGTTTATCCCGGAGGGAGTGACACTACTAAATGGAGTCCCCTTCGAAATTAACACAGTCTCAAAGCTTTTCAATTCAACTCAATTTTTATATCATCTCAAGGTACTTTTAAAAATACAGACTATTTATAAACCAGCTTATACAGTCGACATTAGTTTAATTCATAATAATTGTGTTCTTGTTAATTCACAAAAACTTGCCTAGTTAAGGAAGCTAGTGTTTGTGCTCATATAGATGTTTAAACAAAACCAAACAGAACCGAAACTCATAAAGAAAGTTTTTTTTTCAACTTACTAACAAAAGGAAAAATATTTGTTTAAAAGAAATGTCCAGAGTACATTCGCCAAGGCCGGGAAAGTGGAATTTGTAACAGTGTATGACAGAAAATCAGACACTTGGGACTTCCTCAGAACGGTTTGAGGAAAATAATCGTCTTTTCTTGCGCTGGAGCGCTGCTGCTGTTTATTTTGTGATCACACATTTAACATAAACTTTTCCTATTAAAGGTTAAAGAATCAGTGAGGTGTTTAAGCTGATCTGATTTTATTAAGCTTCAGTCGAAGATTGAAAGGCATAAAAAATTCAGATTATCACTTTTTTCCCCCTAGATAAGCAGTCAAACCCTCAAACAGTTGTCATTATGTCAGTCACACTGAGTACATCGCTGTACCAATCAGCTTCATCTTATATTTTGTTAATTAAGAGCATTGCTGTTCAGCGATGGCCGCATTTCCAATGACTTGTGAAGAAATTCTCCTGGCTCGGCTCTGCTTTCTTGATGCTAACCATGCTAACCACAGGAATGCTTTTTACCCAACGCTGAACTGTAACGTGAACCCCGACTGCTAACCCCAAGATAAAATATGTGGAATTGTGGTGAATAACAATAACGTGCTTACTGCCCCCAACCTGACTGTTCTTTTTAATGGACTTTAAAGCATTTATTGCTGAAAAGAAGATGAGCAGAAACTCGTAGAGTGGCACACTGAACTGCAGTACAAACACACACACATTCTATGCTTCCTCTGTTCTTTGCCCTCTGTTTCCTGTCACACAAGCAAAATTTAGGTGTTCTGGATTCAACCAATTGTGATTCATCACCACAACCTGGTCGCCTCATTTCTCTTTCCCTCTGTTCTAGCATCAAGTGGCAGTTTTTAAAGATCTTTTTCTCAAGATAGCAAAGAACATTCTCTTCTTTCTGATCATTCATAATTTTTTTTTTACTCTGTCTGACCAAGATTAATAGCATACTTTAATAAACAGAACATGGAACTAAACAAAAATTAAACTAAACTCCCTCTGTCATCGAAGCCATCATTTGTCCCTTTCATTTTTTTAATTTCCTGTGGAAATTTTTGGTTCAGGGAGTACAGAATAGATGAGAAGGAAAGGAACAATCACTCTTTCTAAATCCAAATGAAGGGGCTGCCTCAGAGAGTTGCTTTAATCCTCTTTCTCTGAGGTGATCATCTTTCAAGTGACAGCTTGGGGTTCAATTTGTATTCAATCTCCATATTTCACAGTTGCAACTTAGTATACGGTGCTGAAATGACAAAAAAGGAAACACAGTGGAGTAACTCAGGAAAACATATGGAAGGTCTGACATTTTGACCATACTGACTGCAAGCAATGCAAATGGTTGGCACAATGTATACGCCAACTAAAGTATGAGGTTCAGACTGGAGGATGGGCCATTTTTGTTGGGCTCCCTTAAAAAAGAAAAAAGAAAAGCCTGTTAAAATTAATTTTGTTCAGGTGGATCAAGCATACTTTTATAATCCAGCTGTATGAAGGACCGTCTAAGCTCACAAGCTTTACATGATTTAGTTAAAAGAAAAAAAAAAGTTTGTTTACCTTTGTGAACTGAAAGCTCGTAGCATGTGGTCTTATCCTCTTCGAAGTCGTGGTGACTTAAGAAACAGCACAGTCTAGAAAAGTGTTGAATTTGAAACTGGATTGCAAATACCAGTAAAATATTAGGTACATTTTAATAGTTTAGATCCTAGTTTGAAACGTGGCTTAAATTCAGCTTTGTTGTTAATCTACAGTATCTGCCTGCATTAAGGGACTGAATTATAGTAAAGATTTGCTGGGTTTCTTATACAGACGGCTTTTTAGAAATGCGATCACACTGAAATGATCTGTGATCGCTAACATTACTCTTGAAGTCATAAATATTTAGTAACAATTTGGATGCATTCATCTCCTATCAGATGGGAAGCCAATACATAGAGGCTCTAAAATATAATATTGTTGTCAGCCTTAAGGCAGAGGCCCCCAAATATCTTTGCCTTAAATAGACTCCCATTAAAAAAAATGTCACTTAGTCTCTAAATTCTTTGTCAATACATTTTTCCACATTTCATCAAAATGGCATTAGCTTAGTTTTCTTATGTCCTTTATTTCAAGATATTTTCCTCAAAGTTTTTTTGTCCAAAGCTTCAATTCGCTCTTTCTACTGTCAACTTATTGGCCAAACTTTTAGCTCAAGAAAGTCCAACATGGCAATGACTCAATGCAGAACTGCGTACAGTCCATTTTGTGAGTCAAAGAGGGTTGTCAACAATCCAACGATTAGAACCACGGTGTCAGTAAATATGACAGTGTGGGGTCTCTGTGTATAAATATTGCTTATACTGATTAATTGAAGTTATCTCCATGTTATTTGATAACAGTATTGCCAATAAATTTACATGCAGTGGATGTATATGTAATACATGCTATTATAAAAGCTTAGTAGATTGAAAGCATTTTCTATTTAGTGCAAAGTAATTAAAAAGATGTACACCTTTATATTAATAACCTCCAACAGGAGAATTAGATTTTGAAAAGAGACTGGAAATGTTTGTTGTAGAGATTTCTCCTTCCCTGAAAAATATACAGTATAAAACTATCATTACTGATCTGGTCTGCTCTTCCCAGTAAAGGTTTTGTTCAGGACCTTACAAAAAGCATTACTGAGATGCTTGAAGCTGAAAAAGGCAATAACAATCACCTGTAATGTTTTCGCTGTTCATCAGTTCCTATTTAAACAAAATGAAGTTGTAGGAAATTGAGGCCTAAAGCATCTCAAAGTAGGAGTGGGCATCCAGCAAGAAACACACCAACAGCACAGCATGCAAACGTGATGCAGACGTAAGAAACCGAAATGTAAAAGCAAAACGTTCTCGAAGATTTCCGCAATTATTTTATTTAAAAAGTTTATCTATGAATACTGGGACCAGCTAGGAAACCTGATTGATGAACTTTGGTACCAGAAAGATGGCTAGCATAGACTGCTGTAGCTATGACTGGTTTTTAACTAGCACATGTAACACTGGTTATTTGCAATTCCATTATTTTCTCTTTTTTAAGTCTAATCTTGGACTCCACCAACTCTCGAGGAAATAATTTACACTAAAGATGCTAATGTTGCTTGTTATTGCTAACATTTCACATCATTTGTACTTTTCTGCTTGCTGTTCAATCACTTGTTAGCACAAATAGCTAATTAGCCAATCACATGGCAGCAGCCTGATGGCTTTAGACATGTAGACATGCTCAAAACAACTTGCTGAAATTAGAAACTGCTGATCTACTGGGATTTTCAAGCACAACCATCTCTAGGGTTTACAAAGAATGGTCCGAAAAAGAGAAAATTTCCACTGAGCAGCAGCTGTGTGGACCATAATGGCTTATTGATGGATACGTGTTTGTTGCATTAGTATGGGATCGCTTGACTGATACACTTCCTGTTAGATGCTGTAGTTAGTTGGCTAATGTTTTTCTACCTTAGTGGACAAAGATGTTCTTGAAGGCAAGAATGAGAACAGTGCTGTGGACACAGAGAGACTAACCCCCTCTTGCTGCAGAAGCATTCTCAGGAGTCTGTGATGTTGCCACCAGACACAATATTGTTAATATTTCTTTTGAGTTTTTGCCCCAGGTCCAAGTTAAGCTCGCAGCAATCTAAAGGACACAGAATTTAGATAAAGTGTTTGGCTTTTTCTGTGTCTGTTCTGCTTGGATAGAGCACATAATTCTGGTGTTAAAGACTCAAGGGGACATTATTAAGCGGCTTTATAAATCAGAGGGGGTGGAAAGGAGCCAGTGACAGGTAGAATTGCCTTAAGAAGACAGAAAGAGATAAATGATGTGGGCGGGGCTGGGTAGTGAAAGTTTTAATAGCGCTGATATATAACTGTGTTTGCTATGGATGCTGTGTGTTTGTGTGCAACCTGTGCAACAGAACCGTCCTCTGGACTTTGGCTGATTAGATAGATGTTGCTAACAAAAATAGCTGTGCTTTGGTTTAATACAACAGCCTTTCACTTTGCTTTAGAATATTTTAAAAGATGAAAACAAATTTTTTTTAAATCCTTTGAATCTTTTCCTTTCCTGAGTGATTCTCTGTCTCTGTTATTTCTTGCACTTGTTGGGACAAGATGCCCAGCTCATGGCAAACTAACACCACGGTTTTGTCCTGTTGGAGGATTTTTTCAAGGGAGCGAATCTCATAAAAAACTTATAACGACTGTAGCTATTCTTTATCTAGTGTATGGTTAACTGTGACAAAAACAACTAAACTTAACTGCCCTACGATTAATAGACTTTTGATAGACCAATAGCGTGGGTATTACTTCTAACTTTTTTTGCCTTTACAGTCTCTTTCATACATGTTCAACATGATTGATTAGTCTTAAGGTGTGCTTACATTTTGTGAGCAATATTAACAGTTTCCCATCTGCCTTCAGTTCAGAGAAGAGAGGAATCAGATGAGGAGTGAGCGTCTGGCATCACTCTTGCTGACACAGGCAATGATCAACTCTTTATAATTAGTTGTAGATCAATGGTTACACTGGAGGACAACCTGCTATAGCCACAAGTGCATTCATAATGAACCAAACCTTTTTTGTGTGTGTCTTTCACTGTCCACTGTGCTCAATTATTCCAAATTCCAACCTTACTCTCCAATTGGCTCCAAACAAAATACTGGTGTATTTTGCATCAGTCTCCACAATGTTCAGTATTTAGAGTTTTGTGGATGGCATCGTTATCAAAGCCTGCATTTAACCGTAGGCCGTCCCTGACAAAAGATGACAAATGTAGTGACATCTTCGGTTATGGTTAAAAAACAAAACTATAATATTGTTAAAATATCCTACAGCTGTGATAATTGTGGACTATAAAGAAATAGTACCTCAGTGTTAGTGTTAAACCCTAAGTGTCTCTTGGTTTTGTTTTTTTCTTTTGATTTTTGCTTGGGAAAATGAAGTCTTCATCAGCGTAAGCTTTTGTAGAGAAAATACACATTTTAAATTAGTTTTTAAATGTATGGATCTCTACAAGAAAATGTATTACATGGGATGTTTTAGTGTCAGGTAACTGGAACAATGTTCATTAGAGAGACATTTCTGATCTTGTTTGTCACAAAATTGGTTCCTGTTACTTGGATTCGAATCTTCCCAGCTTAAGCTACACTGTGTGCACAATTATTAGGCAAGTTGTATTTATGAGGATTATTTTATTACTGAACAACTACAGTGCTCTTGATCAATCCCAAAATGTTAATAAACCTCAAACCTGAATGTTTAAGAAAGTAAGTGAGGTTTTGGCTTTCTTAGGAGAAAATCACTTTTGTTGGGCAATTATTAGCGTGCAGAATTATTATGCAACTAAATGAAAAATGAAAACTTCCCCATCTCACTTGTTTATTTTCAACTGTTAACATCAGAATAATAAACAGACAACTCAAAAATTACAAATCAAAATTTCTGATGTTTAAAAAATGTCAGAAATGACCAGTGTTCGGGTAGTTACTCTAAAAAAGTAATTTGTTACTATTTATTCATTACTTCTGTAAATTGTAATAAAATTACTTTACTCGTTACTGCATTTGAACAGTAACGCCACTACTTATTACTTTACTTGACCATAATTCACCGTTTAGACATGGACAATCATCACTGCCTGTCTGCAAAGTGTTTACTGTATTTTGTAAACAAAACGGCTTTAAAACCACCAGAACAACATGGCTGTCTGTGGGAAGAAATGGAACGCGTTACTCCCAACACTGGAAATGACCAACATAGCCACCCTTCTTCTCAATAATAGTCAAAAGTCTTCCATTCATGTTGTATGTCAGTTTCTTTATCTGTTGACGATCAACCTTTTGTGCAGCAACAACCACAGGCTCCCAGACACGGTTCAGACTGGTGGACTGTTTTGCTTCAACAAAAATCTCCCATTTAAGAAGGGCCCACAAGTTCTTAATAGGGTTTAGGTCAGGTGAGGATGGGGTCCATGTAATTATTTTTTCATCTTTTAGGCTGTTATTGGCTAGCCTTGCAGTGGAGTACTTTGATGCATGCGATGGAGCATTGTCCTGCATAAAATTCGTCGCACTCTTGAAAGATGCAGACTTCTTCCTGTACCTCTGCTAGAAGAAAGTGTCTTCTAAAAACTGGCAGTAGGTTTGGGAGTTCATTTTAAGTCCATCTTCAACCCAAATAGGTCCAACTAGCTCATCTTTATTAATACTAGCCCATACCAGTATCCCATCTCCACCTTGCTGGCGTCTGAGTCGAAGTAGAGCTCTGTGCACATTACAGATCCACCCAGGGGTCCATCCATCTGGTCCGTCAAGAGTCACTCTTATCTCATCAGTCCATAAAACTTTAAAAAATTTTATCTTCAAATATTTCTTGGCCCAGTCTTGACGTTTCAAATGTGTCCTGTTCAGTGGTGGTTGGGTTTCAGCCTTCCTTACCTTGGCCATGTCTCTGAACACTGAACACCTTGTACTTCTGGAAACTCCAGGGAGGTTGCAGTTCTGGAATATGACAGCGCTGGAGGATGATGGGTTCCTGGTAGCTTCATGCTTGATTCTTTTCAAATTTTTGGCATTTACTATTTGTCTTTTTTTTCCAACACGTTTCTTGCGAAACTGTTGACTATTTGCAACAGAAGGTTTGATGGTTTTGTGATCACGCCCCAATATCTTGGCAATTTTAATAGTTCTCCATCCCTCTGAAAGACTTTTAACAAATTTGACCTTTCAGAATCAGTTAAATCTCTCTTTTTTTTCGGCCCATTTTGCCTGAGGAAAAGAAACTGCCTTTAATTATGCATACCTTTAATATAGGGTATTGATCTGCTAAGGTCACACACCCTCGTTAGACAAATACACATCACCTGATGTGCTTAAATCCAATAAGCATTTAAGTTTATACAGCTTGGAGTTAAAGAAAATTCATGAAAATGATGATATGGTCAAAATACTCACTTGCCAAATAATTATGCACACAGTGTAACTTTCAGTCAATCTGCATCTGACTAATGTTAAATCGACATATAGTGGAGGTTTTCACATTATTTTGAATTTGTGATTGAAAAGAATGACAGTGAAATGCATATTATGACTGGATTATGATAAATGTCAGTCAGCAATAACCTTTACTTTGTATTTAAAGAAGTGCCCAAAGAATAAGCAAAGCTCAGGGGTGGATCTAGAAAAATATTTATGGGGTGGTAAATACTTAAACATTGAACACTTGAACATGTTTATTGAAAAGTTTAGATAATGTTTTGTAAAGCTCACCAGTAAAGGTTATGGTGGGTTTCAGGTTCATTCTGAGATCATAAAAAAAAATTATATCTTCAACTTTACGTGTGTATTGTACAGTCAGTAAGTTCTCCAACCATGGATTGGATTTGAACCAGCTGCTGCAGAAGCTTCTCCAGGTTCCTCTTTGGAAAGTCTTAAGGAAACTCTCATGTTTCAGTTGTGCTGATCCCTCACTTTGATATGTCTAGATGGTGGAAATGAGGACAGATACTAGCTGGGAAACACCTGAACAAATCCTACAATATAACAGCTAGTTAAAACACAACTGTTAAAATCGTGTTAATGTGCACAACAAAACAAACATTCAAAAAATTGTGTAATTTTGGAATTTAACCTGAGGCAGGCCTAAAATATATCACACGCAAAATACTAAAACTCTTCCCATCTCCTCTTACTCATAAATGTCCCATTAAATCCAACTAAAGCGAACATAAAAATTGCGATGAATAGTAATATTTATTTGAAGAGTTTTCCTATGCACTGTACAACAAAGTATTTGTTTTGATATTGTTCTTTTTTTTCTAATTCAAATGTAAATTAGTTTGTAGAACCATGTGGAACAGCTGGAGATGTTAGGTGATGGATCAGATATTCACTCCTTTCACTGTCTGAGCCCTGCATGTTGTCCTGTCTCTCATTTTCTTTTCCTCATCTTGCAGATACCCTCCCTCTTCCATCTCTTTACCACTGTGGTCTCCTACCACCACCTCCTCCTCTTGTCCCTCACCACCTTGTTTTCCATTCTAGCAATTAGCCACTATTAGAACCAAGCTGTCATTATTATTTTATTTTAAATACTACATAGTTAACTAGCGTTACCGCTTTACTTTCGTGCTGCTGCCTTCTGTCCATGCAGCTCCCTTCTCGCTTCCCTCCTCTCAGTTTCAAAACAACGCAGTTTTGGTGCCGCTGTGCCATTACCTCATGCTGCATTCACTGCAGTCAGACATCAGAAATTTATGCTTATAAATGTAAGATTTGCACTTTTATTATTTCTATAATTTGTTGCTTCCAACTGGGGTAGCAGCAAGGGTATGAAGGCTCTTTGCCACCTAGGTAGACACCATGATGCTCCAGGCTGCAACACAAAGTTCCAAAATGTGGTGCAATGACAGTTTTAGGAATGTACATTGTAAACGATAATTTGCCATCGAAAACAATCAGAAGCATGGAGTTTTAATGCCAGTAAGTTATGTAGTGTTGCTTTAAAACCATACTGCTAGAGGACGGAGGCAAGTGGAAGGTTTGAATCCTCCGTCATCCAATCGGTCCTTGTGTTCTTGAGGAAGCCATTTCATCTTCCTTGCTTTCAGTTTTGGCATTTCTTGTGATAATTGTGACAGGATGTTTTTTGTTGATGAGGCACTTTTGTGCCTCATGTGCCAAGCCTTCCACCACCAGTGTGCGAATGTTGCGTGAATGAATAATGGACTCAAAGAAAAGCGCTACATAATTTTAATTTGTTATTTAACCTTCAAGCTCAATGAACTGAGACTTGCTTACTTGATTTTGCTTATTCATATGCATAATCATTTAAAAAGTGCCATTCTTGTTAATACTCTGCATAGTTTCAGATTATATCGAACAGACTAATGATAGAGAGGCAGTACATTTAAAGGTACATGTTGGCTGACCTAAATATGTGAGTGAAACGATTCTATTTTCGCAACTCATAAATACTCTTAACAAACTACTTTACTTCGCAAGAAACACAACTACACAAATAATTAAAGCTGCAAGCAGCGATGAAGGCCCTCGCAGCTATGGCGCCACTCTGGCCTATGGCACCGCCCCATCAGGTGGCAACCTCCCTCCCACAATGCGTGCTTGCTCTCGCCCTCAGCCGTATGCCCAGTCTTCCAGAGATTTTCTGCATTAAAGAGTAATTTTTCTCATTAGAGGATCAACTGGCACCTCAGTCTTACCAGTGATGACATCTGAAGCATTCATGACCTTGTTCCTGACAAATCATGTCAAATTCTTACAAACGGGAGCATGATTTTATCAAGAGGGAAATTCCATGTGGCCATTTGGTGGAGTTATAGTCATTTTTCATGTACAAACATGTTCTGGTTGGAACTCTAATGAGAACAGAAAAATATCACCTCCACTGGTCAACTGACGGCAGAGTTAGAGCCACTTCCTTTTTCATGGCAAATGATTTAAACGTCACAGGAAGCCATTTTAATCATGATGCTGTCATTTTTTTCAACTTTGAGTTAATGAAGGATTATAATAAAATACTTTGAATTGGTTTTACAGGTATTAAAGGGTTAAATTGATGGGACTTCCTGTTCCCAGGGGCAGGGCTATGGCATTGACAACATCTGGACATGATAAGGCTTTTTTGTATGTCCTGGCATGTTATATTACTATGCCAAATTTCATGAATGTCAGTCACAGCATTGGTTGGGGCTGATAGAATAAATAATTAATTGGGGCAATATAGAGCCATATTTCCAGCATATGTCAATTTAAATCAGTTCCTGGCCTGACCACTGCTCTACCTGCCAAGTTTGGTGGAGATCAAGAGTACATTGGCTTAGTTAAAAGTACTTTCTGTTTCATGGCGTTGGACGCTATTTGCTATGGTTACATTTTGGCGAAGGCACTTTTCTTTAATGCAGTATCATGAAAGGGTTTGACCTGATCTGAAGCACTTTTAAGTATGTGAGGTTCATTCCTGAGGAGAAGGACCCTGGTGTCGGAAAAAAATGCCCTTCCTGTCGGAAGTGGGCGGGGCTTCGGCCTAGACCGGAATAGGTCATATGGATCTGTTCAGGGCCCGACCCTGACTAATTCCTGTGATTTTCATGGTGATTGGATGAGAATTGAGGGATTTATATTGATTTATGATGTCATGGCGTCTTACCAAAGTTCGCCATGGCACCACGGTCTCGCCCTGCAGCGTAGAGCAACAGTTTTCACCGGATATCATCACCAACTTGTTTCCTGCTGTCTGACCCAGTTTGGACCTGATTGTGTCCAAAATGTCAGAGAAGTGGGTCTTCGAGTAAAAGCCATGACTTCCTGTCGCCAGGGGGCGTGGCCAATTCATAATCTAAATATTGACATGTAGATGTGTTCGGGATTGTACTGGCATCATATGTGGAAAATTTGGTTTAGATATCTTGTTTTATGTGGAAGTTATTTGAATTAAGTTTTTCATGGCGAGACATTAAACTTGGCTATGTCCTTTCTCCTATTAGAAAGATTTTGATCAGGTGTACATACAGTACTGATATCACTGCTTCAAATGTGTATAGGGTGTCTTGTGTATATGTGTGTGAGGGTAGGTATATGGGAGTTTTCATTTATATGCAATATACTGCTCATGTGTATATGAAAGTTGATTTTATGTGTATGTGCAAGTGATTATAGTGTATGTATAATTTCAGAGATGTGTGTCAGTTAAAAATGCTTTCTGTCCTCATATGAACCAACGGTGCATTACTTAAGTATGGTATTGCAGTTTAAGTTTAACTGTAGTTAAGGCCAAGTGGCTCAAATGTTTTGGGAATAAAAAATGCTGAAAGCAGCATTGCAGTCTTTTACTGTTCTAACATATTTACATATTCCAACTGAATAAAATGGCTATAATGATGCTCAACAGTTAGCTAACCCTTAGGAATTTTCTGAATTTTTGCACAAATTTGATCTAGAATTCTTCCATTAAAGTCCTAAAAAAGAGAAATAGAACCAAGTAAAGTAAATAAGATAAACAAATATTTAGCTTTTATTTACTGAAGAAAATAAACCATTTTTACAGTTTACACAGTTATGTGAACTTGTTGGATTAGTATAAACTTGTGTGTGGATGTGCATCATGGCACCCACAAATGAGATTCCTGACAAGCTCAGAAAAAATGAGCTGTTTATGCTCATGGGCTGGAAACAATTGTAAAACTATTTGTGCAGATTTTCAGGAGAAACTGTGAGCAATTAAGTCTGGCTTTTTTTCTGCAAGAGGTCTTCTGAGGATACTTACTGTGTCAATATGTGTAGTGCACAGATCTGTAGCCACAATGGGGTGCGAGTGGAAAGCAGCATATGGGTCAGTGGAAAGGACAAACCCCCATCCGCACACACTCATTGTCTCAACCGAGGGGTTGTCTCAACATTGTCTCACCCGTTAATGATCTGGACATTTTACTGGGGGGCGGGTTGGAAAATCTCAGCTGGAAGTCCAGAGTGAATAATACAGACATTTGTGTTCCACTATTCCAGCCTGTGTGAAAGCAGTTTTTCCCATTGGCTAATGTTAATGTTTACCAGTCTACCACTGGAAGCACCGTGAGTAACAAACCAGATGGAAGTTTTTGGTTTAAGTGAGAGTAAGAAAAAAACTTTTTAATCAAGCAAAAATCTGTTAAACATGTTGGTTTTCTTCTAGAAGTAGCTGAATTTTGACCACTTGGAGAACCATCATTAATGGAACATTAATTCTGAATTCTGTCTCTTATTTATAAAGAAAAATGTCAGGACATTTGTTCATTTGCTGAATCTCAACAGGAAGTGGGTCATGTAATGGGACTAGTGGAAGACACAAGTTTTTCCAATAAAAAAAAATTTAAAAGAAGAATAAATCATTTGCATCACAGGATAAGTCATATTTTGCTAAATTGTGACATCTGTCAAACTGTACACTCCTAATTTTGCTGATTGACTGTGCATCATTGCCCAAAAAGCCTTAAAACATGACTTGGGCAATTATGCCATGAGGCTAATGAAATTTAATATTTTGGAAAAGCCATGTCAATGTCTAGAAGTCAGTCCAATAGAACTGTTACGAAAATTTTTAAAGTGAGACGTTAACTACAGGCAAGCAACCAGCACCCCAGAACTGAAGCTGGCTTGTTTGGAAAAATTGTGGTTACAAAGGTGGGCTTGGGTGTGGAGAACCAGGGGTCAAGTCCCTGGGCTGGCAACTAAAGTAAAAACCACTGTGGGCCCCTGAGCAAGGCACTTAACCCTCAACTGGAGTCTGGCAGCAACTAGGATGGGTTAAAAGTAGAATAAAAAAATTGTCTATTTCAGAACATCAGATAATGGTCATAACATTTTAATGCAGAAATCAAGAAAATTTTTTAGGGTTAGAAAACTTTTAAGCACAACTATATGTCACTTCAGCTTCTTTGTTAGCAGTGTAAATGAAACCTAGCTTAGAAATAGCCCTTGACTCTGTGGTTCTTGGAGATGCTCCTAGTGGGTATTTCACAGAAATTCCTGAACTGAAAACTGTTTGCTTACTTTCTCTATAATAACCTTCACCGGAGGCTCTTTTTGTTCATTGTGGGTTTACCATAAACCAAACAAGAAGTTAAGCCTTAAAGAAAAGGCAAGAAGCGCTAAGTGATGGACAGGTGTACAGGACAAAACAAAAGCAAAGCAGAATGCAACGTAGGAGCAATTTGAATTAGTCTTGTTTTCATGATCTTCAATTCATTCATCAACAGTTTGTTCTTGAAATCCAAGAAGCCTGAAAGAGAAAGAAAATCTGGTTAAACTGCTCACTTCAGGCAGCTGCTCTACATTTAACCTTACATAACAGCAACATAGTGAGCATGTCACAGTGGTTCACTCAACCAGTGCATCAAGCTGGAATTTTCTTTTGAGGATTTTTATTTCTAATGTTTACTTGGTTTCATGTGACCACATGTCAGAGTGGTTTAATAAAGGGTCAAAGCTTTGACATAAACAGTCATTCTGAAACAGATTTCTACAAACATATATCTAGAACTAGGCTGCTTAAATAACATGTTAATAGCAGTGACCTGAGGGAGGAGTATCTGAGGCGACCAGATACACCGTAGTGCAGGAGGTCTTTTTTACGCTCTTTTGCATCTTTTTGCCCAGATGATCTCTTTGAGCAGATTGTGGCTACTGGAGACAGTACAGACAAGAGGTCATATTAATAGCTCGTGTTAAATATTTCAGTGGGAACTGACATATTTTTTACAACTATTTGATTAATTGCCATGACAAACTCAATCCCCTGAAGATGAATCCTGTTGGTGATCTCCCTGACTTTTTCTACATCATCACAAGATTTATTTGCCCTTTTGCATCAAATGCCACAATTGATTTCTCAATTAATTTGGTTCAGACACTCACAAACAGTCAGTAGGAATCATAATTACTCTGATGATCTTTAAATCTCTCTAATCAAAGAAAGAAGCCCATCTGATTTGGCTGCAGCCTTTGCAAGCAAATGCTAACAAGCCGAGCTGCAACGGAGAACACGGTTAATCTTGTATCTGTTTAACAAGATGCCAGCTCACTATATTTACATGAAAAGTAAAAATATTGTTAATCTGACTGAAACTCGACTTGTAAAATACATGTATATATGTTAGTTGGACTCACCCATTCATGTATACATTCAAACTGGCCCAATTTCTTTCCTGGACTTTGAGGTGAAAGGAACAGATAAAGCCTGTACGCAGAAGATATTATTATGAAGAATTATTGCAAAGGAAAACTGTTTGAAAAGACCTATTCACTTTACCACTTGTCATAGTCACAGGTTTCATTGTTTAACTTGAAAAGGTCCAATATAACAAGGTAACAAAAGACAGAACATTTCGTAGTGGAGTCAAACGTAAATCAGTCAGTAAAAAGTGATTCTTCACCAGTTCTTGTAAACTGGCACAAGGAGGAAATCCAATTAAAAGGCCTAATTGAGCTACAGTAGCTCAGTGTTACTGTGCTTGTAAACATGCTGTTTCTGAGTATATTTGTAAGCTAACACTAGCCCTTAGCTCAAAGAACTTCTCTTTTAGGAAATGTTTTCAGAGCGGCTACAGCAGGCCTGTGGAGCCTCGGTCTGGTTAACATATAAATACAATGTTTTTAAACTAATTAGCAGTTTTAAACACTGTGTTTAAAATTGAAAAGTACAGTATTTTTATCAATCACCCACTTATGGACTGAAAGGCAAATGTTTACAAAGTAAGAGGTACTTGATTTGATTCTAAGCACATTTAATCTAAAGTTCTCACATCTGCAGTCCTCTGTGTTAATATTGGATCTACTGCAGGGGTTAGGGATGTGTGATACAGAAAGGAGCCTTCTGGATCAGTCTTTTTCCAGCTTAACAGGTTTTAAATAATGCATTTGGCATTTTACGAGAAGGAATCCTGGTGGCATTCACTCTCTGCACGGATCACATTGAGGTCATGGATTTGAACTTGTGACCGTCAGTTCCTCCTTTCTGTTTGTACTAAGGCTTCAGATTTCCTAGACAAAGTGTGCCATCCAGGGTTTCAGTGAACACTGCTGGATATTAGATGTTTGCAGCCTATCTGTGGAAATCCTCTCTCATAAAAAAAATAAAAAATTACCTATGTTAGAAATGTAAGTAGAAGTTTTTGTAATAGAAGAAGGGCTATAATGAGTTGAATAATACACTGAAGCTCCAATGAATAGCCTTCCACCAGAGTGGCTTTGATTATTCCTCTTTCCACTGCTTGTGTGGCGTAACTTACCAATTTACTGGAGGGGATTTAGTGTGAAATTGAGCGAGTCAGTGCAGAAAATCCCAAAATTGACCAAATAAAAGTGATTGTTTAGTACAATGACTTTGGAATTGTAACAGCAGCCAATGTGCCAGACATGATGCCATAAAGTTCAACACAAAACTAAGTAAAGAAGCAAATATATTTAATGCCACTCTTACTCATGGCTCATTCATTCTTTGTACCACACATCACCGAACCAGCTTGTGCAACAAGAATAAAACAATCTATTGGGTTTAAATTTGGACTCTGTCTGCGTTCATGTTAAGAAAGACCTGAGCAGTAGTTTTAGCAACACTCAGCCTCTCCTCTGATAACATGGGAGGAGGTTAAAATGAACCCTGTAGCTGCTGGTAAATCTGGACAAATGGCCCTCCACTCTACAGTGATCACCTGATTTAACAGCTCATCAGTCTGTGACCGCCCAGCTTCATATATCGCTTTGACCTCAGGTAATCCAGGCACCTTCATCACTTGCAGAGGCTTTCCACGGTTGGGTGAAAATCTTTTTACTATTTGCCTCACATGCAAATTAAAAGATTAATAATACAGTAGCTTCCATGTTCTCCTCTGACAATTTGCTGCTATTAAATTCATCTTAAGTCATTATGTAATGTTATTTTTTCCCACCAAGTTCTTCTTCCTTCTTACTTTTTATGCTCAATCACTATTGAAGTCCTTTTTTTCCCTTATGGTTAATAGAAAAGTGAATAGTCTAAAGTAGGACATAGAAGCCTCACAAAGCATGGGGAAATTTACCACAAGTCCATCACCTGATACTCTACGACACACAGGGAGAGAGGCTTGGGACTAGTAAACATCATTGCCTCTAAAACAAAAGAATAAAGATCCGAAGGTTACATTAGAAAAGTGATACCTACAACGAAAGCAATAATATCCAATGTGGAAGAGGTGAAAGAGGAGGAACCATCATGGAAGCCCCTGCATATCATAAATCATAGACAAACTGAAGAACTCCTTCCAGTGCAACGAAAAGGCTGGTTGGAATCATTTATTTTATTTGCACAAATAGACAAAATCTACATATAGAAAAAGTAAATCAACCTTGTGGGTTACCTGTGTGGGTGTGCAAAAGCTTATCCAGTGTTGTGGAAATTTCCTTTAAATGTGTTTGAGAGAAGTGCCTGCAAAATATCCCATGCAGCCACAGTAAAGTACATGCTACAGCTACAGTTAGTTATAATAACTATGTAAAAGTGTCTAGATAAGCTCAGGGAATAGCACAATGAATGTCACCACGGTCTCTTGCTACCAATCTTAATGGCTAAGACTTTAACAGCTACAGTACAAGCCAAGTGAAATATATCTGTGTACTCCTGACTATAGTTTGAGGCTATAAGATTAAGAAATAATTCATCACAAGATTGAAACTTTATGCTAAGAACAGATAATGACTGTTAAACTTTGCTAATGAACTGTTTCTCTTCATTGTGTGATGTGGTTGAGTGTTACCAGTGCAGTCTGTGTAGAGTATTTTATATTGTCATTCTGCAGCAGTCTAAGCTTTGCCCTTTTGTTGACCTTATACTGATGCATTGCCTTAAACCACATGTGATGAATAATGTTTTAGGTTTCCTACATAACAAATGTAACTTTTTATGCTATGCAAGCAAATCAGCTGTGGGGGGGGGAAAAAGAAAGAGGAAGTAGTGCTAAATTTCCACCTAAATAATGCTGGAGCTGTGGAATATCCTGTCCAACTTGATCACATCATTGTTGTGGAAAACATAATTCAACTTGCGTTTAGTTTCATCTGTAAGAAAACAAAAGACAATGGTGGGTAAAAGAGACAAATATTAAGAGTGTCTGATTTGACATAAATCATGAACTAATGGTGTAACAACACACCTGTAACATGTTGGAGACGAGAGCAAGATTCAACATTTGACAGTAAATCAAAATGGATGAAACTCCCTCCTTTTATTTTCACATTTATCTGTTTAATTGCAGGTCATGACTGGTGTGTTTGCTCTTAGATTTGCGTGAGTATTTATGTTTGTGTGATGTATAGAAGTGGGCTTTTGCTAAGCAGTAACCCAGTTTTCACTGTTCCGCCTCAGCAGCTAATGAGCAGCGCCCAGGCACTGCTAGTTAATGAAGCATGTGTGAACCACCCTGTGCATCATTGTGTGTGTGTGTGTGTGCATGTGTGTGTGTGTAGGGGTGTATGTGTGTACTCGTTTTTCCGGATACGTGGGGACTTTGGCCTGACGGTATGCATACACATGGGGACCTTTTTACCCGT
>JBAMHW010000014.1:25440098-25456878 GCA_037177495.1 Rhadinocentrus ornatus
CCTGTTTTGTATGGGATTTTGAAAAGTGAGATATTCTGAAATTTTGTCACAGCTACAGTTAAGTTGTGTATACAAGTTTGTATACATACTGTTTTCATTAATGGATACATATTCATGTAAATGTACAATTTTAGTTTTTCATTTATGCATATGTTTATGTATGCAGATATGCATGTAGGCTTGAACACATATTTTTCCTCAACATTCAAATGCCTGAATTTGTGCACTTTATGCAATAAAATGGTTCACATACAACACTAAATTGGAGGCTAGAATTGATCACTGGGCAGTGCTCAACCAGGTACCAGGTACAGATAAATTACATTATATTTTAAACAAAGAAATTCAAATATCATGCTCTCTTCCAGACTCAATTTGTCAGTGACTTAGAAAAAACTCCCATTGTTCACATTAGACATCCTTGTGTAAGTTTATAAATGTTCTGTAAAGATGAACTTAACAGTGCCACCTAGTGGTTGTCGCTGATAAACAAATTGGACACGTCCCCACCAGGATGACAAACCTGAAAAATCTTCAATTTTTTAAATTTGATAAATTTTCATGTTTAAGTTGATATTTGGTATTCCAGTATCCCTAAAAAATTTTTAAAGCTAAAACAAGGCCTTTAGCTCCTTTAGAAAGTTGTATCCCCATTGGTCACTCAAAGTCAGGGCGTAAATCACGTCCACACGGGGCTGGGAAAACAAGTAGGTGTGTGTGGGTGTCTGTAGGTGTGGGTGTGCATTTGTGTATGTGTGTGCCCTGTCTGTAGCCATTAGCAATTATCCAAGCCCCATGGAGCCGATGTGCATTTCAGCCTCGTGGTAGCGTTAGGTTGTACAATATGTCCTAAACACACATGCGTGCACCCATACACACTCACACACACTTACTTTGTGCATGTGTGCTGTCACATTTGACAACCACTCTTAGGCAATAGAAGACAGTTTAACACCCAGACACACACACATACCCACACACACACACATTTTACCATGACACACTAATGAATAAGTGTACAGTGTCACACTTGCGTGTGGACACTATTAAATGAATCAGATATGCCTTTCAAGGTTGTAGCAGGGCCTTTGAGCAAGGCACACATTGCCTAGTTGATACAAGCTTTCAAGACAAACTGTGTAACTTCATCATAGTGGTTGATCCAGATTTTCCTGCAGATAAAATGTCTAATTCAAAAGATAATACGAAATAATTATTCTTATTTTCAAGTAACGCAAACATTACCAGAACGCTTACATTTAAGTTTTACCAGCAAGTTAGAAACAGAAATTTTAAACATGGACAGAGCGAACAAATCTGCAGCTACTGTGATGCTATCATCTCAAGGTGGAGCCAAATCACCTTGTTGAATCTTACCACCAGGAAGTTCTAAAAGTAAAATACGTTCCAACCCGGTACTCGCAAGGTGAACTACACAAAGTAGCCAGTGAGTGCATATTCTGCCAACATGCATGGCTAATAGTAAACACTGAATGCTCAGAATTGATCAAGAAATTTACTTGTGATGTATTTTTCCTGGAGACTATAATGGAAAGCATCCAGTATCCCCCCAAAAAAACATCTTCAGCCTTGCTTCAACTTTAACCTTCACGTTCTAGGAAAATGCAACTTTAGTTGAACAACAACACATAACATGATCTGTTTAACATAATCTCAGCTGAACATCTACACTCATCATCATTTTGGACTCTGACTAGGTCAGAGAGGATGCTTACCCATCCAATCCTGATTTTATTTCTGCAAACATGCATTATTGTACCAACAATTAATTTCAACCTGTTTGCATCTCTTTCAATAAATATATAGAAACTGTAACCAGGCCAAGCCACACAGTCACAGGCATGTAATAGCTGATGGCTAGTTCTCATTAACCGACTAATAACTTTTACCTTTAATAACATGCAGTATAGTATAAAGTATAAAAAGCAAGTCAGTGTCGAAACACAAGTCTCTGCCATCCTGATGTAATTTGTTTTGACCAGTAACTGCAAACAGGGTTGAATAGTTTGACTTTAAACTTAAGAGTTAACGTTCACACAGTTGATAGCAAACAACAAACAAGAAAAAAGAGAAGCAGAGGCTGACACTGAGGCTTCTACCTCAGCTGGAGTGTGATCTCATGTGATGTAATATCTCTCCTCTGTCTCCAGTGTTTAACCAGATACTAGGACAGAAAAAAAGAAGACAGAGGATTATGCCTGTTTGGGGCGGAACAGGAGAAGAGAGAAATCGGAGAAGACGTATCTGCATCCTTCCCAGTTCAAAATAATCCACAGTTGTAGACTTTTCTGCCTCTGCAGGCACTTTGTTTATTCTCTAGAATCACACAGATCTCTCTCTCTCACACATACACACACACACACACACTCACACATATATACAAATGCTCGTCATAAAATTAGAATATCATGAAAAAGTTTATTTCAGTAATTCCATTCAAAAAGTGAAACTTGTATAATGTAGATATTCATTCCTCAAAGACTGACATATTGCAAATGTTTATTTCTTTTAATATCAATAATTATAACTGACAACTAATGAAAACCCCAAATTGAATATCTCAGAAAATGAGATTATTGAGGAAAGGTTTAATATTGAAGACACCTGGTGCCAGACTCTAATGAGCTAAATAACTCATAACACTTGCAAAGGCCTTTAAATGGTCTCTCAGTCTAGTTCTGTAGGCTACACAATCATGGGGAAGACTGCTGACTTGACAGTTGTCCCAAAGACATCCATTGACACCTTGCACAAGGAGGGCAAGACACAAAAGGTAATTGCTAAAGAGGCCCCCTGTTCACAGATCTCTGCATCCAAGCACATTAATAGGGAGGTGAAGAGAAGAAAAAGATGTAGTAGAAAATAGTGTATAAGCAACAGGGATAACCACACCCTGGAAAGGATTGTGAAACTAAACCCATTCAAAAATGTGGGGGGGATTCACAAAGAGTGGACTGCAGCTGGAGTCAGTGCTTCAGGAACCACCACGCACAGACGTATGCAAGACATGGGTTTCCGCTGTCGCATTCCTTGTGTCAAGCCACTCTTGAACAAGAGACAGCGTTAAGGACCATGGTATCCCTGTTCCTAATTGGCTAGCAAACTCACCTGGTCTTAACCCCGTAGAAAATCTATGGTGTATTGTGAAGAGGAAGATGCAATACACCAGACTCAACAATGCAGAAGAGCTGAAGGCCACTATCAGAGCAACCTGGGGTCTCATAACACCTGAGCAGTGCCACATACTGGTCGACTCTATGCCACGCCGCATTGCTGCAGTAAATTCAGCTGTACATGCTCATAATTCTAATTTCCTTGGATATAGAATTTTTGATTTTCATTAGTTGTCAGTTATAATCATCAAAATGAAAAGAAATAAACATTTAAAATATGTCAGTCTGTGAGGAATGAATATCTACAATTATACAAGTTTCACTTTTTGAATGGAATTACTGAAATAAATAAACTTTTTCATGATATTCTAATTTTATGACGAGTACCTGTATTAACGGGCATGTTAACACGTTAATCGTGCATTAACGCAATAATTAATTAATGGCATAAATTTTTTTATCATGCGTTAAGGCAATTTTTAAATTTAAAAAAAAAATTTTGCACACTGGCTTTGCTCACGTTGCATCTATTTCTATGAAATAAAATTTATTTCATTTGAAATAAATTAAAATTAATTTCAAATTAAACTAATATTGAAGAGCTAATTGGTGGTTATGGTCAAAATCTTTTGTTGTTGAGAAATAATATTTGAAATATTAGTCATGAGGATGATAAAATGAGAACTGTATGCAACAGCTGTTTGGTGATTTCACAAATGCTTTAGGCCAGGTGATAAGTCTTGAATGGCAGCACAAAAATGGATGACCCCTTCACTCTGATGGAAAAACTTACTCCCACCCCATAAAACAGTCATGAATTGGCAGTTGTCCATTAGCAGGTTTAGCAGTGTAATCCCAAAACTACTGCTCCACGCTTTCCATATCACCCCAAAGGATGTAAATAGACAGGAATATGCTTAATGTCTTTAGGCATATTTATGACTATTTCTACCCTTTTGTTGTGTTATTTATTCCTTTTTTGTTGTTGTTGTTTTTGTTTTTAAATTGATATTTCTAAACCACACACACTGACACAGTGCACCAGTAGGCGTAATCATGCATGCAGTGTGTCCTTGTGATGTTTATCAGTATGGAAAAGTAAACTAAACTTGATGTCGGCCTGTCGGCTCACCCTAAGATCTCTTTATGCAATCATAGCAGAAAAGACAAGCAAACAATTCTCAATTTAAGTGGTTCTCATATTGAGCACAATTTCTGCAAGTGTCCTCACATGTAGTCAGTAAAATCTATTGATGTGCTGTTACCTTTTAAATGGAATTTAAACTATTGCATTGTGAAATCTTACCTTTACATTTTTTTGTGTTGCCCATTTTTAACAATATTTTGTGGCCAGAAGTGAACTCAGGGGGGCTGTCCTGAAATGTCCAGAATACTAAGAACCTGATCTTAACCTTCCTAAACATTCCAAACTCTGGAGACGGTTAACATAACCATGTGAAAAAGACAAGTTTTTCCCTTTCCATTTATACTGTTTAACCCTGAAATGTTTGCCGATAAGCTCTGCTACAAATTAATAATAAGTCTTTATTATAGTCACTGATAATTTTGCTTCACCAAATGAGCAGGCAGTTAAAAGGTTAATATGATGTATAATTTCCCCTTATTCATGATTCATGATGTCATGATTAAAAAATCACATGATACCAACCAGTTGTTAAAACTAGATCAATCCAAACACATAATGGGCAGTGTGTTAAAAACTGAATCCCGCCCATGATTTAACTGTAGGACCACATTCAGCAGCAGCTTTGCGTATGTGTTTTATGTGACATTGTCAGTCATGTTGCTGTGGAGTTCTATAGGCCCAGTATTCTTGCCAAGGTTGTTTCACTTCATTGAGGTTTGCAGCGTTCGTTTATGCACAGCACTCTTAAGTTCCCACCACGGCATGTCAATCAGGCCTCAACGTGACTGAAATGCTGTGGTGGCTGCACCATCGCAGCACCTTGATTCTTTTCTTAAGTCATTCTCTTGTAGATTTGCTGCTGTGCTTTGGATCATTCTGTTGCATGACCCAGTTCTGTCAGTCAGATGGTCTCACCTTTGACTCAAGACTATTTTGGTATAAAGATGAATGGCTGTCCCTAATCATCACCTCTCCACCTCCATGCTTGACATCTGGTTTGAGCGTCCTCACATTGGGTTCATCTGTCTAAGCAACATATTTCCAGAAGTCTTTTGGTTGGTTCAGATGCCACTTTGAAAAACATTTCAGAGTTAATTTGAGTTAGAAACAAATTTATTTTTATGATCTCAATGCATTTTTATGAAAGGTGGAGGTCATGTATCTGGTGGCGTTGATCTGTGTGATTGTCTGTTAGCAACATAATTACAAAAGTTTTGGACAGATTTTAATAAAAAATTCAGGAAATCACAGAAATTAACTAAGAGACAAGCGATTAGTTTTTGGGGTGTAATTTCTTTAAGGATTCTTTACTATGGGGGGATAGGGATAATTTTACCATCAGTGCTACTAACAAAAGAATATTGCCCACAATCATTAACAAAATAAATAAAATTACAATGGCTTGGTGGTGGTTTACTCTCTCTAAGGGCTTCTAGGTGATTCATAGAAAATCCTTCTACTTCAGAGCAGGAAGGTTATTTATTTCCCTATGTTTATTCTTCAAATATCTGTAAATTTCTCTGATAGCATCTCTCTGCATCTCTGTAGGTTGACAAGCCCTCTGCTCACCTCTTATCAAACCTCAAACGCTCTGTGCGGTTTCACTGCCTGTGTGGATGCACCCACTCATAACAGCCTATCTAACTACAGCCTGTTTGTGTGTATATTTAGGCAGTGCAGGCCCTTTCCCCTCTATCTGAAGTCATCACTGTATGTTCTTGTGCTCATGAGCAAAGCCTACTCTGCTTTGTTATTGTAGTGGTTACAAACACTCTTGCCTCTTGTTGTTTCCTCTCACCTCACTTTTAATGACAGCTTCTTTTGTGCAGACACATGTTTTAAAAAATGCAGCTACACATGAACATCCTACGTCCCCGAGCGCTATTGCTTAAATTGTCTAGACTTTCTCAGGAACTGTAACGTGTGGGGTAAATTGTGATCAATAGCTTGCCCTTTAGGTGATCTACAGAAGTTTCCCAGGCATTTATATCACATCCAGGAGGTTTACAATCCAGCCCAAAATGTGGTGTTTATTCAGAGACTCTGTATGGTAAATCCAAAGTGAGTGATTCATGATAACATGATTATAACATTTTCATAATAAATCAAAGATTACTATCATTACTGTACCTCTATTTTGATCTGGAAACTATATTGAAGCTACTTCCTGTCAATCATTTGAGCAATTAGATGACATTAATTTGCGGAAATGTCCAATCAGGAGCAGTTAAATATCAATGAGTGACAAGAAAGCTATATGTCTCTCTGAAAAGAACAAAATTAATGGTCCTCTTTGGCTGGAATAAAACCAAGAAGACATTTTTGATGCACGATTGCACCAAAAACAAGCTGAATAGGAATTGGTTTTGGAATGAAAGTAGGTAAATAGCAGCATAAGTAACTGTAAATAGCAAATAAAATGGCAATAAAAATAATATAAAATAAAAATAAAAACATCTGGAAGAAAAAGTGTAAATGTGTAAATATTTTTTGTTGTGTGTTTGTCCCAATGCCAAATTTTGAGAATGATAAGCAGATGAGAAAAGACTTGGTCTGTGTGTTATTTCTACAAAATACTGTTAGTAAGAATTCCTTACATTTAAAAAACAGGCAGATCAAAAACATGGCTTGGCATTTAAAGGGTCAAGAACCAAACTTTATAAGTAAGTTAATCAATTAGTTTAGGTCAAAGGTTTCTGTACACTCAGGGTCCTGTCACTATTTTCTCCAGTTTAGTTGATATCTTAAGTTATAATGTCACATTTTCAAAAAGTGCAGGTAATTTGATAAATTGGAACAAGGAGGAGGGGTACTCCTTATTTCTCAGAGGTAGCCATTTGCACCATGTATTATTGTCTTGTTATCTCCCTGCTGGGCTTTGTAGATTACATGCTACACAGAGCTGCTACTCATTTCATTGTTCTGCGCCTTGTTATCCACATTAATTGTGTGCTATTACCAAAGAGAGTAGATCCGGCCAGGCCTTTATCAGTGCTGAAAGCCCTGCTTACTGTAATGATTAGCTGGTAAAGGATGGAGCTCAACTTGACAGAAATAAATGTGGCGGGTACACACATGTTCATACACACAAGCATCCTATTTTTAGTCATTGTAACAATGCAGTGTTTTAATCTATGGATGTGTCATGCTGGGTGTGCTTTGATAAAGGTGTGTTTGTTTACCTTGTGTGGCATCACTATTCTGTTTATTAAGAAGTGTGAGGAACTACAAGGACATACAAATGTCTGCGTCTGTCTGTCTAATTAATACTACTGTAGAGGTCATAGAGGTCCCCAGTTGCCTTGTTAAGAAAACCTTAACCAATAAATCAATAGCTAAGCAAATATTTTGGTTAAAAAATGAGAAAAATAAAGAAAAAAGGTAAATTTAATGCTGCATTAAGCAGTGGTAACAGATCCAGTCTAAGGAAATTGGCACAGTTTGGTTATTTTTAACTGTCCTTCTAGGTATTAGCTGTAGTTACAGTGAGAAAAGCTCATGTTGACCCTGTTAATTTGTTTAAGAAGTTTGCAGAATGGATTTGTAATACTGTACATCTTTTTTTTTGTCCTAGCATATCACTTCAAATACCCAGTATGACTGTTGTGAATCAGCTGCATATGCCCTATGCGTGACTTTTGGAAATGCAGGTTACATGATCTGATTTGGCTTTACGTAAGAGTCAAATGACATGTTGCCATAGCAGTGTAGAAAATGTTCAGACTTTTCGCAATAATGCTTATTTTACTTTTTATTCTAATGCAATCATGCAGTTATTTTTGACAGGCCTAATATATATATGTGTGTGTATATATATATATATATATATATATATACATACTGGTGTAGCGGCTATATAACTGACAAAATTTCACTCTGTAAGAAAGAAATATTTAAACTTTAAATTGGAAAAATACACATGAGTTCAGTTTCTTGAAATCTTATATTTTCTGATATTTCAGATAATTCAAGATATCTTTAAAATTGGATTCCATATTAGCAATTGCAATGTTGGTGAATAAAACATAAAGAATCTACATTGTTTATCTCTTTAGAAGTTTTAATTTAATGACAAAATAGAAGAAGCCAACAAAGAAGGACCCAAACCAACTGAAGTTATGGATCAAACTCTGGCGTGGTTTAACTCACCTCCTTTTTATCTCAATGAAAGGGTCGAAAAACACTTTTCTCAACGTCTTTTTGTAAAATCTTTGGGTCATTCTCTCTTTTTTATGACTTCACAGGAACCATGAAGTAACTTATGTTAGTTTTGTGATGTGAATGAATGAAACAGTAAAGAACCACACATACATAAAGCGTTTTCCATCAAGGACCCATTCTGATCTACAATAAGCTCGGTTGATGCACAAGTAATAAAAATCTAATAATATAAGCAATTTAAACAATAGAGGGCAGTTTCCTGTGCATCAAATAGTAACTATAAAGCCCTGTGCACTGAAAATTGCTGCAAAGGGCTTTTGATCAAGTGTCAGTATGTAACAAAATTGGTTTTGAGAACTTTCTATTTCCAGTATGAAACAGTGTATGATGGTATGTGGATTTCCAACACGTCAAAATCAGGGTCCTTTGAAGGCAGTACAGGAGTGCAGCTCCTTGTTGCATGTTCTCTCTGTGCCTACATGGGTTTCCTTCCTACTGCTCTAGTTTTGTCCTACAAATCTAAGACCTGCATGCTGGGGTAAAGGCTTGTTCTAAATGATAGGCAAGTGTGAGTGTGGTTTTTTCTGTCTCTGTGAAAGCTCTGTGACTGACTGACAGCCTGTCCAGGTTGTGGCACCCCACATATCGCATCTGTTCACGTCTCAATAGCTGCTGCTTGCATCAGTAAGCTTTCCATGGAATCACAGATCAGTAAAAAAAAAGTCTACTTTATCAAATCAGGTTTTAAATCTGATGGGAAATAGAAGAGAAAATGGGGACAAATTGGCAGCATTATCTTCAACTCCTGTGGCTCAGGTGGATTGTAAAAATGTCTGAAAAATGTAAAAAAAAAATGTATTCATCCATCTTTAATAGAAGGGGATAAAGGAGCCATGCACCTACCCCAGCACACCTCTTGTAATTCATTTTCCAATTTGTGTCTTGGCTGTATTTCCTTTGCTTTTCAAGGAATGACATAAATGTTTGAATATCTATTTTTAACATGTGGGAGCAGGGCCCTTTTCTTTCAACATATTGAAAATGAACTCTGCTGTGATGGGTCAAATGGCTGGTTTGAGCCAGTTTTTTCATGTATGATTTTTATTGACGTTCATTTGACTTTTTAAAGAAATGACCTACTTCACAGAGTCATTGCTGTCCTTATCAAACATGAAATCAATTATATGTGCAATTAAAGTGGCTTTATATGGATAGATAATAATCCCCCCTGAGCGTAATCCATGTGATAAAAATCTCATTTACCTTCATAGATCATGCTGTGAGAGACACCATGTTTTTTTATCAGCAGATATTGATGGCTGTATTCTGGGTATTCAATGTTTTATTTGTTTTATTTATTTATTTATTTATTTATTTATTTAATAAATCCAGGATGGGCGATTAGTTCCAGCAAAGAAAAATGAAAAAATAAACCCCATTTCCTCTGCTATATAATCAATAAAGAGCAAAGAGCATCAGACTGGGTGAAAATATGGATTAATTGTTTTTAAAAATACAAAAAGTCATTTCAGTGACGACTCGTTCCTGACTGGGAGTGGCCTGGCTGTTAGCCTGGTCTGTACCAGGCCAGCTGTACAGGATAAATCTCCATGGCAACCAATGTGTTACTGCTGTTGTGAAACTGAATCAAAGTTCCGCCTGGACATCTAGGAAATCCCGTCTTTATCCCCTAACTCAGATTTGTGAAACAATCCTCTTTATGGTAAGAAGGATTCACATTTTTTATGTTTTAAGCAGTTTCTAATCCCCACAGCCTTTGCTTTAGTTAAGTTTCTCATTCCTTTCTGCTACTTTGTAATATTTGCCCTTGTTATCTAGTTCTATCCAGTTTAGCTGTGCAGTTTTCCTTTCCTACGAAGCATTCAAGTTGCTAACCAAACTGGTAAGTTGGCTTTTAGCTGTTTTTAATACTTTAAATATTTTATTGCTTTTATCTTTAATCTTCATTGAACGGATTTTAGTTCAGTTCAGCGTTATTTGCATGGCACCAAATAAAGTCACCTGAATTTAAGCCAGTTCAGTGTGATCCAATTAAAACAAATCCATATTAGTTAGTTTCTGCACTTTCTTGTTTATGCTTCTTTGTTATCATACAGTTCAAATGTTTTTTTAATTGTGCTAAATAAATATATTTTGGCCTGATTGGTTTTATACATGCTGCACTTCCAGGATCTCTTCCTCATCTCTCCATTGTCTTTTTTCCCACTTATGCCAAGTCACAAGCCATACTCAGCTCTGTTATTTGGGATTTATCTATCATTATGGGCCCTTATTTTTCTACACCTGCCAGCCCACCATCAGTTAACCTGTATTCAGAATCTGCTTCACACCACTGTGACATATCTATTTTTTCCTGCATCTTTCTTGAGCATTATACTGGAGTTTTGAATGACATCAAATTTGGACATTTTAAAATAGTATAAAATAGCTTTTCATATTACGTGAGATACATTTTTTATGTAATTACACAGTATTTTACATCATTAATGCAACTTTCCCCAATCAAGGCTAAATTTGATCCTTGATTATGCTGCAAAAAAGCAGTTATGATAATAGTGGCTAAACAATGGTTAGTTGAATGAGTATAACTAGCAAAACAACCACTTTTATTAAAGTGTCCAAATGAAATGCGCTTTATGAAGAGCTGGCAGTGTCTGATATAAAAGGGAAACATCTCAACTATTGGAGATGATGATGCACCCACTGCACAAGACCTCATTCTGTGTCTGTGCATGCCTCCTCTGATGTCAAGCCCCACCAGGTTACTTCAAGTTTTATTGAAATTCTGAGGCGTTCTCTTCAACTGCCTTTTAGAAAGCATTGAAACCCTGAAGCATAGCAAGCACTGGGGCTTAATGATAACTCTAAGAGGATATTAAAAGAAGAGAGGGGCTTGTTTTGATTCATGACCATCACAGTGTGCTGCATCAAGGATGGAGGATTAAATAATGTGCGTGATGCAATGAATCCAATTTCACAACCAAATGATGACATGTGAAGATGTTTGGTCAGATATTATTTGATAGGATTGTCTGTAAACAACAATTCAGACAGACATTAGTGTTGCAGATATCAAACTATTGTTTTTGTGTGCTTTTTGAGCATACACCTCACGAGCGAGAGTTTCATATACTGTCTGGGCTTGACAATAAGCTATAGCTACAGAGGGACAGTGGAGAAGCCAAAAGAAGCCATCTAAAGGCAGTGCAAAATACAAATAAGCAATCTCTGGTATTAAGCACATTCTTTGAGCACATTCGTAAACAAAAGTCATATTTTTCCACTTTCAATTTTGATTGGCAGGATTTTTTTTTTAGCTTTACAAACATGAAAAAAGGCTGCTCATTCTGCAGCTCTGAATGACGTTTTTGTGCCTACATGCCCCCACAGGAGCACGCTCCAGCAGAACCACAGTTACAATGAAGTTATAAAGAGGACTGACTGATGATTTAAAGTTGAAAATTAGGCTGCTTTGAATGTTGATACATTTTAATTATAGATGTACATGCAGACAGCAGATAAAAAGACAGAATCGGTTTTAAAGCCAAAAATGGTTTTCAAAATAGAAATACACACTCATGGCCACTTTATTAGGTACACATGTTCAATGCCTTAACACAAAAAGCTGCCAATCACATGGTAGCAAAGTATGCAGAATAGCATCTCTGATCGCACATCAGGTTGAATATTAAAGCAGATGGGCAACAGCAGCAGAAAACCCAACCGGGTGCACTCCACTCAACTAAGAACAGGAAACTGAGGCTACGATAGAAAATGGAAAACATTTGCCACCAAGAATTAAACAGATCTGAACGTGAACAGGATCCGTCTCTGTCCTAGGAAGGTGTACCTAATGCAGTGAGAGTAAATGAGACATTAGGACAGGATTCACCACACATCAGCTCTTTTATCTAATACTGTTAACATGCTCTCACATCAGACTCTGACCAGCAAACCTGTCAGTCGGTTTTCTTGGTGATCGATTCTTTCTGGTAAATGACATTCAAAACATTTGTTTGTTGCTGGTCATTTTTATTTTTTAAATTGCATCATTCCACCTGCTGCTGAAGCTGCTTTATATCTGAGATAATTCATGTTTTATATGAAAGGCTTTTGTCATCCTCAGCAGTCCACACAGGCATGTCAGGACTCTCTGCAGCCAGCCTAATATTATTGTATCCTGTCCTCTGTGTTCCTGACAGACTCTCCCACAACAAACTCTCTGCACAGTAACTGAGAAGTAAATAGCATTTGCCTTGCACTACACCCTTGACTGACACTAAAAAACACAAAACTATAACAGTAATTTTACATGCAACATAAACTCCAGTCTCCTGGATGAAAGACTGACACCCTGCATGTTAAAAGTGATGTAACTAGTTGTTAAGTGTTATTGTGCTGCAGAACTTTACTATATCCATTGCTCATTTTAACGTATATCTGAAGGCAGTCTTTCCTCTGGTGCGCTCTATATTTCATTCCATTCAGTTATGGAAATGCTTGTAGGGATATCACTTCTGCATGAGCCTCTTGGGTTTCCAGCTGTCTGATCAGGACAGACTGCAGAGGTGGAGGAATCATTCATTTGTGTTTGAGTGTGAATGACATGGCCGGAGGTGAAACTGTAATACGATTTAATGACAGCAGCTGATGTTGCTGGCCACTGGTGTCGCTCTGTGCTAAATCACCGCATACATCTTTCACTTGCATGGCATCCAAAATAAAATAAAAAAGATAAAAAAAATAATTGAAAATTCCCAGTTTGTTCACGTTTGCTCTTAAATAGCATTTCGTAACCAGCTGAAAAGAAATGTGAATAAGAGGGTAAAATGACTGAGAACAGAGTATGCACAGACATCCAGCAGGGGTTGGCATTTTGAATTTGCACAGTCGTTGTTGTAGTCAGAGGAAAAAATGACTTTGACATTTCATCACCGCTCTAAGTACACTATAATTTATATCAGAAGAGCGCAATACATAAAGTGTTCAGAAAAATAGCTCAACACACTATGCAAAACAGCATTTATGTGTTTATGCTGCCCTATGTTGCTCCTGGAGCGATTATCCCTGGCAAAGCATTAATGAACCTTTGTTTAATCTCCTGACTGGATATAGAAATTAAGAATTGTTCTCCTCACAGACACTTGAATCTGTCCAGAGAGAAGTGGGGGTCTGACTGGGAAAGACCCCGTACTCAAATTTATGACTTGGCCACAGGTCAACAAAGGTCGACTTGCCAACCAAGACTGGGGGAGTAATCTTCAAGGCCTTGGGAATTTTCAGAACTTTAACCTTTGGAAAAGATACAATTCTAACATAACAAACTAAAATGTTTTATAAATTGCAGATGGGATTCATCACCCAAGAACGTTTTGAACTTAGACGATAAGCAATTTTCCCTAGGTATAACCTCCACGGAAGACATCTGGACATTGAACAGAACTGTTTGTGTCCACATTCCACAGATCCTTCCAGACTCGGTCTTACCACAGAAAAAGAATTTCTTTGTCTCAAAGAGTTAAACATTCTGCTATATATATATATGTGTGTGTGTGTGTGTGTGTGTGCGTGTGTTTTATTTTGATAGGGCATATAATCATTATCACTTTATAGAAGGTTTAATCAACCAGATTGATCAATTGGTGATCTGAAACTTATTAACCTGTTTCTCTTTTCAAGGTATGACATTTGTTTGATTTCAATTGTGTTATTTCCTTTTTAAAGTGTCATTTATGGTTAATGATGTTCAAATTTAACTTGAATAACTTAGAAACATATTCACATACAAATGTTTAATTGGATATCTTTGCCAAGGATCAGAGAGTGTAACAAAGACAGCCCCTGTCATCTGAGCTGATCACCACACCTACTAAAAGTTCATTGCCTAAAAGGATTTTGTCAACACCCTGGGTGTAGCCACACTAACATTTTAAAACTTAGAACAAAGCTTTACGTGAAGAGTTTTTTTCAGTTCAGTTTTTCAGATTAAGATGAGGGATGAGATGATTTGAAAAGAGTTTCAGAGAACGAGGAGAAGAAGTCGTTCAGTCAAACGTCTCCCTTTTGGTGCTCTCCGGCTGCTCTCCGGACCTCCGGGGAACATGTTTTCGGCTGAACTCTGAGCCAATTTACACACTCCCTCCAGAGACAGAAGGAGAGAAGAGGCCGAAGAATTGAGTTTGCTGTGATGTAAACGCATCACAGAACAAGTTACAGAGTTTTCCTTTTCGAACTGATTCAAAGCTGGACCCTTTGAGTTTGCCATTCCATCGCAAACCATTCACTACTCTGCCATCTGTGACACCACCAACCCGGTCCGAGACCATCAAGCCGTACTGCCTGATCTGAATCTTCAGACCACCACGTGACGAGCCTTCTGGACTTTGGAGTCTACCGGGAATCAACCACCTGGAGCCACTCCACAAACATACCCCATAGAAGTCACCCGAATGGTTGTAAGTTGACTCGATCCAAACAGAACCGGACGAGTCCTGCCTGGATCAATCTTCTGCTTGTCTGACGAAGAATGGTTGGTGTCGGTACAGTCTGGTTCTTAGTGAAGTAAATTTAGCTTTTTAGTTAAACTCCCAGCTTTAGACCGGAGAGATCATTTTTCTTTTTAGGATTTAGAAATCCTTTTCAACTCCCCAAACTAATTAACACCCCAGGTTAATTAACTTATGTTCACTTCTTGAAATTTTTCATTCATGAAATAAGACTCTGGTTTGAACATCATATTTGCATTTCACGATGTTGATTTCGTTTCCCCCTGCAAACCTATGTACATATTTTCCCCTGACATTTATGCATGATTAGACTAGTAATACATATTTCAGATTTATCCTAAACTGGTCTGGTTTTGTGAATGCTCTTTTTGAATCATGATATGGGTCAATTCGAATTTATAATTCACGATCTTAGCGTCCTGAGACTGATAGATAAATAACTGATTTGATTTGACTAGCTTGAATTAATTATTTTATTGAATTAATTTAGTATTCTAATGGTGTCCACACAGCCATTACATTGATCTTACAGCTATCTGTGTGGTGGTGCCCTGAGGTAATTAATAATTCATAATTTTATGTAATTATTAAAATTAATATTTTCATCCCAAACACTTGTAATGTTTATGACGCAAATCACTACACTCCACTGCTCACAATTTACAACTAAAGTTTATAATGCGATCATTTCCTTAATGAAGGAAAAAAAACCTTCACTGTAATCCTGATGCCCAAATAGCAGGAATACATTCTAAAATATGAATAAAAACCAAATTCAACCATTTCTAAATTATTTTAATCAGCACAAAAATACACCAATTGCTGAAATGTTTTACAGTGTGTCTACTGACCTCTGAATCAAACTGATTTTCTTGTCCAGACAGTGTCCTTGGGGCCTGTTCATGACATTGGAGATTAATGTATTGCCCGCATGCAAACCTTAGGTCCAGCCATGAGTTGATGGTGTAAGTGCTTCCGTCTCTTTTGAATAACAGTTGACAAGATTGACATCTGGGCCTTTCTTTTTCACTGTAGAAATACCACTGATCTGCTGGAAATGGTGGAAAGCTGGGTGGGATATATTTTTTTTTACAAGGGAGGTAACTATCAATTAAAATAATTTAGTTTGATTTGATTGCTGGTCATGAAATGCTGCATAACCTAATTTTTTTCTGGGTTTGCTAGTCAAAATCTGATGTGAGAGCACTTTAACAGTATTAGCTAAAAGCGCTGATGTGGGGTGAATCATTCGCTTTTATCCTGTCCTAATGTCTCATTTACTCTCACGGTATTAGGTAGACCTTGCTAGTACTTTGCTAGAGTCGGATCCCTTTCACATTTAGATCTGTTTAATTTTTGGTTGCAAAACTGTAGAACATCCGTCAGCCCATATTTGTCTCTTGAGAATATGATATAATCTAAACAAGAATCCCTTATCAGCAGGTGAAATGTCACATTCCAGATCTAAACGGCCATATAAGAGGATTTTCATAGCTAATAAATCATAAACTTCTGCTTTTGTGTCATGTTTCTCTCTTAGATACACCTTATGGTGCCCCTGGACACATCATCAGTGATGTAACTGGGATCACAGGTGGTTTCTGGTCTTTCAACAATCAGTCCCCCTCCTCCAGGCGACCCAGCCAGGGCTGATCAAGCCCCCAGCTTGTGTCCAGGTAGCGCTACCCTACTTGCCACGCTTCTCCCCTCTTGATCCACAACCACTTTGACGCTACTTCTGCTGCGTCGGTGGCCAACTTAACAGTCCTTCGCTGACTGGCTCCTGTGATGCCCAGCATTTTGTAGGCCCT
>JBAMHW010000014.1:25481154-25494529 GCA_037177495.1 Rhadinocentrus ornatus
GCTACTGTACCAAATATTAACATTGATTTTCTCAGGTGTTCAATTACTTATTTACAGCTGTATCATACAAATAAATTGTTAAAAAATCATATATTGTGATTTCAGGATTTTTTTTTTAGATTATGTCTCTCACAGTGGACATCCACCTACGATGAAAATTTCAGACCCCTCCATGTTTCTAAGTTGGAGAACTTGTAAAATAGCAGGGTGTTCAAATACTTATTTTCCTAACTGTTTATTAAGGAACTGCTTGAGACATCGACACGATGAGATAAAAGGACAAGAAGAGAAACAACAATAGACTCTAAGGACCAGATATATTAATCCAGCTCCAGAGTTGATAAGCAGTGCAGCTGGATTGTAGTAAGGTGACTGACTCATCCAGTGGATGATCACATTATGTATGTATGTCCGGGTTTTCCAGCACTTTCTACTCAGATGTGTAGGCAAACTGCTTTCCAGCCTTTCTGTTTGTGTGGTTTAAATTTTGTTGTGAATCCCTGAAGCCCAAGTCATAAAGTCTGCTCCATTGATGAAGAAATGTGTATGTATGCTTAAGAAAACTCTCGTTACGCTATCAATAAAGTTTCCCTTTTATACCATTAAAATGGCTTTCTCATCATCCACTTGGCCATTTTTGAGATTCTCCGTGTGCACCTACCTTTTTCCACTAAGGTAATAGCTGAGCAACCTTCTGGCCAGAATTCATAAAATGTCCAAGGAGTAATTGATGCCCAGTTACTTTCGGACACCTTTTGTGGTGACGAGGAAGCTGAAAGGCTTTTTATTTACTGGTCTATTTATATTCCAATTCTCACAAGACTTGTAATTAAAGGACTGACTGATGATACAAGGGGCTGAACTACCTTCGAACGTGGTAGGGCTTAGTCTTTGGGCCAATTTCCACCAGGTGCGTGTGCGCCACCTTACAGCTGCGCCGTGGCCTCAGTAGCTGTTCACGGTCATTTTAGTCAATGGTTTGGTTCACACTGGGTGCACTGGAAGTGTTAGAAGCATCGCAGAAGCACCTCCAATAAACATACGTGCAGAGTCTGTTTTTGACGCATCATGCGTCCAGAACACGGCAGGCAGGAAATCAGTCACAGGAGCAGTGTAAAAGCCCCTGCGCAGATTTGTGCTCGCTTAACCATGTAAATATTACATCATTAATTGGTCAGGGAGTCTCAGTGGGTTTTTTTTCATCATGAACAATGAGACGTTTATCCTGGAGGTAGAGAATTCTCCACTTCTCCTGTGAGTTTGTGATCTCGTGGATCCAGCTAGGCGGGCTGCACTGCTTCTGAGACGCTCCGGTTGTGGATTGACCCACCGCAGAGGTCAGAATGAAACCGTGGCACAGCTAGAACCTAGGGAAAATTGGGTTAGAAATAGAGTGAGGAGCTTGGTGTAGAGGTCTGGTCCCTTTGCACCAAAAGATGTCAGCTGAGGTGGTTAAGATGTCTCCTGTTCACATCTTTCATTTGGGTTTTTTGGACATATCCAACTAAGAAGTGACCCTGAGGTGAGTCAGAATTTACTGGAGAGATTACAAATACCATCTGAACTGGGAATGTTTCAAGGAGTCCCAGGAGGAACTGGAGTGTCACTGGGGAAAAGAATGTCTAGGTTTCCTTTCTGGCCCTTTTGGCCCCAAAAAAATATGTACATTTGTTCATAGTGCTATTTATAAATGCGACGGAAACATTTAGAGATGCATATTAATCTGTCCACTTTTCTACATCAGTTCAACATGCAATGAAAGAAAAGCACAAGTCAGTCTGCCATGTCATGGCCCAGACTAAACATGATCTAATTGCATCCATTAATCCTTATTACCCTGTCCATTTTTTTTCCTTTTCATTTTAACTTTATTCTCTCTTTTCTTTCATCCTTTTCTCTTGCTTCCTCTTTCCTTCAGCAGTGTCTCAGGGTATGGCAGCCCAAGGGTGTGGATCCCATTACGAATACGCTATTGAAGAATTCTGCCTGGCCAAATTCAAGCTAGACATGGAAGAACTGGATCAGAGACTGTGGTGTAGTTGGGAAGACACAGTCGAGTGAGTATTATTTTCACACACACACCCACAGCCACACAGCCACTCACAGAAAAACCTTCACAAGTACAAATGAAAGCACACTGACTCTCCTATAAATAAAACATACAAAGAGCTTCACATTAGAAATTAGCATGACATTAAAAATGTATGTTTCCTCTATTAGTTATTTTAATTAACTTAGGTTCTTAATCGCTTAAAATGATCCACTTTTTTAAACAGATGATCTCAATAGACATTCAGTTTTATTTTTTATCATCATGTCTGAGCTTTTGTCAGTGTGTTAAAGCTCACCAGCCGCTTTAAGAGTAACCTCGATCTGTTTGGGAATTATTTTACCAATGCTACACTCACTTGTACTTTATTAGGTCAACCTGTTTAACTGCTTGTTTACACAAATAGCTGATTAGCCAATCACATGGCAGCAACTCAATACATTCAGTTATATAGACATGGTCAAGATGACTTGCTGAAGTTCAAACTGAGCATCAGAATGAGAAAGGAAGGAGATTTAAGTGACTTTGAATTTGGCATTGTTGTTGGTACCAGACAGGTGAGTCTGAGTATTTCAGAGAATGCTGATCTACTGGGAGAGAATAGTCTGAAAAAGAGAAAATATCCAGTGAGCACCAGCTGTCTGTGGTTCAGGGTGAAGTGGAGAAAAGTCACAGGAAAAAGAAACATGAGACCCCATGTTATGATCCCAAAGGGGTGCAACTTGACAACCACAGAGTGGAGACGAGATGTTGTAAAGGGATATTTTGGCACATTTATTTAATACAGCAAAGGGCCAAGATTTTATAAACGTGCGGAGGGAGACACATAAGGTTGTGCCAAACCAATAAAATTGATATAAGAAAACAAGGCCTAACTCAAATGCTACACTAAAAAAGCAAACAAAAAAAAACCTAACTTATCTAAGAATAAGGATGTGCCAAAACATATACAAAGGGTGGCACCAACCACTAGCCTAGTGCGTTTAGACAAAATAAACTATGTGCAGAATGTGTACAGTCAAGAGAAAAAAGAGAATGTCGGGTTCCCAGGCATGCTGCATTTAAAGGTGGCATCCAGAGGTGATTGGACGATATGAAACGAAGGCATCCAATGAGGAGTCAGGCTTGGGGAGCCCTCCAATTTAGTCCCTGTCAAGTAATTGGCACCTGAGGGGAGCATAGAGGTGAAAGGAAAAGAGGTAAACAATGTTCTGCATGTAACACCCCAGATTGAGATCACCTTGGTTATATTTAATTTTCTTCTTTTCATTTACTAAATTTGATGCTTACCTACTGTTTTATTGCTGTTACCAGCTGCTGAAGAGATCATATGAAAATTTTTAAATCCACTAGAGTTTTTGTTTTACTTAGATATATTAAGCACTGTACAAAACATTCTCACACCTGTGGTAGATTTTATGTCACATAGTTGCTGACTTTTTTACTTGAGGACAGACACCATCTTAAGCCACATCTAAATTCACAGAACTGATTTAATTTTAAATAAGTTCTCTGAAAAGATGTAATCTTATTGAGAAATGTGTGTCCACACAAAACGACTAAAATCTCTATATATAGCAGGCCTGTAAGTAATGCTCTAACACTGGCCAAGAAATGCATTAAAAATAGAATATCATATACTGTATATGTATGCATGTACATAAGCTGGTAAAAGTACTATCATACTCTGTAATCCTCTGTGGTTGTAGCTGTCAGCAGGGTTTGTGTATACAGGTAAAAGGAGAGTTAGTCCCTTGGTGTCATCAGTTCAGGAATGATGCTTAGGGTTGTAAAACGTTGAAAGTAAATGAACAAAAATATCCAGTGAGCAGCAGTTGCCTGGAGCAAAATACCTTGTTGATGTCAGAGGTCAGAGGCGAATGAGTCGCCAGGCTGGAGATGATAGGCAGGCAACAGGAACTCACATCACTGGTTCCAGCTAAGCTATGCAGAATAGCCGCTCTGAACACAACACATCCCACCTCGAAACAGATGGGACCACTCCTGTAAGCTAAGAACAGGAAACTGAGGCTAAATTCACACAGACTCACCAACACTGGACAATAGAAGATGGATAATGTTGCCTGGTCTGATGAGTCTCCATTTTAGCTGCAAGATTCAGGGGATAGTGTCAGAATATGGTGGAAACATGAAAACATGGATCCTGACTTGTTGAGTTTAGGCTGCTGCTGGTGGTAAAATGATCTGGGGGATATTTTCTTGGCACACTTTGGGCTACGTTGTTGCATAGTTTAACCACCACAGCCTACCTAAGTATTATTGCTGACCATGTCCATCCCTTTATGACTAGAGTGTACAATCTTCTGGAGGCTGCTTCCAGCAGGATAATGCAACATGTCACACAGCTCAAATTATCTCTAACTTCTTTCTTGAATACGACAATGAGCCTCCACAGTCACCTGTTCTCAATCCAGTAGAGCAGCTTTGGGATGTTGTGAAAAGGAGTATTCTCGTCATGGATGCAGCAAACAACTCTGCAGCAACTGTGTGATGCTGTCATGTCAATATGGAGCAAAACCTCTGAGAAATGTTTCCAACACCTTGTTAATTCTATGACTGAGTTTTTGGTCACCTTCAAACAGCTGAATAGAATATGAGTGAAACAACAGAGGAAGAAAATTAATGTACGATTAATGGATGGTGACAAAAGGGTGGGGAGGTTGGGGGAGGGGTATATGCACAGACAGTCTGAACAAAGGCTGCATACCTTTGCCATATAAAGAGATTGTTTGTATGTGCACATTTTTGTACTGACTGTAACAGATGCCTGGCACCAGAGCTTTCTAAATTGTTCTTACTATTTAGGAGTCATGTTGTGAAAGTCAGAATAATTAATCTCTTGCATAACAATTGCATCATGTCTGACTGAAAAGTTACAAATGTGGCTGAATTTAAGTCTCAAATATCAAAACAATAAAACTACATTCTGATATGTTTGCTTGTTTATATTGTGCCCCCTTTCTGTTTTATCGCTGAACGCTGGGAACTCCCCCTCAGCTATGAATGGACAACCCAGTTAAATGGTTCTCTGACCGGTTTGACCTATAGCTGCAATGTTCTGGTCTCACGGGCGGCATTGTCTCTTCTTTCATGGAAGTGAGCAACTACTGGTTCTGAACTCTTTCAATAAGTTTTGGGCCTGAGCCAAATATGTCACTGTAGGTATTGCGTTACTTTTTTATCAAAACTCTGATACTGTACTGTTCGGTACTGATACACATTAATTCATCAACCCTCTGCACAAACAAACCTCATGCACAAGGGATGCATGCGCTAGAGCAGCTCATCGGAAAGGTTGAGGACGATCGCACCATCGCAGGTGGCTCCACTCTCAATGAACATATGTAATGATATGCCTGTGCTTTAAATGGACCAATTAGGACAAGGCTGGTGAAGTCCTTTGTCTCCACCTCCATTTGTCAAAAGTAACTTTAGGACGACCACAACTGACCTCGAGCAGGGGCGCCTGACAGAAACTAATTTATACGTGGACTCGAGTGCTTATAGCAAGATCAGTCGCACCCCAAGAACTGCTCTCGTGTAGAAAGTAGCTCATCTCTCAGGCAGGATTTTTTTGTGCAGAGGGATTGATGAAAACATGCTCAAATGTAGTTTAACCTGCGTGTGATTATGTTTATTTTGCTCTCTCAGGTTTTGATATAAATGTAATGCAATAGTAAGTTTAAGCACGTAAAGTTTCAGTGCTTCTGGTTTTTTATTCATCTGTACTAAAAATGAGTTTACAAAAACCTCTATATATCATCTTAAAATACAAACTTGACAAACAGTATTGATTTATTTTAAACAAATGATGAATTGTCAGCAATGATGAACCATATAGGCAAGGTGAGGGAAATTTGTTTGCATAACACATTTCATGTACAAGACAATTCAAAGTGCTTTGGGATACAGAAGAAGCATTAAAAAGTACATAAAACATAGACAAACAAAATCATATTATAACGTAAAATAACTAAATTAAATCAAAATCATATAAAGTGAGCAACAATAGATCCCCCTAGAGTATAACTCTGCAAGGATGTCCAGTTACAAAGCTTGTTTTCCATGTGGACATGACCTTAGACTGCAGCCATCAACAGTGGTCTTTGCTGTGTTTTTTAGGAAAATAGTTTTAATTCGATGAGTTGTTTGGAGAAGCTGCTCATGTTAGTATGCCTAGCTCCTCCAAAGAAGAACAACAACCACTCACAGCAGCTGCGTTGCAAGACAGTGAAGCTGAAGTCTGTTTTAAAACACACAGCCACAGCAGTGACGAGCCACATGAAAGGGCTACGTGGTTCACAGCAACTTAACTTTAGAAGAACACTTTCTGCACAGATACTACCTTTAATCATCGTATTGCTTGACCCTTTTTGAGGACACATCGCATTCTGGCAAAGATGCCTCTAGATCTCTAATTCACCTCAAATGACTTTTGGATTTTTGTACGCAGCATCTTCCAAGCTCTCAGCGAGTCTCAGCTGTCAAATGCTTAGCTTCCTCAGTCTTCTTGTCTGTCTTCAGCTGTCACATCAGTCACATCAACCAAAGTTTATATTCCGCTCCCACCTCATAAAACACTTAGCAGCCTTAGACACCGTAGTCTGCATTATTAAATGCTATTTTTCTTTTTGTATTCTTATACATGTTTATACTTTATATTGTCCTTTACAGGTTTCCACAGACTTCACTGCCAAGCTTTCTTTGCATGACCACTTATCTTCTGCATAATACATGAGCTGAATTAAATCTTTTTGTTCTTAAAAAGGAAACCATGATCCCGACTGAAAGTGTAACACTGTTACTTTCCTTTTTCCCCATCCCTCTCTCACAACTCTTCTCACTACTTTGTTTTTCATTTGCTTCATCTCATTTCCTTTTGCCTCTGCCTTATCATATCCCCCTTGTGTCTCATAGATGTTAATGCTAGGGTATTACGTGCCCTTCTCCGTCAGTTTAATGGCATCTTTAATATTTCAGCCCTCCACAAATCCCCAAAGAAGCCACATTATTGTTACAGCAAACAGTGTCAGTGTATTGTGTGTTCTCTTATTAATATTCTCATGTGTACTCATTTACTCAGAGCCTGCAATTAGAATAATGCCAGAATAGCAGAGAAATAAAAAGTTAAAATACACAAAATACAGGTATTAAAATGTGAATTGAAAGTTTTGAGACTGATGGGTGAAATAGGATTACCCAGAAAGGCAGGAGCAATAAATGAAAGGCTGTGTAACTTGGTGACAGCACTAATCACCAAGCTGTTGTAAAGCTCATCAGCCCAAAATCCCTGAGTCGCTTCTTTGCATTTCTAATTACTCTATTTGAGATGCAAGCAAGCTGCAAATGTCCTAATGGCAGCTGTTAGCATGAATTATATTTTAATCATGAGCTATCTGTAAATCAAACAACCTCAGAAGGAAAGAAAGCTAGCGGTAATATAAATGGGATTTTTTTCTTCTCTGCAGTTCCTTTAGATGCACTGATAGGAAATCAACAAGCTGAAACAGTGGAAGGGTTTATTGTGTACCAGTGAACTGGGACCCCTGACAGCATAAAAAAGAGTCAACATGAAGGGTAAAAACCATAGAACTAAACCCTGGAGAAAATGAGGTATTTGAGTTACCTGTAGTTTGTGGTTGATGTCATCTCATGTCTCTGGATTATTGTAAATGACCACAGACTCGGCCCAGATGCCTTATTTTTTCAATGGAAATGACCCAGTAACAGTTAGTAAATACCTGTACTAACCACTGTTCAGTGGCTGGTATTAACACCGTGAGCCAGATGGGAGATCTCATAGCAAACGATTGTTTTATGTAGTATGCATGACTGAGATTCACAGGGTCAAAAATGAGTACTCGATGCTAATTAATGTTTACTTGCTAGCTGTAGCTTTGTGATTTAATGTGCACTGTTGGGTTTCTGTTATTAATGTCAGCAACATTATAAAGGGTCTGCAATACAAATGGTATGTCACTTCATCAAGACTGGAAAAAATCTTTTTCTTTTCCCTGACAGACATAGGCATGCCTTATCATTAGCCAAAGAAAATAATCTGATTTCTTTGCATAAGGTGATGTTTATTTATACAGGCCGAGTTTTACTGGAAAAACTGGAAAATGAGAGAAACAATGATTAACTGTTGACATTGTGACTAATCAAAGTTTTATAGTACAGGCTTGCTGTGAGTAATGGTACATAGAAACCTGCTGGTTTCATGTATCCAGTGAGTTTATTTATGTTTTAAATCAAATAAGGAACTCAGAAAAATGAGTCATTTTGGTCTATAAGCACTGACCAGGACACAAAGCAGATGGAAAACGGAACAACTCTGCTGGTGCAGATAGGTGGCCGATGGAAAGACAGACCTCCAGCTGGAGATAGGAATGATAGCACATCTCCATCTAGTTTTTGTCTGAATAGTTTCCAATCACTTAAATATTTAGGTGTAAGAAAATGTTGGGAGGTTGTGAAAATGTAAATAACAGAATGCAATTGTTTGCAAATTATCAACTCATATTTTATTACCAATACAACATAAACAACACATCAGATGTTGAAACTGAGACATTTTACCATTTTATGGAAAATGTGAACTTATTATGAATTTGATGGCAGCAACACATCCCCCAAAAAATGGAACAGGGCAACAAGAACAGCTGGAGAAAAATTTGAGAACAGGTCAGTAAAATTACTGGGTATAAAGAGAGAATTGTAGAAACGTAGAAGTGGGCAGAAGTTCACAGTCTACTGTGTCAAAAAATTGTAGAGCGTATTTATGTAACATGTCCTCAGTGTAAAACTGTAAAGACTTTGGGCTCAGGAACACTTCGAGAAATCAGTCTGTAAACATACCTTCCACAAATTCAGGTTAAAGCTCTATCATAAGCGGATGCGATCCAGAAATGACGTCTTTTCTGAAGCAAAGCGTATTTAAACTTATCCGAGACAAAGTGGGAAACTGTTCTGTGGTGGACATGGACACAGAATCCTGCAGACTAAGGAGGAGAGGGACACAGCTTGTTATCAGAGGGCAGCTGAAAAACCTGCATCCCTGATGGTATGGGGTTGCATTAGTGCCTATGATGTGGGCAGTTTCACATCTATGAAGCTTCATCAATGCTGAAAAGTACAGAAATGTTTATGAGATTTGCCAATGACTGAGTTCTGTTTTTATTTGCATTTTACACAACATCCCAACTTTTTGGGGAATCGGGTTGTACATCATGCGTTATGCGTTATTAATAAAAGGAAAACACATCAATCTGTTATTTTTTTCTCTTTCAATTATCTGCTTCTTTCACATTTCTACATCTCCATATAGAGATGAGAGTATTTATTGATTAATCGAGTCACACCCCTACTGATGCTGAATGATCTTTCCTAACTCCCAAAGCTGAAGACTGACATACTTAACAGTTCACACTCTTGTCCTTCTCCCAATTTCCCTTGGTATATTTTGCATCTGTCATGACTTTTTATCATTCAGCTGTTTGTCCTCTTAAATGTTTTAAAGTCCTTGGTGCTCCAGAGCTTTATGTCAGGTCAGGCCATCTTAAACTCCTTCATAACACACATGACACCCACTATAGTGTAGGTCACTGCCTACGCAGAGGTGGAAGTGTAGATATTGACTCTGCGCCTGCACAGAATATGGACTATAAACTACAGAGTACGCCGTGGTCATCTCAAGCTGAAGCCGTCCATTTAGTGCAGAATAGGTTGTCTTTGCTGGATTAATACATAAGGGTGATGTGTACAAATATACATCTCTTAAAATGTCGTGTTTTTCTTGTGTTGGAGCCAATGGATACATTTCATATTGTCAAATATCTCAGAGTTTTGAGTTCTTTTCTCTGCCCCTGTCAAAAAAACATGACTGAATTAACATGTTTTAAGCCAGTGACTAAAATCTAAACTGAAGCCATTACGTGTTAGAAAAACACTAGCACCACATCTACCAAATGGCTCATCAAAACCTGGATTAGCAGCTCAAACTTACACCAGCACACAATGAAGCCACTACTCCTCCAAAAGGCCTTTGGAGATAAATTGAAAAATGTGTTTGTATCCTGTGTAGGCAGGCGTGTAAACATGTCTGACTGACAGATGACTTAGTTGGGTTAATAAGACACAACCCACACCTTTTAGTTAGTTTACCATCTTACTCAGGTGGAAGACAGGATGTGTCCATTCCTGTACATAAGGATGTTGGACTTCCTTCTTCTGCAGACTGCGTCAGAGGAAATCATTTTCGAATTGTGCTGTTTGCTGTATGTTCTGTATCCATAGGGCCCTTTTTATAAAGATTAGCTTGTTAAATACTTTGATTTGAGTTTGTTTTTTTTATGAAACTGCAGCTCTGTGAATACATACAAAGTAGCAACATACTTCATGGGTACTGTTAAAACTTCAAGCTAACATCTAGGAATCACTGTCATGCCTCCTGGCTTTGTTAAATAAACTATTACAAAGACAATGTTTTGGTTTTAGAAAACTCTGAATGCTCTTGAACTTTGTTGCTAACTAGCAATTAATTATGTATCTGCTCAACTGGCTTGGGGCCAGTTATTCTTGTTAATAAACCAAAACAGACCCCTGCTGTCATCATTATATCAGCCTTAAATCTCCAGTGTTGATTAAATGACATGTAATGTAAAGAAAAATGTTAATTGCAGCCAGTGAATATATCCCAGCATCTCCCACACAAACAAAAGACTGCTGTAGAGCCAGTCTTTGTTGTAGCCATTGTGGGTTGTTGATGGTGCAACAAGAATGATCTAGGAGGGCGACCTGTCACGACCCACGTGGTGGTCCGTGACAATGAGGAAAGGACCTGCAAAATGCTGCCAAAATATACCCCCATATCTCCCTGTCGCACCTGCAACAACACAGCAACGGATAACACAAACACAACACAAAACCAAAGCAGACCAACAACACCACCAGAAGCCGTCAACCAAAGACCCTTCCTCACATACCAAGAACAAACAAACACTCACACCACGCACAGAGACCAAAGGACACGCGGCGCTCCAAACCACCAACACAGGCCCACGCTGCTGCGCGGTCAGCTGTTATTTAACAAGAAAGGGACATGCAAAATACTGCTGAAATATATTTTATTCAGAAAAATAGTGCTCTGTTAACAGAAAAATGTGTGAATAAAACTGGACAATCGGTGATGTAGTGAACAAACCAGTTAAAACAGAGAGAGACTAAAGACTGGGCTTTTATAGCCGGATGCACCAAGGCCAGGTGCGCTAATGATCCCTGTTTGGCAAACCAACCTATGAACAAAGAACAAATTAGTACAGGGCCGTCACAGACACGGCATATGTTTGGATATAAATAAGCATTTCTAACATAATGAAAAGCAGCTCTATTCTTATTTTCAAATAACTTAACGAATTTAAACTTTAAATGTAACCAAATGTTGCATTTCTGTCTAAAGATTGGCCTAAAAGGCTAAAACAGCTGCCAACCACTGTTGTTAAGATGTGCTAAAAAGCATTGATGGATATTTAAAGTACATAAACAAACAAACAAACAAAAAAAGAAGAGGAATAAACTATATAATTACATAATAAATATTCACATTACACATAAACACATTGGCCTAAAGGCAATGCTAAATTTATGCAAATAGCATTGAATCAATTGAAAAGTAGCCGGGTAGTTACATTGTGAACATATACAGGTGTTTTTCACAACAATGGACTGGTTTAATGTGATTATAGCTCTTAAAATAAAACTGTCTCAGTCTTGAGTCCAATGGATAAAAAGTGCTGTCATGTTTGCTAGATGGAAGAAGCTTCCCAGATAAGTCCACAGGGTTTTATATTATGGTTTCACTGGCACATGAAGCTCTGCAAGCCTGTTTAATGGTACTAATATGTAGATACATATTTTATGTCGGAGCGATGAGGCTTCACCAACACACGTCTACATGTTGTAGCATTTTGTTGCCACTTGGGGGCAATCTCAGAAATATTTGAGGTACAGGATTGTCCTGATTGTGTTTGTGGTGATGTTGGTTTATTAGCACTGGTTAGAAGTGAAATCAGATGTTTCTGAACCTGCAAATCTGTGTCAAAATAATGGCTATATGCTGCAGCTGAAAGCTACAGTTTCACTATAACACCCAGTGTCTGTGTAATGTTCCTTAATGAACCTTTACGTTTTGCATGTATCATGGTGTCTTAAAACAAAATGGCTATGTAACATCAAAAGGAATAATTAGAAAATTCTCCCACTTCTGTGATTTAAATAACCGCTGTACCCTTGAGAAAAGTCAAGTTCTCATTGATACATGAAACATCATTAAATGCAAATCTGCTCTCGAGAGTAAGAATTTACTGCAAGAATCTTAAGTCAGATGTAGTGAAGCGGCATCTTGGAGCCATTTTTTTTACTTTGACTCAATTCTACATTCTCATTTGTCCAACATCTTAGTTAAACAAATAAACAGAAAAGCATTTTTTAGATGTTTTTTAATTCCCACATAAAGACAAATCATGCAAAACTAATTACAATAATTGTGGTTATTAATGTTAAAGAAAAGTTGAAGGAAAGTACCACCAGCCTCAGTATTTTTGTCTCAACTCTACTTGAGATAATTTGTTGCTTATAAATATGCAATAAATCTACTAAACCTGCTTGTGCTGCAGTCAATCTATTTGCTAACCTCGGGGCCACAAGAGTCTTTAGGCTGTATCTGCTCATCCATCCGCCCCGTCTGTAGGCTTGACCGGCAAATTGTGATTTATTATTACACAAGAGGGCTCTGTGTTGCCCGCACACATGAATAATTTATCTAGCATTAAGCTCACTTCATAAACACTACGTGAATCACTTAACTTCTATTTATGTTTACTTTTCATTTGCTGTAAGCAAAAACAATCATCCAGAATAATCTGCCCTGGAGGCATGCCTTTAAATGTCCTCATTACAAATCAAGTAGTCATTTATACAACATGATACGTTATTAGACTGAATGTTTTTTTTATTAATATAAAAGGTTTTGACACAATAAGGCCTAATTCCATTTCAGTATTTGCTGAATCGGAACAGAGATGCTGGGGATTATGTCTAGAAGCTGTCTGGCCCTTAGATTAAATTTCACATACTGTTGGAATACTCACTGTGTGGTCAACCACAAAGGCGTGCCTGTGTCCCATATGAGAACAATTTAGAAAGGCAAACTGGGACCATGGATGATATAACTATCCATCCATCCATCCATTATCTGCCGCTTATCCGGAGTCGGGTCGCGGGGGCAGCTGCCTAAGCAGGGAAACC
>JBAMHW010000014.1:25494629-25522804 GCA_037177495.1 Rhadinocentrus ornatus
TTTTGAGGTGCTGATTCTCATCCCTGCCGCTTCACACTCGGCTGCGAATCGCTCCAGTGAGAGCTGAAGATCACAGATCGATGACGCCAACAGAACCACATCATCTGCAAATAGCAGAGACCCAATCCTGAGGCCACAAAACCGGATCCCCTCAACACTTCGGCTGCGCCTAGAAATTCTGTCCATAAACGTTATGAACAAAATCGGGGATGATATAACTAATCAGATAAAACTGTTAAAGTATTTATTTATTTATTTATTGGTCCCATTTCAGTATCTAGGGTCAAGGGGAAACAAAATCGGGGTAGTTGCCACATATGAATGCTAAGCTTGTTGGTTGCTTTTCTTAGCTTCTTTATTTATCAATTAATTTATTTAATATTTAATTATATTTTATTTTATTCTAGTATTCTTTTATTTTTTACTGATTTTCCTGTATATATATAAAGTGGTCCCTCGCCATATCTTCTGTGGTCTTGCTGTTTCGCGGCTTTTTTTTTTTGTATGCAGCATTGCATATTTAAGTGTGTAAATCCTATTTCAACCATTCTATGTCCAAATTTTACAGTAGGAATCAGCCCGCTGCTCTTTGTTTCTTGATTGTACGACGTTACCCACGAGGGTAGCTGCAGAGAAGCTGTAATATATTTTATGGGTTGAGTAATTATTTATAAATTCACATTGTTAAATATATGTAGGTTTTTGAGATTGTATAAAGTGTGTGAAAATGTTAAAAATGTTTATTATAGTTTGGGAAAGGTCACTCCGGGGAGGGATAATTAGCATTAGCATTTAGCATGCATTTGAATTGTGAAATATTAATAAGGTCGTCATTTCACTGTAGTTTTAATATAATCGTAAATTAATTCAGGCATTAAGGAGTTAACTGGGTAACTTGTATAAACTTCTATTAAGGTGAAAACTAATTGTCTTTCCTTCTTGGGGCAGTCCTTATGAGAGACATTTATCTCTGTTTTTTTCTGGTGAACCTTAACAAAAGTAAAAAAGTAGTTAAAGTTTTGTGAGATTTATATTGTTTTAAATGGTGGGGAGTAGTTTCTCGCTTCTCACCATAAGGTGGGTTGTGGGATAAGTTGAAATGGTCTGCTGGAAGTGTGGTAGAACTTAAGTTATAGTCGGAAATGCAAAAACAAAAACAGGCATGAAAGTGAACTAATACATTTTTACAGACTCAGTGTTGTGTGTTTAAATCTTTGTAGATTTAATCAAACCTTACACTTGTACTTTAAATGCCGAAGAGAGCTATAATGAGTTTGGTGACCTTGTAAACTTTTTTTTTTTAGCTGTCCAGTCAGGCAGGTGACATAAATACAGAATCAGATGAATACTCAGTCCAAAGAGAAATATCCAGCTTTTCAGTAATACTAATTGTCTCCTTTGACCCCGTTTGAAATTTTCATTGCTGTAGGCTTTTAGTTTAAAAATAACCCTACTTCTTTGTTGTGCAAAGTTATCTGCCAGTGGGATTGTTTAAGGGTATTTTGGTCAGTCATGCATGCTGCCAGCCGTCTGTAATAATTTAAAAGCCCTGTGGTGGCTGTGCACACATCAGGTTACCTGCAAAGTGAGGCCTGATAAATCCAGTAAGCTAAGTTGTGTTGAAAGCTAACTTGAGTTCCACCTCTGTGGAGCAGTGTGATTAAACGTCTGATTACTTGGTGATTAAAAATGGATTGGCGCTTGTTTTTACAACTCTAATGGCTGGATAACACTCAGCGTTGCCTGGACTGCTGAGTGCCAGGAGCTGTTATGCAATGCATCTTTGATAGAATTAGGACAAGGATCTGAATATTTGCCTCAGTAAGGATGGCTCTTTATTAGCATTAGCCCCATGATGTTAGAGACACTCAGTAATGATAGAACAGGAAGCAGCTTGTCACTATCATCATTCAGGCAGAAAATGGCCTGAATTATAATGATTATTTCTCTGTATTTAGTGCAAATTTTGAATTTTTCCTTTAGCTACAAACAGCTTCAGGTCTGAATTTGAATAAAAGTCTGCCTCCTTAATTATTAGCTCAAATATGTTTTAAAAAAAAATCAAAACAGATTGTATGTTTTGATCCACTTCAAGGAATACATAGATTAAAAAAAATTCTTTATTAAATGTGCTTTTCTAGAAATGAGCCACTGAATTCATGCATGCATGTATCTTGGACACGTTTCATGCTTTGCTTCTACTCTTTGGACTTCCGTCTAGGTTTAGAATAAAGCAACATCAGGTCATTTGTTGTCGAACTACTGCTTGATTTAAGTTCCAGTTGTGACAGGGATCACTTGGAAAGAACAAACATTTACACAACCACGGAAAAATGTCAATTAGTCTGTTTGCCCTGAAAAAGATGTGCAAACAGCTGCAAGAGCAAAGTTATTCTTTAGAAGAAACATACACAAAACATTCAAAAAGACTAAGTATAGCTGTAAATGTTCACACTCAATTTTCCTATCATGATTCCAACTGATCTGAAACCTTTACTCGGGAAAAAACGTGACAAAATCACCAAAAGACTGCTGAACCATGTAAAAAGAACATATCCTTCAAACTTTACAAAGTATTTTTGTGCCTTTGCTCTCATGTAGCAGAGTAAATAATGCACAGAGGGGAAAAAAATCACGGGAGGTGTGTAGAATAACAAAGCAGAGATAAAAAAGAACAGTTTAGTTTGATGTGCTCGCTAGTGACAGTTTTTGGATTTCCTCGGTTTAGGATGGAGGAATCTCTTTATTCTCCGTTATTCTCTGTTTACATCTCTGCAAGCAGCCATAGCAGATGGTCTCAACAATGAATACAATTAATGAAGAGATTTTTTTTGCTGACAGCCCCAAAAATACATTGTGAAGTTAGTCTTGCCCAAAGTGAACATATATCGTTCCTTATTTCCATCATTCACAGTAGTTTGGACAGATTAAACTGTTATTTTTGCTGCTTTGCATCTGGCAAAGCACAGTGTACAAAAGAAATTCCAGCCAGTGTCTCTTTAAAAAATGCACAGTATGTAACCATATTCACAAAACAATGGATTTGAGTTAAATTATAGAAATTTAGCCAAGCATATAAATAGAAAAATGTGCTTAACTTACTATATACATTATTATATTTAGCTAAAAGTTAAAGTACACCCCTGTCAACATTTCAATGCAAAGAATTTAGTCACTCCACAGTAATTGATTTGTTAAGTTACCAAGCAGAGGATTCTTTTCCTTCAAACAATCAAAGATAACTTTTTAAAAAAAGAGTGTATTGGACTGGGCCCAAAGGCTGCAGGCCTTTACATAACTAAAGTGAATGTACCTGTGATCCATAAAGAAAATGTATACACCTCAGATTCTCAGTTAACCTGAGTTATATGAAGAGACTTAATTATATTCTGAGATAAAATCTGAACATCAGAACTTGCTTAGTTGTGGATGTATGGGCTGTGTCTACCTCAAAGATTTTAAACCAGGAATCACCAGCTCCGGTCTCCGAGGACCGGTGTCCTGCAGGTATTGGATGTTTCCCTACAGCAACACACCTGATTAAAATGATTGGGCCATTAACAGACTTGTGCAGAACTTGACAACAAGGTGATGTTTCCCTGCAAGTGTCTTGCTGCAGGTAAACATCCAATACCTGCGGGACACCGGTCCTCGGAGACCAGAGTTGGTGATCCCTCCTTTACACTGTGCATTAGAGATGTGGACTTGGGTCTGGCTGTCAGACTTGAGTTGCACTTAAGTCACATTTCAAGTAATTTCAATCTTGACTTGGACTCACACTCAAAACGCTTGCATCTTTACTTGGACTCGCAATTTCAGACTCTTAAACAATCTTTTATTTTTAATATGTTTTTTTGATAAAAAAAAAGACGCATAAGCTTTATACATAATAATGATAATAATAATAACAATAAAAATAAAAATAACAATAATAATAATAATACATTTTATTTTTAAGCACCTTTCAAGACCCCCAAGGACACTTTACAACACAAAAACAATAACATATAAAAACAATCAGGAATAAAACAAAGTGCACAAAAAAAAGGATGAATGGCAGAGTAAATTTGACATAGATTTCCCTGAATTAGGTACCTACTGTGAGGCCTTTCAATGTAGTAGATCTAAACTGGTCTTTTAAAATTTTACTCACGGCTAACAAACTAGCCTCTGTGTACTATTTACCAAAAAGAGACATCCTGCTTGAATCACTGTTGCAGCAAATGATTCTAGTGTCCACTCTTTCATCCCGGATGACAGCAGGTCTTAAACACGTTGCCATTTCCTATAAGGAACAACAAATCCAGTCCGTTATTTGGTAAACAGTTTGTTTTCAGAATATTCCATCTAGAAAGGCTTTTACAGAGCCTAGGAGAGATGTCTCAAAGACACAGGATCTAAAACTAAAGCTTGCTGCAAGTAGGAGCTCAACTGAAGGCCTCCAGCTGGCACACAACAGTAGCCAAAATGTAGCTTAAAGGGCTTTCACTTAAGTACTGTGACATTAGAGGACAGAAGAAAGTGAGATCAAATTATGTATAGAAATTCTAAACTGGAAAATCAGCATTGATAAGCATCTATGTGTGAAAGAATAAAGCTCTTTAATCCCATTGATGCTAGCTTCTCCTGTAATTCTTTGATGCACCCTGAACCATTTTTCCTCCAAAGGATCTCTCTTATCAGATGTTCCACTTAGTTATGATGAAAAAAAGTTTAATTATTAATGTTGTTAAAACCAACTTTCAGAATTGTACCAAAAACCTGCTGTTCTCCTAAAAAACATGTTGTTTCTTGAACATGTTTGAAAAAACATGTTGTGGTGGGCCCCGTCTTATTTGCAATACATTTGGATAGTTTAGAGCAGGGTTGTTCAATTGACTGACTCAAATAAATTAGTCACTGTGCCTGGCTTGATTGGCTGTTAGATCCATTTAATTTGATGCAGGTGTGTTGAAGCAGGGATACATGGAAAACCTGCTGGATTGCGGCCCACGTAGGACCGAATTGAATAAGCCTGGTTTAGAGCCATAATAGGTGTATTCTAGTCAATTTTTACTTGTCAGGTATGCATTAGCGGTTAAATATGTACTGAAAGCGATTATATTATTATCAGGCTGTGGGAAAAATTGAGTTTATATCCTGTACATGAGGTTTACAATCCATCCAATAAATTTTTAAGGCTGTCCACAATGAGTGTATAGTGCAATTATTTATCACATGTTTGTCATAAACAGACATTATCACTACTATGTTGCTAAGAGACTTTTATTTTGTCTTCTATTTTATAATGAAGCCACATTCTGTTAAAGTTTCAATTGAGCAAATAGCTTAAAAGTGGATGTGACCCACCCTCCACACATAACACCTCTATACTCACCCCCTCCCACTCATCCTGGCACACACACACACACACCCCTACACACACACACCTCTCAGTCTCTCCCCTAAACACACCTCAGCACCTTCCCGTACAATCCCCCGAAGCCACCCTTCAAACCCCTACGCCCCCACCCCCTGGCTGCAACCACCAACCCACACCATGGCAGCATGCCCTGGAAGGCACACACCCCACGGCACCAACCGACCCCTTCACCCCCAAGAGAGGGGGCTACCCCTGGGTACCAGAAACCCAGAACCCCCAGCCCGACCACCTGACCCAGGGCTAACGCCCAGCAACCCAGGCCCCACCAGCCACCACGAGGCGACCCCAACCACAGACCCCCCACAGGGCCACACACAGAGTTACCCCCACAGCATGTCAGCCCAGATCCCCACCGCAGGAAACCACCAAGGAACTGCAGCCACCAGGCACCACTATCTAACCCCTATCCAACCCCCAAAGCGACGAGGTCACAATTCTTCACCACTAAGTGATGGAGCTGATCACCGGGGACCAGAGGGACTGAAATTCAGCTAACTGACTCTTTGAGGAGGAAGACATTGTCACAGTACTGATGTGGTCTAGTAAGTTTAGTTGATATGTCAAGCACATTGACTTATTGCACTGTTATAATGTCAAATCTTCAAGAAGAGCAGTTGATTTGGCAAATTGGAACAAGAAAGAAGGATATGTCCTTATTTCTTGGAGGTTGCCATGTACACCATGTATAATTGTCCTGTTATCTCCCTGCTGGGCTTCATAGATAACATGCCACACTGTGCTGCAGCTCATTTCATTGTTCTGCACCTTTTTAATCCACATTAATTGCATGCTGTTAGCAAAGAGAGCAGGTCCGGCCAGGCCTTTATCAGCACTGAAAGCCTTGTTACTGCAATGACAAGTTGGTGACGGATGGATCTCAACTTAACAGAAATAAACGTGGCAGGTACACACATGTTCATACACACAAGCATTGTCCGTTTTAGAGCAAACATTTATTTTTCTGTAGAAAGCCAAGACTTGAAAGAATGATATGCAGATGAGAAACGACTTGGTCACTATTGATGTGTTACTTCTACAAAGTTCTTTTAGTAATAAATTCAGTTTTTACGAACTTGGCCTTCGTGGTGCTATATCTATTGATAGATTCATTTTATATAATTAATCTGACGCTGTCCTAAAAAATTGTATGTTGACTGTGCTTTAAAGTGTTGAGCTTCTATATGCATTTTACATTAAAATAAAATACATAAAAAAACACAACAACAAAGAAAAATGGCCAGAAGATTGAAGTCTTAAGCACACAAATTTATATTTGTGGATAAAGGTAATTATCTATTATTACAACTTACTTAAGATTTTATTTTAAGTGATAAGCAATAGAAATTGTTAAGGCAGTTATTATTCAAACTGTACACATTATTCTTATTTTATGTTGGAAAGCCACTAAAACAGGATTTAGGATTTAGTCTTAACACCTTTTTCTCTTACAACTATAAAATGTTTAATTAAGCACATCATATCACTTATTGAGTGAAATGCTCCATTTTAAAAGCCTATGTCTTTAAGGTCACCTTACAAACTTTTATGGTCTGCTCTGACTAGTTAGTTTGTGGTAAAAAAAAAAAAAGAAAAAAAAAAGTAGTGGTGTGCAAGACAGCTGTTCATTTTTTGTTTGAGGGTCATGCCAGTAACCACTTGTGGTTTTGTGTGAAATACACTTACTCTTGCAAACCCCCAGCTCGGTAGGGGAAGGGGGTTGTGAACTTTAAACCCACAGATAAATTCTTAATAAAAAGCAGGCCCACAAAAATATAACACAGAGTGTTCAAACAAAACCTCAAAAGTTCTCAAAACATCCACAAACCTACAAAATTTTACAAAATCTCAAAATGCACAAAAATCTAGCAGTCTACAGAGTAGAAAGTCCAACCCAAAGTGAAACAAACTGAGCTGAAACCACACAGCTGCCCTGCTTCATCAGCAGCCTCCTTCTTAAATAGAGATTGATGAGCCAGAATCAGCTGGGGAGGATAAGCAAGCAGCTAATCCGGGTTTGGGGATGTCCCAGCCAGCCAACCACAGGCAAGGAACAGCACAGCAGGGCAAAGGGGTGGAGCCAGACAGGTGTCCAGTCATCTAGGTGGGATCACACAGTCAAATTAACATATCCAGAGGCCCTGGGCCATGACACTTACACACTTTAATGTAGTAACTAGTGCTACTACTGCAAGTGTGTAACATATTACGTCAACTTCTGTGTGGAGAGTTTCAGCCCCACAAGAACAGTCAGATGCTTTGCCAATGACAAACCCTGGATCACCAGTAACCCTAAAAAACTAAGCTGCTAATTGCAGAGGGGGAAAAAGACAGAAAAGAAAGCCTTCAGGGATGGAGACAGGGTGTTATTGAAGATGACACAAAAACAACTTAAAACAAAGATTATAGACTGCAAAAGAGAGTACAAGAAAATTAGTTTTATCAGACATTTGAGTGTTTATGTTGACTCATAATCAAAATATCAAATTAAAGTAATGTTTTTTGTCAGATTTTTTTTCCAGATCGTGTCCTAGTATGATAATATCCCTCGTGGGAAAATTAAACTATTTTTCATTCATGCAATAATAAGTCACAAGGGGGATTCAATGCTATTGCTGTTCTTCCTAACAACAGCAGTGCAATAGACTGCACACATGCACATTAAAGGCACACTTTACAACTTTTACCTTTTTCTCAGTGATGTGCCCCTTATCAACAACTAACTCAGGTATCCATCTTTGCACTTGTGCCATCAAATGAGTCCGGAATGCGGAGTTTTAAGTTCGGAAAGTTACAGAGTTGGTCTTTAATGCACCTTCGTCAGTTCTGCTCCAACCGCAAGAAATACCATTCCATTAATGTCCAGGTCACATGCGATACCCAGATCCACCTGCTGAATGTGGTCTTTCATAATGAAAATTCACTACAATGGTGGCTTTTTAATATAATTTTAATTTTAATTAGGAGATCAAAGTTATGTCATAACCTCCTGGTTAACACCACTGACCAAGCTTCTGACTCGCTTGGTGGTTTAATTTATTCAGATGCACTACTCGCTCCACTGGCACATTCATTCATTCGTTAATCCTCTGTACCGCTTGGTGTTGTGTGTAACTCTTAATAATTTTAAGTTAAACAGTACACAACAAAAGTAATACCACTTCACAGATATTTTGAAGGCTACCAAAACACCTTGTCCAAAGACTTTTTATTGCTTGGCAGTTAAAAAGCAACTCTAGTTCAACCTTTTTTCTTTTTAATCTCATTGCTGGAACCCTTCACGTCAGCACACCTGCTGTGAAGTTGGCCCGGCTTCATTCAGATGGATGCGCCAGCTGCACATTTCATTCACGCAGGGATGGAGCCAGTGTGAGCACTAACAGCATGGCAGGACCTCAGAGATGACTACAACTTTAAACTGAAGTTTGACACAACTAAATATACTATCCTCTCCTTCTATGTATAATATTGTGGAGGACGGTTCTTTGAAATAATACAGCATTTTGATGAGTAATTAATTGTGAAATAGAAACATACATAACTAAATAATTTCAAATTCAACAATTAATTCATACACCACTTAAGTGTTTTGTAAGTACACCTTTTATATTGAAACAAAGCAGAGTTGCATAATGAATTAATAATTCATTAATAAATACTGGGATTTGAAATAATATTTTTAAAAGCTCTTTCTAAAAGGAGAAATAAATAACACGATTTATAATTTTGGTTATAAATGCCTTTACATTTCATACATTTAAAAAGGTAATTCCATTTTCCATTTCCATTTTCTTCCCCTGCATTAATGACAAATTAAATTTCCTTAATGGTCAACTCTCTCCATTTAGCTTTTTACAAATTACTGAGAGGTTTATGTAATCAGGCATTCAAACATTAGAAGAACTGGAGAACTCACTCCTGATTCCCATTGCTAATGATGCAGTGGTTTGCAAATATCCTGAACTGAAAAAGGAGTTGAGAGTCTAACTAGCGATGTTTAAAAACAAATACAAGGTCAACACAAGCTGTGCATGCTTTAAAAGAAATTCTTACTGAAGTCTTTTTGATCAAAAATATCTCATTGAGCCGGCTGTTCAAACATAATCCGATTGGATTTCGATTATCTGATAGAATCAAATCTTGTTCAAAAGGGAAATCTGGATTCCAAAATTGGCTTAGATCACGTAATCCAATCCCGATTGTTATCCGGATAAAACAATCAGTTTGGATTGAACAAAACTTTTGAGTAGAATATGGATAACTTTGATCCAAAAATTTAGGATTATCCTGATCCCAACTGAGGGCAGGATTACAAGGCAAAATTCAGGAAGAAATTGTGGTTCAACCTAACAGCTGATCAAATAATAAAACTCTTTATTCGGTGCATATGCTTATATTTGTATTTTGCTCCTGACTTCTTTAACCGTCACAGTGATAAAGTAGTTAACGAGGGAATAGGCTCCTAATTACCCCTTGCAGCAAAGTAAAGCAAAAACAAAACGTAACTTATTAAGTCCTCATGAAATAAATCCTCCCAAAATCCAGTAACAAAGACAAAAAAAATAACAAATTTTCCTGTTATTCATTGCTGCATAATCAGAAAAGAACTTGTCAAAAAAAGAAATTTCTAACGATTGCATCCCTCACTACATGATCCGTCCGTCCCTCATTCTGACAGGTTGGCCCCGTACCTCCACACGGGACTCAGGTGCATCATCAACATTGTCACAGAGAGGGACAGTCCGCCTGGTCGCAATGTTATGCAGGACAATACATACACGTATTATGTTACATGCTCCCCACTCGCAAGTAGTTAAAGCATGCCTACCGTCTCTTCTACCTGCTGTTCTTTACTTGGCCTGCAGCACACACTGATTTACATGCTGGAAATCTGGATTTGGTGATCCTGAAAAACAGGATTCTGGTTCAGGGTGATCCAATTCTATTTTGGTTTGAACTATTTGGGTAAAAGTAAGACGGATTACGTAATCCGCCATCCTGAAAAATGGGATTCCTATATCCGGATAGCCTTTATTCGTCTAAAATTTTTTTGTCTGTTTGGCTTTGTTATTATTTTTATTCACCTCCAAATCTTCCTTAGCCACCAGGTGTTTCAGTGGGCAACAGGCCTGACTTGTTTTCTCTATAGCAACGAAGACGATGAGTAAAATGCTCTATACGCAATTTTTACAAAATCCCAGGCAGTCCTACTACATTTTCCAACTCTCCCTGAACTGGCTGAGGCAGTCCATTGTGGTCTCTGATGCATCACTTCTAGAACCAGTGTGCATTTCCCACATCTTGGCAGTTCTCTTAAAATATTCAGGTTTTAACTGTAAACTCTTCAGGGCTCTTTCATCTCATGGAGTCGGAAATGTCTCCCTCAGAACCTCTCAAAGATAATTTCTCAACCAGTTAAAAGGGTAAGAATCTGGGGTGCAAGAAGTGACATCTGCTTCATTTGCCAGCCTGTCAGTTTTCTGCAATACGTGAAAGCAAAGCCACAATTTCAGCACACATTAAGCTTCGCCTACAGTAAATCCTCAAAGGCAGCAATCGATTAAACATGGCAGGGCAGTGGTTGGAGAATGTGGCATCCACAATAACAACATTGTCAACAGGAAAACCATAAGACATTACAACATCTAAAGTGTGTCGTTGCACCTGTGTTGGGCCAGTAACATGTCAGATTAAAAGCTTCAGTCAAGCCCATAAACTCTGGCCCTGGGAGGACAGACAGCAAACATGCACATTAAAATCTCCAACAATCAAAATCCTGTCATAATATGTAGGAATCAAATCAAATCAAATGAAACATTTTTTAAAGCGCTTTTCATGCCAAAAGCAACACAAAGTGGTTTACATGATTTAAAAAAACTAAGCATATTTTAATTAATGCATATTAAAAATAAAACAAGCCTTTACACACCAAAATAGAATTTTATTTCTGTCTTCAAACTGGATGTAGGTATAAAATATTGAAGGTGAGGAAACATTATTGTGGGGATTCCTCCACATCAGGAGCCAGTCCACCCATGTTCTACAGCGGCCGGCAACCATCCCAATCAGGGCAGACCAAAGCCATAAGGCTGCAGTGTAGGGCCCCAGCCACCCAGATAAGGGCAATCCCTGCGGCAACAACCCCCAGACCAAGCATGCAAAACCCCAGGCATGAAGGATCCCCATTCAATGAAAATTAAATAACCTTAAGAAACAATAAGAACAGCCAAGAATGAATGAATGAATGAATGAATGAACGAACGAACGAACGAACGAACGAACGAACGAACGAACGAACGAACGAACGAACGAACGAACGAACGAGAATACAGTTGAGTAAAATGAAAATAAATTAACGTGAAATAACGATGTAAAATAAATTAAGATCAAATAAAATATAGTTAAAAGCTAAGCTAAAAAGGTAGGTCTTAAGCCTCTTTTTAAAAACATCAAGCATTCCTCACCCTTGGAACAGCTAAACGACAGGTACCAGAGGACCTTAAGGTCCGTGAGGTTTCATAATTTAAGGAATAAATTAGGAATAAAAGCAACAACTTCATAAAAGTCCTTGATAAAATCTTTGCTGTGTTTCGGTAGTCTGTTAATGACGGCGCACAGTAGTGGATTAGTCTGTCGCACTCACAGCTTGAAAAAACTCAGTTTGAAAGAGGAGAAGGACCACTCTAAAACCACTTTGTGATGCAATCAGTTCTTTAAAACAGTAGCTATACCCTCACCATGACCAGTTTCTCTTGGTGTGTTACTAAAAGTACAGCCAGGAGGTAATAGCTCAGAGAAGGCAGTGGACTTAGTCTGGAGACACACCACCTGAGCGCCGTTTAGGAAAGCAGTGAGGGCGACGTGCGCAGACATCTTCCCGCTGTCCGATAATGGGCACCAACCAAGCACGACTGGAGCAAGAATGTGCCGTGAGAGATAGACAGTGTCTGAGGTTCGTGGAAAGTGAGGACTACATTGCATCAGAAGAAAGGGCCAGCAGGGCTTTCAGGTTCACAAGCCAACCTGAACATACTCTTGGGCATTTATGCTGTTTGGGCAGGGGCGCGCTCTCCCGGAGGGGGTACCCCAGCAGGTTAGCCAGCTATAAAGAATATGATTTATTTGCATCATAAATTACACATGATTGCACCGCTTCCTTGACTTTAAATAAATCCTGACGGTTATACACCAGCAGTGAGTCAATAGTCAACACGAAACAAACAAGACACAGGCACCCTGGCACCATCTTGAATACACAGACCAAGAACTGAAGCGACTGATATCCGACTGTACTCAGGTACATACAGGACACCGTGGCTTACCTTCCTGCCAGACCAGTGGTCTGCTCTTGAAGTTAGAGGTGGCAAATGCTGCCACCGCAGACTGGGCTACGTGGCTGAGATGGGCCAGTTGAACGTAATCTTCTTGGTTCAGGGCTAATACGTCTGCTTGTGGTTTCCAAGCAGGGGTTCATGTTTCATCCTAAAAGCTTCAACCTAAAAAACTGGAAGGGCTTACTGATATGAGGAGGATATAATAATAAAAATTTTTTAACATATTTATTGTGAAACCAGGAACAAGACATCCACCTTCTTTAATCCCAGTTACCTGTGTCTCCATATCTCTCCCTTTTTCTTTCCGTCTTCCGTCTCTCTGTCTTGTTACCATGGAAGCGGGATTTGTTGCTTGTAGCCCGAAAAGAGTCCAATCAGTGCCTTAAGCCCTGTTTCCAACCAGCGGTTCTGGGTCAGTTTGAGATGGCTTGATGCGGTTTAGTTATGTAAACCCTGATCTGTTGCATTTCCAGTTATTCTACACTTCTTCTTAATGTGTTTTGATGCATTACCATCACAAACTGGTCTAGATTGTGAACCATAATGTTTCCAAGAGCCTGAGTTGGCAATTAATTTTTCTGCAACATTTTCCCAATCCCATGTCTAAGCTATGTGCAATTCTCATGGTCATTGCTAACTATGGTCATCTTAACAAAGTTCTGTGAGATTGGCTTTGGTTTATGTTATAGGGGAAGGACACTTTTTTGTTCTGTTTAAATGCACAAGGGTAAAACATTTCAGCCAAATCACCTCCCGAATACAGGCTAATTCCACAGGTGCAATGTCCTCAAAAAAGTCATGGAGGACATCAGGAGGGAAATTTGTTGTGTGAAAATACATCAAAATCTGTCAAAGTGAAGTCCCCTTGAACAATAAACTGACTTTGACCAGTGCCTCTACATGACATCTTGCACTTCACGGTCATAACTAGGTTTTGTTCTGAAGCAAAACTTGCAACAAAAGCATGAGACTGAATTTGGTCTCATGTAGAATATCAGAGTCTGCAACCAAATCCTGATCTGAAACACTGGGTAAAGCCTGCTCATGCACGGGTAATCAGATTATAAGACACAACACACAAAACAGTGCTCACATTATCTGACCAAAGAGCTCAGTGAGTAAACCATCTTGTTTGAGAGTGCTTATTTCTTGGATCAAAGGTGATTTAATAGCCTCTTAAGATCAGATATTTTAAACAGTATACTGCTAGGTGAATCAGAGCTGAACAGTATTTACTCGGCAGATCAGCAAACATTCAGTATATTGTGGATGATTTGTGTATTTTTCTTGTAATGCTCAGTGAATTGACAATTTTAAGATCAGCAATGTACAAAATCAGTGTCATTGAAAGCTGTGATGAAAACAATAAGTCATTGTCATGGAAATACAAGTCATTTTAATGGCTCACGTACAGACCCCTTCTGTGAAATCCTGGTTTCCTGGTGGATGACCACAGGGAAATTCTTCCCAAGAATATTTTCCTTTGTTTATTTAAAGTCCTCATCCTTAGCTGTGGTGCAAGTATTTGTGTCCTTTACTGCTTTCAATAGATTATTCAGGATAGTTTCAGGAAGACTAATTTGATGCCTGTGAAACATTTTTTGTATTGCCTCTTAGAAAAGAAGTTTAGACTACGAAAGGTTTGAGTCAGAGTATTTACTAATTCCTAAGATGCCATTTCAGAGACATGAAGAACAGTTTCCATTTTCAAGAGCAATGAACACAAATTCTGTTGCAAGTAGGCTCTTAACTTACCAATGACTGACTTCTTAACTGGCAAGGAACTGTCGGCCTCAGGAAAAGCTAATGTTTCCACTTGCTCGTAATGAGCGCGATCCTCAAGGTCACCAGTGCTTATAATTGGACCACTGTCATTTTCTGTTGACACAATAGCATCACAAATATCTTAGCTACGTGCATGTGCCCTACTTTTGTGTGTGTTAAATGATAAATAGACATTTGTTTGGTAGCTAGAGCATTTCTATGGGCAGGTCACAGTCTAGTGGTTTGTGAAGTGCCCCTGTAGATGAATGAACTATCCAAGATGGGTTGTTTACATTTACACTAGTGACAAGTACAAAAATCTAAGTACTGTTTGTGCTTCTTGACAAGCACAGCTTTTACATGGAACACTGGGAAAATGGAGATGATTCAATGCAATAAATGACATGGCAAGGGGCTAACTCTTGAACTCTTCCGATCTTCTAAATCATCTGAAACAATCTAAAAAAAAAAAATTATTATTATTGGGACAGCAAACATTCAGTTTGCCTATATTTAAGATGGTTTTTAGCAAAACAAACAAACAAACACACACACACAAAAGAAAGAAAAACATTTACTGCCCCAATCCCAAAAAGGTTGGGACACTGTAAAATGCAAAGCAAAAGATTATTAGTTTGATCATTTGCTAATCTCAATTTTTTTATTCACTATAGAAAAAAAAAAAACATATTGAAAATTAAACATTTTACCATTTCATTGAAAATTGTAGCTCATTTTCAACCTAATGGCAGCAACACATCTCAAAAAAGTTTAATGGGACTTTGATCTCAGCATTTTGAATGTCATATGTGATTTAAATGTCTTCATCATTCTGTGCTTGTCATTTACTGTTATAATTGTAGGTTGTCCACAGGGCCCAAATGTCCAAGGCCATTCTGGCCTTAAGGCCTGCTCCAATAGATGTGATAACCCTGGCATGTCCTAGTAAATCTATGGACAGAGATTTTTAAAAGCCTGTTCACAATCACTGATTGTGAAATTCTACTAAATTCTTTGCTTGCTCTGTTTGGGATCATCGGACAGGAAAATGAACACCTCCACTTATCAAAACGTCACATACTGTCCTTGACCTCTCTTCTGGCCAGACGAGCGATGTCATTTAGGTGGAAAAATGCTGCTCTGGCCCCTTATATCCAGTAACTTTTGGACATTGTCTCATGTCTCTTGAAAAGATCCGCTACTCTACTCAGAAACAGGGGACAAGTCTTTTAAAACTATTTTGCTAACCAATGCAGTTCATATCCTATAATTATATCTGGAAACGTTACTATGTAGGATTTGATATGTATATGTATTTGCACGTGGATGTGTTGAAGGGCATGTATGTAGAGATCTTTAAATGTTTGTGCAGATCTATTTAGATGGATGATGTTTTGCATCCTTTTCTCTTTTAACTATAAACACCTGGGAAGTGAGATGACCCGAGAGCCAGAAAATCATGAAATTTAACCTATGGCCTTGTCCCTGTCCTCAGAGATTCCTCCTGATTTTCTAAATCCTTTGTTATTTTACATTGCAGATGTACAAGTCTTTGCCACTTTTTTTTTTTTTTTTTTTTTTTTTTTTTTTTTTCCCACTTTTCAACAAGAAACAGTTTTTCTGAAATTGTTCACTTGAGAGATGTTGGACAAATTTTTTTGGTTCATTTGTTAAGGTTTGAACAGAAACATCTTAATATCCTAATATGATGCAAATATACCTTGAGAAAAACTAGCTTAATTAAAAATGGTCATTAAAGTAGCAATGTGACTTTCTGACCTCAATAATATGTATTTCTGATTCATTTTGATGGTACCGTGATATATTTATATACGTTCCCGTAACTGTTGTTGCCCAGCAGTGTCCCTGAGAAACCGCACTTTTTTCTTCTTGACAGCAGAATTTCGCTTTACATGCCACATCACACCAGAAACTGGGTATCAACACACTGGTCCTCTTTATCGTGCGTCATGGCTGATTCATTAAAGAAATCCCAGAGGACATTTTTGGAGGAAGTGAGTAAAATAAGCGAATGGGACAAAGCTAGAGATAAATGTCAACACTGGACTGACTTTTACTTGCTAGAGAGAGCTCAGAGTACAGGGAGGATGCAAAATTTACAGTTCATGAAGTGCAGAAGTCCACTTTCCTTAGTTTACTGTGTGTTACCCAGCAGGTTAAAGGAACAATTCTTCAGACAGAGAGTGTGTTTTCTGTGTGTTGGTTTTATTTATTCATTATGCAGGTTTTACTTATTCACATTGTGCTCTTTGGTTAACATATCAAACTACCAAGAACAGCATGTCCCTGCCTGATTCAGCTGTCTTTGCCATTTTCATTTTTCGTTTTACATGTGGGGTAATTTTACACCAGTAAGTATCACCAATATTATATTGATTTAATCAATAGCGATTCAATGTTGGCCAATATTGCAAATTCGGTAACAAGCCAATTTAGATTAGATTTGATTTAGAATCCACCGATTGATGTAAAACGTAATTCTTTCAATTCATGTCAAAATTACAAAAGGCAACTAGAATATTATTCAACCTTTTTGTTTCTTAACTCAACTATTTAAAAATATTAATTTCAATAAAGAAAACCATCTGCTTTTATAACAAATACAGACTAGAAATAAACAGAAAACAATGGGAAAGTCATTTGTAAAATAAAAATAAATAAATATACCTCAGACATATATTGGACAATACTGATGCAGAGCTGTTGTATGCAAGCAAGTATACAATTAGTTCAGATCATTTCCTTATTCCTTGTCACTATTTTAACCGCGTGTTTCCCTGCCCTGTATGATGAGTGTTGTGAGGGTGCTGTGAAGGACGTGGCTACAGTCCAATGTTTTGCCACACTGTGGTCAAGCCGCACCATAGAGCCGCATTTGACGCGGATTTCAATGTGAAAACAAAATGTCTCCAGTCTCCTTTTTTTTTCCACATCACACCAGGCAGAACATGGCTGGTGGTCTGAGAAAACTATAGCTACTGGAACCTGGTGGAAAGAAACTTGTGTGTATCACCACAGACAATGCTTCAAATGCTTCATTGATTATGGTTAATGATTAACAGTAGACTAATGCAAATTTTTTTAGAGGAATACATCCAGTATCACTAAATACTGAAGTGAATTTGAACACAAATAAATACATACTTGCAAAGCTGTCTGGTCAGGTTGAATTGGCTTCTAATCTTAGCTACATGGTGTGAACTGGTAACCAGTGGCATCTCTTTGTGTGCACTGCCCCTTCCTGGACACTGATGTTTCTTCTTTTTTCTTTCATTCAGTGACTCAGAGATACTCCCAAAACCCAAAAGCTCATTAGACCAGCTCTGGGACCAGAGTTCCTTTCTCTCTCTCTTTCTCCCTCTCACTCTCTCTCTCTAGCTCTCTTCCACAAATGATTTGTAAAACTTCAAGGGAAAAGAAGAGGAATGAGGTACACAGCCAGACTGAGTGCACTTGCCACCTGAAGCAGAGCACAATGCTCTGTTGTACTGGTGCCATGCCAAACAGCCCTGAGATGTTTACAACTAAAAACCTTCCACAAAGAGAGACCTTGTGCTGAGGTGCATCCTTAAAAGCTGACAAAAATTAAACTAACACATCACATCTGAGCTAACCAGACTAGAGACAACTGCCAGAGCAGATATTTGCCAGGTGTGATGGTGATGAGCCGGTGGATTACAGGTAATGTGACTGATGTCACTTGCAGGGCTGAATACATTGAGAATTATCACACAAATCTGCCAGTCCCCCAGAGCTTGTTGTTAGTTTCTGATTTCATGGAGCTGTATACTTTCAGTTAAATCCCAGAGGCCTCATTAACCAAATTTTCAGCAGCAGCACACAGATGTTTTCAGCAAAAATGCCAGCAAAGGCTTTGGATTTCTCCCCATACCGAAGCAATGAAAATAAGACTTTCAGCCTTGCCTAGCCACCCTGACATCAAATATGCATTTTAAAATGAAATAAACATACTGTGTTTATCAGCTTTGATACACATTGTAAATGTTTACATGTTCAAATAACTAGCTTACAGGAGTACACAGACCAGAACAACCTCTCTGCACAAAATCTCTACAATGCAGGAAATTAAGAAATCATAAATGCTAAAATTAAAGTTGCTCTTTGTGTGGTATCGATTTCAGATTTGAGAAGGACGTGTTACGAAAAGCCATGACTCACCTTTTAGGACTCCTTATTTAAACCAGTTTTGAGCCTCCCCAAAACTAAAATATGCACGGGAAAGGAAAATAGTACAATACGTTTATCTGCTGTGATTGTCAACATGTACATGTTAATGTAACTAGCTTACATGAAAGGTTAGCATAACATTGGCTAGCTACATTAGGTCATAGAATAAAAAATTACCAGAACATAGAATAGAACAACCTTTACAGTGGGACTGAAGCTAAAATTATTAGCAACTCTATAGAATTTGATGTTGGATTGAGATTCGGGAAGTAAATGTTGGGTATAAACATGGGTAAAATAACTTTTCCAACCAATTCAGGAAGCTAATATGATACAGCATAATAATGCTAGCAAAACTGACTGCAAGCTAGCTGAAAACGACTAAGATTAATTTTTATCTGCTTTAATGTTTTCAGTGGTCAACTTACAACCTTTGATGTGAGACAACAGTTACTCAGTCCGTCCAGAAGTTTATGTTGTAACAGCAACTATTAACAACCAATCCTCACAAATTTCCCGTCCTTCTATTTTTTTGTATTTTTTTTCAAAATGACCACAACTTTAATGCAACTTTAGCTAATCTCAGTGCTTGTCCATGTAACATACGTCCTCAACTTTATTTCAATATTATTAATATACCTGTGGGGAAGAAATGTGTTAAGTCTGCCGCCTAAAATCACTATGACGCACCATGCATGACTCTTCGCCACTGTTCAGGGAGTCTTAAGGCCCAACTGTTTTGCTCAACTTGTTGAACGCCCGCCTCACATACAGAAGCAACAGTTTCTTAAAGCAGTTGGTTCAAAATAAAATCGCAGCCTGGAGCCAGTTGCTGCATCTCATCAAACACAGAATATATTTTAAATCAATTTCAGGTGCTTTTGGTAAAAAAAAAAAAAAAAAAAACTAATAAAAAACTGCAACTTTTCACAAAAGCTTCTGCAACATCCCAATATTTAGGTCGCAATAATAAAAAAAATGTTGAGGGACTGGTTACAGTGTAATTTAATCTAAATGAGCTGTTTACTGCAATATGTGACCGTCTTGTGTATCTTTTGTCATTTAACATGCAGACTCTACGGTGAGCTGACAAACTGCACATACCTGGTGGCACTGAACATGGGGTGCTACTGGCCCAACCGAATGGTGGACGAGTTCTTCATCAGAATCCACAGGCACTACTTTCACGACTGCTCGATGTCTGGACGACTTCTTAGGGACCCTCCAAACCGCATCCTGGGCCCTTTTATTGTTGTCCCAATTCTGGTCACCCTTCTCATGACAGCCCTGGTAGTGTGGCGGAGCAAGCGCAGTGAGGGGATTGTGTAATGGAGGAAAAAGAGGGGGACCAGATTCACAAGACTCAAGACAAGAGGTGCTTTTTGTCTCTTTAGGGTTACACTTTTCTTACCCTCAGCGACCAAATGATCTCTTCTCCTGAGTGTCAGTGTTTGGGAAAGTGAGACTGGGATTATAAAGTTGTGGACTCAGAGAAGGAGCTGAATAAGACTCAAAACCAGATCCTACAATGCACCAGTGTGAACTCATCACAAATAACATTTATTGATTGTCTACACAAATGTAAGTTCTTTTGGTTTACAGAGCAGAGAGGTGCTTACAAGCTCCCCTGCACCCAATCTGGACCAGAAGAGTGACTGGGGGAAGGATATTGTAAATATAAAAATCATTTAACTGGGAGAGACTGTTTGCAAAGAAATTCCGATGTGATAATAATGCTGTTACATATACAAGAATTTAACTATTGTTTTTGATAACCACAAAAATAATGTTACATTCTGCAGCAGACAGCTCAGTAGGAGCAAAATGATGTGCTAAAAATGATGAAAATACAACAAGGCAGACTCAGACTTCTGTTAGGGAACCCAGGGATATGAATTTTTATGTTCATACAGTATGTTGGAAATGTACTGTAAGTGTGTACAGTTTTGTGATTTAATGTGCTAATTTAGTAATTGTTTAATTCATTTCAACTTTTCTACAAGTACATTCATGCAGATGGATAACCTACAGAAGAATGTTGATTTCAGGTGATTAAATAGCACAACAGAGAGGATGGTCACTCTGCAGGGGTGGAGGCCCAGTTCATGATGATGATGTGTTCTGAGAAGTTACATTCTTCATAAGCATGATAATTACAGTATAGAGAATTCACAGTGAAAAAGTAATACTGTTCCAACTTAAGAGAAAGCAGAAAGTAAGGGGCTAATTTAGCCAATGCACCACCCTGCTGAGTATTGCCATAGCCCAAACCACAGCTTGTGTATCATGGAACTTGGGTATTTTATTGATTTATGATCTCCCGATACAGTAAAGTGCGCTGTATAAACTGTTTCTTCATTGATATTTTTAGTGGGTTTTTTTCCCCTTTATAGATTCATTGACCTGTAACCTGCCTGTCAGCAAAATACTCCACACTTTGTACTTTGTGCCAAAATCTCATGGAAAACAAGAGGGTAATATTTGTAATGGAATGTCTACTATTCTGTCAGAGTGACTATTAATGATTTATTTTTCAAATATATGATTATTATAGAAAGTTAAATAAAATGACTGATTAATGTGTTGAATGCAGTCAGCGCTGACATCTTCGTTACTAATGAGATGTTAATGCAAGTCATTTCAGTGCACTAATTATTTATTATGATTAATCATGCATTGATAAATGCATGTATTTTGCATTATGTAGGGTCATCATGAATGCAGGTCAATAACAATGTTAACTGAAAGGAAAGTCGCTAAAGTTGCATTTTGTGCCGCAGTCGTCTTGACATTCTCAGAGGACAGGATACTGAATCCTCAAAAACCTTGTGTGGTTAATGAAAATAAGTTAAAAGTCTCCTGTAAAAAAAAAGAAAAAGCTAATTTAGCTCATGGCATATGACATGTTTCTGTGATGAAGTCATACAACACAAAATTAAGCAAGTCATTTGACACAAGTCAAAGTGAACTCTTGGTCCCCATTTATGCCTCTTTTATTTGCATGCATAGGTAGGTCCGTTTCAGTAGTAACTGTCCTTACTTCCATGCATGTTGATGTGGCAGCGCAGAGTTCACTTCAGAATTCTAATGTCAGTTGCAGACAACAGCAAACAAGGTGACAATTGAAGCGATCATGATAATGTACATTCTCAGAAAGAGAGACAAAAGATGAAGTTTCTTTGCCTCTTTCAGTGGTTGCACATCAGCTATACTGCTCAACACTGCCCCCACAGTTTCCAGTGGTAATGCTCCATTTACTGCATTGAGTTACACATCCATAAGATCCCTGAAAATGGACCAAATTATGGACATAAAAGACAAAGGAGACGTACAGAAGGCTCTATATCTGTCTTAAGCTTAGAGATGTGTATCTCAATCCTGGTCCTAAAACTGCCCTTATTTTAACACATCCGAATGAAATGAATGGTTTATTAATCTAAATCAGCAGTGTTGGAGAAGGAACACATGTAAAACATGCAGGGAAATGGGTCCTGTGGACCTGGATTGAGAAACACTGGCTTAGAGCATAAATCCACATCATTGGATTGCTCATCAAACCTAGAATAGAGCAAAGTTTTAACTATAATAAATTTTATTAAAATATTATGGAAATAAACCTGCAATCACTACCACTTTGTTTGTATTTAAAACTAAAATCAAATGTTTGTTATCCCAATTTTTACTCTCATTGCTATATTATTAACTGTCATCACAAACATTAGTTAAAAACTTGTCCAAAAGAAAAAATGCATAGAAACACTTTTCTCTTGCTTTTTTTTATGACCTTAACCCTTTAAAGTCCACACAAAACAAAGCAAATTCAGATAATTCATAAAGAAACATGATACATATGTGGGACAAAAATTACTGAAATATGTTAAAGGTCCCACATTATACATTTTTCATATGGGTGTCAGTGGTCCGACAACACTGTTATCAAAGTGTATTACCCCAAATTCAGCCTTGGTCCTTAATTTCAGCCATTCACAAAGTGGCTCCAGTGAGCTCTATGGAGAACGGGCTGTTTCAGTGTCTGAACTTGCATGTTCATGAGTGGTTCCAGTCCATGCGCCTCTCTGGGAGAGGATCTGGCTTTCGCTGGTGCCCGCTCTTTGATTTTAGAGGGCAGGCTCAGCTGGCCAGGGGGGCTAATCAATGACAGTATCCACTATCCAGAGAAGTGGGTTTTCCCTTCGTGAGGTCACCTAGGTAAAGGTAAAGGTCAGAATCACCCATTGTACACATTTTTTAAAAAGTGGAGCAAGCAAGCGAGAGAGGGGACAGAATTTTCTCATTTTGGGGCCTCATACACAGGTTATGATGACACATATGACTGTTAGAAAACCTTTAGAAAGTGAACTTTACATAATATGGGACCTTTAAAAGACTGCAAACCATCTATTACCTTATTATGTAATCAGACTGTTTTTAGGGCTGGTCTATAAACCAAGCTCATGGTGCAGAAGATCCTTGATTCAAAGCAAGCAAAGCCAACCCTAGCCCTAAACTCCTGATATAAATAAAACTTCTACCAAGCATTAGTCTTTATCTGGGCAACTCACGTCTGACAGAAAACTGGCTAACGGTTCTGCTTTCATATCAAATTTTTTCCCAACCTGGACGGGATAAAGACCACACAAGCTGTTACTATAAAAGGGGAAAAAAGTTTATCTAAAGCAGTTAGATTAGATACCAGCAAAACAAAACCAAACAAGGAAGAAGCAAGTGGAAAGAAATGGTTACTCTACTCTTCACTATACTGCATAAGGTGGTTTTTAAGGCAAACTGAATCTCCGGCACCCCAAATCCACCCAGCAGGGAACGTCCTCTACTGAAGATATGATGTTCTTGTTTTCCCACACAAATTGCTTTATAAAGTTGTATGATTGTCTGTCTGCATCAGCATTGTGTCAGTGGTGAATTTCTCAGGGTTTGAACAGTTCTGAGCCCTGAAATAATTAGCAGGATATGTGGCATTGTTGGAGTATATGATCAAAATGTTAATGCATCCAAGCATTATTGAAAAAAGTAACAATCTTTTAGATTTGCTTGTTTAAATAAGTGATATTTTCTTCTTAGATAACACCTCTATTGAGATATGAGAAAATTTAACTTAATTTCATGTTAGAAAAAATTATTAAGTATTATTAAGTTATCTTACAATCATTTAAAAATGTTGCAATAGCAAATGTATAGTTTACATGTTTGAAATCATGGTTCTGTTTTTTTTTTTAAAAAGAAAAAAAAAAAGTCTTGATGGTTGCACTGCCTTACAATTAATTTGATTTCACAGGCGTTCTGCACATTGCCTCGCGGCTTTGGGATTAATGACATTGCTTGACCATCACAGTTTTCATCGAGACAAATGGCAAAGGTTAATCACATCCAATGGTAAAAAAAGATGCAGAAATAAAAACTCGTGCATTTAAGACAGCCAAGGACTCGCTGCCTATGAGAGCTAACCCTACCCACCAACTCTGACTGACCTTATTAAGCAGTTGACTCTTCCAGGTGAATAATTTACAGAGAACGAAGGCAATCTGAGGACACATAAGCACAGGCTCCGTGATGGCAGCAGACATTTTCATTATGCAGTTACTTTATTGCACTGGTGGCAGTGGCTCAGGTGGTAGAGCGGGTCATCCAGTAAAGTTTGGCAGTCGGATTCCTGTTCCCCCAGTTCTTGGGGAAGACATCGTGGCGTGACTGTTCGTGGTGGTCGGATATATAATAGTTGGCGCAGACTGGCTGCCATGTTTCCATCAGTCAGGGCAGAAGTGAATGAGGGGTGGATGAATAATGGATACGATGTAAAGCCTTGAAAAGTGCTATATAACTCTAATCCATTATTATTATTACCAAATATGTTTAGTATAGGTAATAAATCATCCTCGCAGCTGCAAACAGCCCACATGGTTGACACCACAGGATTTTACTTAAATCTTAAAAATGTAAACGAGTGTGGTGCAACCATTTCAGATGGAAATAAACACCAGCCTCTTTGTTAGGTCCATCTTGCTTAAACTGTGTTGGAACCTTTTCTGCCTTCAGAACTGCTTTAATTCTTGGTGTCATAGATTCAACAAGGTGTTGGAAACATTCCTCAGAGATCCATACTGACATGATCACACAGTTGCTCCACATCCATGATGAGAATCTCCCGTTCCGCCACATCCCAAAGCTGCTCTATTGGATTGAGATCTGGCGACTGTGGAGGCCGTTGGAGTCCAGTGGACTCATTGTCATGTTCAAGAAAGCAGGTGGAGATGATTTGAGCTTTGTGACATGCATTACATTATCCTGCTGAATGTAGTCATCAGAAGTTGCTACACTAAAGGGATGGACATGGTCAGCAACAATACTCAGGTAGGCTGTGGTGTTTAAACCATGTCACGTTGGTTCAAAGGGGCTTAAAGTGTGCCAAGAAAATATCTTCCATACCGTACATCTCCAGCAGCCTGAAGTGTTGATACAAGGAAGGATGGATTCATGCTGTCATGATGTTTCTACCAAATTCTGAACTTAACATCTGAATGTTATAGTTAAATGGAGACTTTAAACTGGACATCAAACCTCAGCTTTTTGTCTTGACCATGTCTACATTGACTAAATGTATTCAGTTTCTAACATCTAGTTGGCTGATATTGTGGTGTGTTTAAAAAAGTGACCAGTTAGTGTAGCGTTGGTAAAACAATTGCCATGCAGTACAACTTTACTAAATTGTGCAGTGTTTCTATTTTTAAAGCCACTTTAAGGCAGATTCCTTGATTTTTTTTAAGAGTACTGGATATACATGATAATTTTTAAACAAAACTTTGGATCAGTCAGAACCAGGTGTGCTGTATAGGTGACACTTGAAGGGATTCAAGGTATTTAGCTTCCTTCAAAGAATGCTTTAAAGGAATCTGACATGTTTGTACTGGGTCTCAGTATTTTCTCATTTTTGCCACACAAAGGCATACATCTTATCTGTCTCCTCAATCTGGGTCACACTGACACTTAATTACTGGTCCTAATGATGCTTTGCTGCCTGTTTTTCTTTATTGCAATCAGATTTCTAGGATGAAAACCGTGCAAGACTTTTCTTCCTCACCGCACTGCAGTGACATGGCCATAAACCACAAACACACTTATAGAAAATGAAAAGGTGGCTATGGAAGACATAGAAAACACAAACTTTTTACTTTTGTCAGCAGAGTCTAAAACAATAATGATGACAACAGCAGCACACAATCATTGTGGGTTCATGAATCAATGGGCAGGAGCTAAATCTTTAAGCTCTTTGAATGAAGGAAGAAAGATAAAAAAAACTACTCCAGGTAATATAAACATTATTGCTCCTATTACACTTTAATATGCAATTAAATGGTAGACACACCTCAGGCTCAGCCAAGCAACAGAGATCAGACAGAAAGCACATGCTGAGGGTAGCATGTGGCTGTAACTTTCATCTGCTAGACTGGTTGTTTTGTCTTAGTGGTACAGTATAATTCAAAGACCTCCAACCGCCTGTGCTCTGTGTTTTCCTCTTTTGTAGTTAATCTAATTTTGGTGAACCAAATGTTTGTGTTTGTGCTACAGTTCATAACAGCAGGCTTTTTCATAATCAAGATAAATTCAACAAATGCACCACACATTCATTCATTTTCATAACATAAAATGGTGGTCTGAAGTGGACTGAAGTAACAAGATGTAATAAACTTTTCTCCTTTCTTTTTTTGCTCTGATTGTGTAACAGCAGTGTTTTGACTTTGTATGGTTTAGTGAAAATCAGTTAAAGTTTTCAAAGTTAAACGTACAGCAGCTTAGGAAGAAAAATAACCTTTCCTGGAGGTGTCAGTCATACTGTTTAAATAATGCCAATGCGGGATGGTTCATACCAGATAGCAGACACATTTGGGCCTAATTAGGGCAACTTTTGGCATCCATGGCTTAGTTATGGCACTGGCAAGTGTTCTGGGCCTGATGTGGTCCAGATGTTAGTTGCCGGCCTGGGCATAGATTACAAAAAGTGTTGTGTGAGCCAGAAGTAGTTAAAATATGATGAGTCAACCTTGACGTAGATTACAGCAAGTTCTTTGTGGGCTACATGTGGTGGTCATCTGGCTGAGTTTTGGCAGCCTCACTTACATGGAGTCAACGCTATAAGTCAGGGCCAAATATGGGCCAAACATATTCTTCTATCTGGTATGGCTCGGTAAAAGCAACAAAATCTTTACAACTGAAGGTCTTTTTTACAAGAAATCCTGGTTAAGCACTCACTCTTTCCCTTTAGTAGCTCATACAGACCAATCAAGGGGCGATTCAATGCCTTATCAGTGGTTCGTTGCACAAAACAATTCAGTGCTGTAGAATCAGCTGAGTGACAACGCCATCACTGGTTATAGCTCTGTATGGGCCAATTCAGCTGTATGATCACTGGCACATCAATTTCAACCCACTCTAATCTTACACACAGGGCATCGATGCACAACTTCCTTGCAACAGACCGTGTGAAAAGGGCTTAAGAGGCCGCAGCGTAGCCACATCGACTGGAGACATATCTGGCAAATGGTGAGCCTCTGGTGTCACATAACAGGCTGATAGTGGGAAAGAATATGAAGACTTCTCATTTAAGCAAGGGGCAACCTGTATCTCAGTGCAGTGGTTTCTAACCATTCTTCCTGAAAGCCTCCCTACTTGTTTCAATGAAAAAGCTGGACTCCCCTTCCCTACTGCCATGCCACCTCAGGCACGTGTCCACAACTTTATTGGCACCTCTTTTTAAAACAATAAGTCAGACTTTGACAATCATAAAATCCAATAACCACCTGAATGTTGCCAGATATGAGATGACAGGCATCATATTTCTGAAAGCCTTCCTCCCTTATTTTTAGCAGTGCTGAAGGCTCTCTGACAGGTATTTAGTGCTGAATGAAGGAAAAATCTGGAGCTGTATGTTTTACTAGTCAGGGAACAATAGCGTGTCCTTTGACAGTCTGAACCTTTTCATAAGTGTTCTTGTGGAAGTATTTCTTTTACACTAAATCAGCTCAGAGGTGAACAAGTGCATCATAACATCATGTGGAGATTCCAATGTGCAAAACTACATTGGTAAAAGAAGACTTAATTTCCTATTGAAGCAGGGTTAAGTGCAAAGTAAATTGGTGCACAAATCTGTGCATCAAAATACACATGCTGCCTTTGGACTAGTTATCTGTTTCACCTGCAATGGATTTTGTTGCTCCCCATTTTAGATCTTTATAACAATGTACTACCGATTTTATATTAAGCCCATTTGGAACCATTCAGCGAACTTATTATACTGTCCATTAACACTCTGCTCTGAGTGTGGTTGTGTATTTTAGAGAAAAGGAAAAACAAACACAAAAAAAAAGGACAGAATTGAAATGTGGAAATAAAAGTTGTTTAGGCTACCTAAATCACATCAGTATTTACAAAAACAAAAT
>JBAMHW010000014.1:25522960-25549253 GCA_037177495.1 Rhadinocentrus ornatus
CAGGCAAAACCACCACGGGCCACGCCAACCCAACACCAAGGCTAGGCACCCCAGGGACAAGGACATGCCCGCAGGGCGCCCCCCCCCCACAACATGGTTGTGTTTAAACATACGATAAATTGTAATTGCAATAACTCTAATCTCTGTAAAAGTATCAAATAGTCTTCCACAAAGAAAAGAGAGAAAATTATTATGACTGACTTAATATGCGTGGACCAATTTTTGTAAATAGCCTGTTTAGCATCAACTTACAGCGCTGAATTATAAGCAGGCTCGTGTTATTGCTAGCAAAAAATTAAGCCAGATCAGTTTACTAAAGCATAGTGTATTGTGAGTTGTTCTCATATTTTGTCCAAACAATGTTAGCTAAATGCACAACTATACTAGCTTGTGAATAGCAGCTCGCTAAATGAAATAGCATTAGAATAATGTAGGCTACAAAGCTACAAAGAAAAAAAACCTAATGCCTACCAACTGAATCTGAAGGATGTAATTGATTACTTTGCTCAGCAGAAAACCAGAGGAAGATGTCTGCAAGTTGAACTTCAGCTTCTGTCTTGGTGCAGACAGGTGGGAGCACATGGACTAAAATCATGTACTGCCACTATCATTTCTGCTTGTCATGTTGTTCCCATCACCTGATGCTAAAGTTATGTTAGCGTGAGATTGTTTAACTGAAGGATGTTTGTTCATTTTTTCTTGACATATTATAGGGATCTTGATGGGTATTAATCAAATAAATAGATAGTATCTGCTCAGGTGGCCTTTGGATTCATCTTCTAGTCCTTTAGCAAAATCTGAAATCTAAAAGATCTAAATATTACTGAACATCTTAAAACAGGGCAAAATATCCTGCATTTTCAAAATTAATTTGCACGTTCTGTTGGCAGATAACTTTATTTACTTAAAGTAATATCTTACTTATACAGTTGGCAAAAAAAATAAGATGAAATAATTTCTTTTGCAAATTAGTTTTGCTCAATTCTAGTGCAATGATTCTTTCATTAAAAAAAGAAAAAACATTGTTTAAAATATTTCCATAATTTGATTTCTTAGACTTCTGATTTTGCAGTGTACTTTATCACATTACATAACATACAATGATGAGAATTCAGAAGAAATAAAACAACAGATGGGACTTGAACTTCTTTCATTTCAATCTGTGTAAATTCTGAAACATGAACTGACTTACCAAGCAAAGATGTGCTTTCTGAACTGGATTTTACAAAACGATATATTACATGGCTGCAAGGGCATTTTAGCATCTCCTTGAACCTCAGAACAGGAGACAGCAACTCTATTCCGATGACTTTTAGTCGATGCACCTTCAAAGTCAACGCTACATTTACGCTTTTCTTCTGCAATGAACCCTTAAATCAGAAAAATGGTTGTTAAAATGGGATAAGAGAAAGACAAAGATGTCTTACTGTTATAATGTACTGATTTGATTAAAGTGAACTAGATGCATAGCAACTGTAGATTTAAACTAACAAAACCAAAGAGAGATACCAACTCTGAATGACCTTATTAAGGAGTTGACTCTTCCTGCTAAATTATTTGCAGAAAACGAAGGTAATCTGAGGAGACATAAGCTGATGTTGCAGCAGATGTTGTCGCCCAATAATTGGAAGGTTGGCAGTTAGATTCCTGCTCCCCCAGTCCTTGGGGAAGATATCACTGTTGTATAAATGTTCGGTGGTGGTCGGAGCGGCTGTTGGTGCAGACTGGCTGCTACGATTCCATCAGTCAGGGCAGGTGTGAATGAGGAGTGAATGAATAATGGATACAATGTAAAGCGCTTTGGGTGCCTTGAGAAGTGCTTTACATCTAATCCAGTAATACCCACGGTTGCAAACAACCCACGTAGTTAACACCACAGGATTTTACCTAAATCTTAAGGATGTGAACACTGTGTGTGAGTGTGGTGCAACCATTTCAGATTGAAATAAACACCAGCCTCTTTGTTAGGTCCACCTTGCTAGTACCATGTTGGACCCTTTTCTGCCTTCAGAACTGCTTTAATTCTTGGTGTCATAGATCCAAAAGGTGTTGGAAACAATACTCAGAGATCTATAATGACAGCATCACACAGTTCCGCCATATCAAGATAAGAATAACCTGTTCCACCACATCCCAAAGCTGCTCTGTTGGAGGGAGATCTGGTGACTGTGGAGGCCATTGGAGTCCAATGAACTCATTGTCATGTTCAAGAAAGCAGTTGGAGATGATTTGAGTTTTGTGACATGGTGCATTATCCTGCTGGAAGTGCCCATCAGAAGATGCTACACTGTGGTCATAAAGGGATGGACATGGTCAGCAACAATACTCAGGCTGTGATGTTAAAATGATGCTCAGTTGGTACTAAGGGGCCAAAAATGTCACCATAAATTATCCCCCACATTATTACAGCACCAGCAGCTTGAACTGTTAATACAAAGCAGGACTGATCCGTGTTTTTATGTTGTTTGCGCCAAATTCTGACCTTACCATCTAATGCAGCAGCTCATATGGATTTTCCATCTTCTATTGATGGTGTGTCATTGTGAATTACAGCCTCAGTTTCCTGTTCCTAGCTGACAGAATTAGCACCTGGTGTGATCTTCTGCTGCTCTAACCCATCTGTTTCAAGGCTGGACATGTTGTGATCCCATACATCAGCATTTTCTGACCTCAGTGAGTACTGGGTATGATGTTTTACTTTACATAAATGTAAACAATAAATAAAGACCAGTCAATAATTAAGTAATGACTTGTTACTTAGTAAGTGAGCAAGTAAAGTTACGATGACACAGCAGTACAACAATATTAAAGTTGAACTGCTTTTCAGCCTTACAAAGGTTTCCAAAAGAGATCATTAACCACTAGGAAACCAGCTTTTGACTAAATGACCTGTTCCCTCACTGGGTCAGAGTTAATCCAGCACTCACATGAACAATTTGTCTTTTGTTCCGCTGATAACTAACTGGTAGTTCCCAATTAAGCCTGGTTTTTGTGGTCACCAGTAAGTACTGGTTAAGTATCTGTTAGTCCCTCATTCATTCCTCTTTGGTTTCCCTGATAACTAAGCAGTAGTTCCCTAATAAGCCTGGTTTTTGTGGGCACCAGTAAGTACTGGTTAACTAGCCATTAGTTCCTGATTCGCCCATAAGGCATTCCTTAGTAACAAAGTTAATTATGTGTCCAGTATTGTAAAGTGTTACCCAGTTCACATTTTAAGTGACCTAAATTACCTGATTCTGATGCTCAGTTTAAACTTCGGCAAGTTGTCTTGTCCATGACTACCTGCCTAAATGTACTAAGTTGCTGCCATGTGGTTGGCTGATTACATATTTGTTAAAAATCAATCGAACAGATGTACCTAATAAAACTGCTGATTAGTGACTATCCAGTGATGCTGAAATACACAGATACTTAACAGCATTTAATGATAGTGGGGAGTACCATTTCATTTGAAAGCATCCTGCAGCCGCATTTCATCCGATCAATAGCTGTGCAAAGACAAATGAGATGTAGAAAATAAAATGCCGAGGTAGTATCCAAGTTCCTGACGTCAGAGACTGCTCCCACCCTCTTCCCCCTGATGTCCCCTCATACTGGTAATGGACAGAATGCCATTCACAGATGTCTGACTGATTTTCGTACACATCATTTTAAATGCTCAGAACGCAGCTCCTCTTGCTCCCATGTGGTTGTGGTGTATTTCTGTCTTCATCTCAGTCTCCCAGCGGACACTTGAGCAAACGTTTCAAGCTGCTATCAAACTGGCTGGAAGACGAAACCCCAACAAGCAATGCTAAAAAAAATAGAAAATGTATGTTAACTAATAGTCTAAGTTCTATAAAAGTAAAAAGAAAAAAGTAATTAATGGATAGATAAATAAATAGAAATGAAAGTTTGTTTGTGTTCATGAGACTTGTTTGATTTATGTATGTACTTCTTTTAGATGGAACACACATCAAATTGTCTATTTTGAAACAGTTGCATAAAACATAAATTACCAGTCCTTTATATTTAAGGCTACATAGATCTTGATGTATGCATCTGTAAAGCATGCAGTTTCAGTTTATCTTCTCATTACATTAAGCAGTTTCATCAGCTCAGTCTCACGCTCTGTACTCTGCTGCCTCGCAGATTTCTCTAGAGACAGAGAAGGAGGAGGGAAAGATTGGGGACACAGAAGAAAGAGCAATGATGGGTGGACGGTTATTCGTGCAAAGGGTGTATTAGATAAAAATCTATTGAAAGCCAGTAATATTATTTTGAAAAAGCAGTCTTTGTCTTCATTAGATTATATGTGTAATATACACAAAGCTGGAGAAAAGTCTGATAAGTATTTGAAAACCTCACAGTCACCTTTTCCTTTTCAGATGCTGCCTGCAGGGGCCACCACAGTGAATCATCTGCCACTATCTAACCATATCCTCAGCATCCTCTCTTAGATCAAATGACTTCATGTCCTTTTTCACTGTTTCCATAAACCTCCCCTTCGGTCCTTCTATAGGCCTCCAGCTTGATGCGTTCCAACTTCAGCATCCTTATATTAAACAGTCCTTACAGCCATGTCATTATTTTTCGAGAAAGAATTGCATAAAATCTCTGACTAGTTAATTAGAACATTATTGGCCCTGCTTGTTTATAAAATTATCCAGATATACTAGAAAAAATATTCCAACTACAAAGGAGCTACAGTAAATATTACTTAAATTTAATAGGAAGAAAAGGGGTTAGAAAGTGACAGGGTGACATGCAGCAAAGGGCCCCAGGCCAGAACTCTGACCTGGATCCAGGAGCATAAAGGACATGTGTAGCCTTTACATGAGGCTGCCACTTAATCAGTTCTGTGTCCAGTTAATCTGGAAAAAGTCACGGCATCAGAATATACTTCTTGCCACTGAAAGACCAAAATGTGTCACAAAACAATAAAGTTTTGTTTTTTTTCTGTGAGAAAATCCCAACTAGAAAGATGTCAAATATTCCTTAAATTAAAATCATTTTGTACCAAGCAGAATAATCTGACAATAGGATAAAACAAATATGTTTGATAGGATTTCTTAGAATTAGCATAGATCTTTTGCCAGCAAACAACTAAAATGAGCCTAAAATGTAGACATAAAATCTTAATATCGAGACATGTTTTAATATTAAAAGCACCACATGTTAAAAATAAAATAATGTGAAATTACATTTTAGAATAAGTTAATTTTAAGAAATGACACCTTAAAAGGTACAGTGTGTAGGAAGCACAGCCTTTTACTGGTAAAGATGGGCAAAGTGCCAAGCACAGTTGTTAATGCAATGGCGGTCGTCAGTGATATGAAATGTTGAAAAAAAAAAAGAAAGAAAGTGATACAGCAATTAATGGCGGTGAGATCAAAGAATCCTGCAGAGGAAAAATAAATGAATAAATAAATAATAGGATTGTAAATGTGTCTTAAAAAGAACACTACTTATTTTCAGCAAAATATTAAGAAAAGAAACTGCGAAAAGAAAGAACAATAGATACGACAACACCAACATTTCACTAACTTTTACTGGCTGGAGAAAGCTCAGAGAAGAAACAGGATGCAAGATAGATGCCGACTTAAGGCCTGCATCGTCTACACGTGTAATTTGGTCTGTTTTCACGAAGCTTAGTGATCCGTCGCTTGATGCAGAAGATGGAGCAGAATAGCTGACACGCGACCATTAAAAAAAAAAAACAAAGAAGAAGAAGATTATCAGAAAGGGAGAAAAAAGTTAGCAGTACCCAGTAGGGGAGGATTTGTCTAACCATGACAAAGCAAAAGATGCACGGAAGTATGAGGATGGCAATATATGTAAATGTTTGAAACTGACACTGCTGTTTACGTACATAAGGTAGCATAAATAGGTTCATTAGGGTGGGCCGCAGTGAGAAAATCTGCAAAACCTCTGCAGCTGTGCTCTAAAAATTAGCATCAGAGCAAAGGAAAGAAGACAACATCCTTAGCAGCATACACCGTCTTCAAAATCAAATCAGAAAGATTTCTAAATATTCATTTACTTTCCGAAGTCTCATTAGCAGGTCTTAATTGAAAAAAAAAAATCTTTCTAGCAACAATCAAACAGGAATATATCATAGACATAAACAAGAAATAATAAACAAAATCTGAAAAGGTCTAAAAATACTAATTCTATTTCTACACAGCAACTAAGTTCATAAAGTAAATGCAATGTTATTTTAGGAGTCATTTTCCAATGAATTAGTTAAAAATGATAGGTATATTGTCACTGTATCCTGTAATGCAGAATCAACAGCAGAGTTTACTATCCATAGAGAAAACATGCTCTTAGCTAGTACATGATGGCATCTTCTGAACACACTCACAAATCTTTTATGAGCTGACAGCAGCTTTCCTTACATTCACGTCCTTTGATTTGAGGTGCTTGCAATGAAAAAATGCTGACTTATATCCTGCTTGCAGAAACCGCAGCAGAACCTGAAATAAATATTAAAATATTTGACAGTATTAGAGCAGACAGATGGATGTTCTGGCCTGATATGGACCTAGACAACAAAGCAGGATTGGTGGAGTGGTGAGGTATCTTCATGTTGGTTCACTTCTTACCAAGGTGTATCACCATGGCAACTCATGTCAAGGAGGTTTGGTAAATTTACCACTTCATTTCTGACTAATCAACTGTCTTAGAGAATGAAAAATAAATCAAAATAAAATAAAAAAATCAGTGCGTGGACATTGAGAGTCTCTGTCTATTTTTTTATATATATATATAATGACTACATTGTTTTAACTTAAAACAAGGATGTCCAATTCCCATCCTCGGGGGCCTTTAGGTGTTTCTCTACTGATATAAACAAAATAAAAATTAAATTGATCTACCCAACAGCCTGTTGTCAGGTTCTTTGTCAAATCTGCAGAAGATGTTTTCTTAAAGATTTGAAGCAAACATTAATTTATTAATTATAAACATCAATTTCTCCTGAGTGTGTAGATTTATACCCACAGAACATTAATTTACTTAATAAAAAACTCAATTTACATTATCAGATCTAAAATCGTGTTTTTAATGAGCCTTTTTTCTGGATTTATCATAAAACTCAAGTGATCATGATCTGATATCCTTTATCGGATAATGGCAGCCATCTAATTTTTAGAAATCAAATTAACATGCTTTCATTTTTCACCTACAACACATGTAGACTTAAATATCTAACTAATTTAGATTTTTTTCTATTTGCACATGTGCAAAAACTTGTGTCACTCCCATCTTTCCAACATCTGTTAAAAAATCCTGTGGATCATCTGTTGCCATGCAGTGATACGGGCTGTGGTCACAGCCTTGCCCGCACAGAGGTTCAGGTGGTGATGTCTTCGGCCCGATCAGGAAGGAGGTCGGCGTCTTCTGCCATTTTGGTGATGCCGTAGGCTAGCAGCGGGATATTGTTTGTCGCTGCGGAAGCCTGATAAGCACACTGATATGACCGGTCAGTGTGCTGGTCTTTGGCAGAGGGAGAGCAGGGCCGTCATCCGATGTGCCGTGTAGTCTTAACGCCGAAGGCAGAAGACGGAACGGTTAGAAAACCCTGTTCAGAGAAACCTTTCACCCTGGTGATCGGGATGTAGGTAGAGACAGGCGCCCTCAGCTTACCCAGGTCAGCTGCTGCACCAGACTGGTAAGCCCTGATGGCCGGGAAATGGGGCCAGATGGGATCATGGCGGCCAGAATGTCCGGCAGAAAATCTTCCCGCCATGCCGTCTGGTAGAGGTGGTGCCTGCGCTAAAGGAACGGTGAGGCTTTTAAAAGCAGTGACTTTTCCAATAATGCTGGGGAGCTCCCGTAGCAACACTTGTGGAGCTCACCGTCTGTATCCTGCAACCCCACCTTCTTAGGCCCTTCCAGCAGGAAGGGTGGAGAAGAGCTGGGCGCGTAGGGGTCGTGGAGGCAGGAAGACTCATCCGACTCCCGCCTGGCGTCGAAGAGGTCCACCGCACTGTCCAGATCATATTCCGCTGCAGGGAAGACCTCCTCGGCCAAGAGAATGAAGAACTCGACCCTGCATAGTTTCTTCTCCAGGGGAAGGAGTGGCAGAAAGGGCACTGGTAGACATTCCGGTGGATGGTTCTTGGTGGATCATCTTTAAGGAATCAGTACTTGCAAATTTGTAAACTTGCAATGAGCCATTTTGACCCACAAAAGCCAGTTTTCAAAATAAACTAAACAAAATCAAAATTTTATCAACAGCATAGTTTTCATCACAATTAAGTAATACTGTGTTGTTTACAGCTCAAAAACACATTTTTTGGGTATGCTACTTCTTTAATGACTTCATTAGGGTTAGTTAAGACATATTACCTAAAGATACCCTTGATGTGTGAACCTAGTCAGGCATCATCTATCCATACATTTAAAAAGGTGGAACATAAAGAATGGCACAGAGGCTGGGTCCAGCTAATGTTTTTTAGATTGGTTTAAATATTACGTCTGATTACTTTTCACCAGGAAGTGAAGCAAAGTCAGTGCACACAAAGCTGAATAAAGCTGGATGTATACAGTGATGTTTGGTGTTATCAAGCTGTGTCACATACAAGTGCTGCACAAAGTTTGAGTTTTCTCTACATATCATGTAGAGATTCTTTGATGACTTAATTTTTTTACTTAAGGCAAACAACGTTCAGTTGCATGAAAATGTACCACACAGCTGGACCTGAACTCGTCGCTGAAAGTGCATCCACATCAACAAGTGAGACCAACTGCAAAACTGCAGGAAAAGACTGTGCAAAATAACATTAACATCACGTCCATCTGATATTAATGTTACTCCCTTTCAGAAAGGCAAAAGAGATTTAGGCTTATTTAATTACAGGCATGCATTCATTGTTTCTCTTTAAATTGGCATGACTAAATATGTTTTTGTTTGCAGTCTGCCAAGTTAATCTCGTGGCACAATGAAATGCCTCCCACAGCTGGAAACTGTGTGTGGGCAGCTTTTGAAGCAGAACAAAAGAAATGGAGAGGCACTTACCCTTAGACAAACTGTGAGCCAGAAACATGTGATTGTACATGCATCTGCTCACTCATTGAACACACACACAAACACACCAGGACATGCACATGAAATAACGCAGGTAGAACAACTATTTCTTCATAAAGTCTCTCAGCAGAGGAAAGAAAACTGTGCATGCTGTCTCTTTTTATGTACTGTGTATGTGTGTAACTGAATGTTAAAGACAAGGCTGCAGGCCACATGTTCTTTTGTGTTTTTGTGGGGAGAAACAACATCGGATCAGAAGATGACAGCTTGAAATTGTGTAGAAGAACAAAAAGAAGAGTCTAAAAGGATTTTACCAATCCTTTCTTGGCTTTCATGGATTTCTTATCAGTTTAGTAAATGGTCAAACTCCACTGAGAAAAGTAAAAGGTCAAACTGAAATCTGTATTGACAGCATTCCTGTAAGTTGGGATAGTTTTTGCGTCTTAGACATTACAGAACTTGTTTCAAAGAAAGAAAAAAAAAAAGGAAGATAAAGGAACTTTAATGTTTCCTGCACAATGCATTGTTTCATCTATGCATTTAATTTATTAACCTTTATTTACACAAGTAGTCCCACTGAGACAGTCTCATATACAGCAGAGACCAGTTTACTTAATATGCATGTCTTTAATCTCAGTTTATCTCAACCCTCGGATGCATGAATTATTTAAAAAACACTCTAATATTTTTTTCACATGCATTCTTTTACTTCTAGAGACATATACAGTGATGCTTTTTTTAAAATCTAATTTGTCCTTTTTAATTTATTTTAGCTACTTAGCTATTCTATAAAACATTTTTTTAATATCTTTTCTATTAAAACTGATGCAGCTGTATCAGTATCTTTTCCTGTTCATCACAAAGACAACTTAGTAATTACAATGTATGTGTATATATAAAATTTATTCTTTAGTAAGTGGCAGTGTATTGGATGACTCACTAATTCTACTAAAGTGTTTAATTTGCAAATATATCATCCTCACCCATGCATATACTAGAAAACAACCTTTACATTGGTCCCCACTGCAGTGGACACTATGCATCAAATATTTAAAGTAGCACTAAATAACCTGCTGAACTTCAAAATATGTGGGGGGTTTTCTTGTTTTGATAGCACAGTGACATTTATTATGCATTTTTTCTTATTATTATTATGCAAAGATCCCTCAGTTCACAACTTTTCTTCCATCCCAGAGCATTATGTGACAGCTGCTTTTTGCTTTATGCCACCATATGAAATGCAAGCAACTGATTATCAACACACTAGCAATGCAACAGGACAATATCAGGGGAAGAGAGGAAAAGAAAGAGAGAAAGGGACAGAGCAAGAGATAGGACAAGGGTCAACACCAGACTGACCTTTACTGATTGGAGAGAGCTCAGAGTACAGATGGAATGCAATATCGAGGCCAAATCAATCGTTGTTGGGGGGCGTGTTACTGAAAAAATCTGCCTAAGTTCAGCAGTGCTTCTTTTAGAAGCATTAAAGTGTCCACTGCTCGTTTACTTCATTCTTAATCTTAAGAACCTGTAGATCACCTTTCTACCCATCGTAACTCCAGATAGATTGGAATTATTTCAGACTGAGGGAAAGCTTTCTGGGACTGATTCTAATTGGTCAAATTCCAAGAGACCTGCCGTAGTGACAGAAAAGAGGTGATGGTGAGACATGAATGTACAAACCGATCTGGGTTTTAGAGCAGCTTGTAAACAAAGGAAAACCTTTGATAAAGGTGTTATTTTTGAGGATGACTAAGTGTATCCACCATACTAGAAGCAGATCCGGAATATTTAGGTGAACAGTACAACGAAGCATCCCAACAAAGATAACAGCTGGACGTCTGTTTGGTAAATATACATTATCTGCAGCTGTGCCACATTGGCCTTTATGTCATCTTTCAGTTTCTCACTGCATTTATATTTTCCTATGTACACTACATGTTAATATATTCAGATGTGGGAAGTATGGTGAAATGCCAACCGCATCTTCTCCAAAGATCTAAAAAGGTAAAGAGGCTTACAAACTCCCCACATTGTTACTTGAAGCTACTTTGTTTATGGCTTCTCTTTTGTACACTACATAGCACATGTGGTGGTTGGTAGATTTATTGGGTCTTAGTCATTACACAGTTGTCTTTGAAGTTCACATTTTCACTACTGATTTTTCTGAACAGAAAAACCAAACTGCAGCCACAGAGCCAAGTTAGCAAGAGTCTTGAAGTCTAGAAGGAGGTCAACTAACCCTAAAAAAGGATCTTGTGTCTTACCACTAAAATGCTTAGAGAAGAAGTGATGGATCACATCTTCTCTGCAGTGCAAGAATGGCTGCTTTTAGCATGGTTGTGGTGGATAACATTCACACTTTAGCTAGGTTGCACTGCCCGGATAATATGACCACGCATGGAAATCTGAAAACTATGATGTGCTAGTAGCTACGGTTGCTGACAAAAGTCTTTCCTAGATTTATGCGTGATAAATCAGGTTAAAATGGAGTGGTTTTAAATTCTTTAATCAAATGATGCTGTCATTGAAAGACAGATGGTATTTAGCTCTGTATTTTTAAAAATAATCACCTGAGTGGTGTGTTAGGAGAAAATAAAAAGATTAACATTGGTTAAAGATCACCCCATTGAGACCTTTCTAATTAGTTTTCTGCTTTATAGAAAACCCAGAGGTAATAGCTTTGAGGTAACTTTTCACCTGCCCAGTCCTACAACATATGCACACACAATTATTTCAAATGGAAAGATAATTCTCTGATTATCTTCTCGGCACATGGGCTCTAATGCGCATCTCAAGAGTGAATTAATGCACTTAGATTTCAGAGGTAATAAAATGAAATGATAAGTAAAGTGTGTGTCTATGTGTGACTGGTTGAAAGGTAAAAAAGAGAAAAGGGATATTAAACTTTATCTGTTAGAACATTTTCAGCGTGGATGAGCTTTAGCAACAAAAACATGAATTCTACATGGATTGTTTAGTTAGGTTATTGTCTCTCTTCAGCAGAGCTTCTCAAAGTCAGTCCTCGAGGGCTGCTGTCTTTTTTTCACTGTCACATGTTTCACTGCTCCAACACACCTGACTCAACTTAAATGGATCCAACAGCCTATGAACCAGAACCAGAGCTAAACACCAATCTCTTTAAGGAAAAAAAAGGAGATATTCCTGCCCACACATCTCTCACTAAAACAATAACAATAAAAAACATTGTTCCCACATGAAAAGGCAAAACCATAAATGAAGTGCTGCTACTATGTAACAGGAAGCAAGATATATACACTCTGGTCGCTGTACTGGTCCAACTGTTTACTGTTAACAAAAATATCTAATTTTTCAATTACATGGCAGCATCTTAATGCATTTAATCATGTGGGCATGGTCAAGATGACTTTCTGAAGTTTAAAATGAGCATCAGAATGAGGAGGAAAGGGGATTTAAGTTACTTTAAATGTGTTATGGTCGCTGGTCTGAGATCTTTCAGAAAGTGCTGATCTACTGGGATTTTCACACACAACCATCTATAGGGTTGCAGAGTTTCTGTAAAAGCACTTCCACACAATTATAAATGAAACAAAGGGCTGTATAGCAGAGATAAATAAAATGTAAAAACAATACATTAAGCAAATGATAAAACAATGAAATTCAACATAAGACCAAGTTATACAATAACAACCATAAAATAACTTAAATCAATGTCTCATCCAGGGCCAAAAGCATATGAGGGGATTGTGTAATGTTACACTTGTCTTCCAGCTGATTTATTTTATGTATATATTGTACAAATTAGGAAATGCTAATGTAATGAGCTTGTGCAAAACAAACCCATCAATAAGGAAAAAAAAACCTCATGCTTTTATAACACACACTCTTATACAAAATTAAAAAGTAGAAATCCCAATGGTTGCATTTATATAGAAATCCACTGTCTATATTCACCTTAAAAGAAAATTATTTCCCTGTACTCCAATGCTGCAATCGACCATTCATGTGAGGAATAAAATGCCTCTATTTTTGTACATTGAGAATAAATTTGCCACACTGTTTCCATTTCAGTTCCTCAAAAGACTGAATGAGGAAATGACTAAGAAGATGACTTATATGATTTATTAAAAAGCAGCGGGCCAGCCATCCTGACAGGTGAGTTTGAAGTGGCAGTGAAACAGAAGGCAGTTATCTCCACTATTTCAGCTTTTGTGCGGAAATAAAATAAAATCTCCATTTATTCAGTTACACATGATTTTTTAAGACTTTTTGCTCCAAACTCCAAAAATATATATTCATGTTCACAGCTGCTAACTTTTACATCAAGTACAGTTTTATTCGTGTTTTTTGCATAATCCCTCTTAAATAATATACCAAATTAAAAATCATTTCCTGGCTGCAGCCAATTTATGTGATAAATGACCCATCCTTTAAGCTGATTAATCTCTTCTTTAACTTGGCTGGCAGGTGCGAACTCCACAGAGACACAATTTCCGCAGCTTCTCATTATTTTTTCCCTTCTTCGCCAACGCTGCACCAGGGACTGAAAACTTGTGCTTTAATATAATTGAGGACACTTTGAGATGACTAGCTCTGGATTGTATTTAGACTCCACAAGCACTGTAGGCGTGTTGAGACCAGAAAAAATCCAGAAGAGTGGAGAAATATGATTTATAGCACTCACCCATCTTATTACCCGCTTGACGTTGTCAGCTGTCACAGCAGACCCAGGATAATGCAGTATGCTGTAGCCACAGGGCAAGTGAATGGTAGGATTGTGTATCCTCCGAAAATCATGTGCAGTGACTGGCGGTGTGTGTGTTTGTGTGTGTGCTGAAAGACATCTGCACTGTCTGCGAATCTCTTTAAGCCAAGTTAAATGTGTGAAGGCTGACATTGGTGAGACACAGTCAAATATTCTAGGGAATGCAAGTGAAAGAGTTCGAGCAAAGACAGTCATTCTCATACCTTACCTTCACTTCCAGATTGGTAAAAGGTGGAGGAATAAAACTGCAGTATCTGTTCAGCGATTAAACAAGAGTACATTTAGTCATGATGTAAACGTCATGACTGTAAATAAAGGTTAAGAAATAGTGGGTGACAAGCCCATGTATTCATGTGCTAAATATTTAAGTGCTCATTATACTAAACAGCCATGTGGAGCTGAAAGCATGCTTATCATGTGAAAGCTAGTCACAATAAGTGATATTACACCCTTAAATTACTCTATATCAGGGCTACTCAATTCGGTCCTACGAGGCCCACAATCCAGCAAGTTTTCCATGTATCCCTACACCAACACACCTGAGTCAAGTTAATGAGTCATTGTGCAGAACCTGACAGGCTGTTAGATCCACCTAATTTGACTCAGGTGTGTTGGTGCAGGGATACATGGAAAACCTGCTCGATTGCGGCCCTCGTAGGACCGAATTGAGCAGCCCTGCTTTATATTTTTTTTTAAATACTTGAAAAAAGAAACAAGAGTTCTTCTTTTTTTTGGATATCCTTTTTAATATATCTTAAAAAAATGAATATACAATCTCAGAAAAAAAAGGTTGAGGAGTTGGTAAACAGGCTGTTGATCTTTTTCCTCTTGCCAAAAGATTAAGTTAAACAAAAGCAAAGACGTTTCCCAAAAACACCCTCGGAGGAAATAACACCGGTAGCTGCCAAACTACGGGACACACAGATGGCCTATTGAGCATTAAGTTTAGTTAGAGAGTAAGGCTATGATCAGATGGGGTGAACATTACCATGAAGGTTAACCGTAATGGCAATCATGCAGCGTGGATTCATTTTAATTTAGCTTTAGTTACACAATGAAAACCTTAAAACACCCGTATTCACGTTTGCTTTCAGTGGATCTGTGTTTAACATACTGTTGGATCCTTCATTTTGGCAGGGACCGGTGTTATTGGTCGTTTGATTACTTTTCATCAGGAAAAAAAATATATATATCATGGGCCAGAATAAGAAAACAAGGGCAAGAAGAAACCACAACATGCTAAAATCATACTTTCTCCACTTCATACTGTAACTACCCACCTGTTCACACTTACTTACACACACTCCATAAGCACAGAGTGTTAGTTTTTACATTCATACACACACGCCCACACACTTCCAACACAATCTTGATGAACGGCAACCTCACTTAAACGCACCACTTTTGCCTCATGCAGACATGTGAACCTGAATGGAGTGAAATGCGACTTGAGCAAGAGGCACAGTGCTAGCAACTTTGAACTCTTCTCATCTTTTTTTCTGGGAGACACAAAGCAGGCTCACAATTCATTTCATCAGCACAAGATGTCATTCCACGCCATGTGAAGAAGCCAGAAAGCTGAAGCTTGCAACACTCTGACTGACACACACAGAGAAAATGAACAATCAGTAGACAAAATTTCAAGTGGCAGACTTTAGGGAAGTCAGTTTGACATTATCTGGTTATCAACCGTGCGGCCGCTAAATAAGTTGAATAGCTAAAATGCACTAAAGTTAGGAAGTTATTCCAGAAGCAAATAAAAAAAAAAAAAAGCACCAAACCTAGCCTAAACTACTGTAGCTTGGCTTAACAGTGTGTACAAGTCAATTATTTCACATACCTGGTAAAAGATGAAAGCAAGGTAAAAGCAAGGTAAAAGCAAGCTAGCTAGCTAGCTTACAAACTGGTTAGCTTGGCTTTTAACTCTTTGTAAGTCTCTGATTTAATTTTCGACATGCCCTCATTCATATATTGAATTCAACACACAACAAAACACTGTACATGTGAAGAAACTTCCCAAATAAGTCATGATAGCATAACCAGAAAGATGTAAGTCACTGCAGATATGACAGAATAAATTATTTTAGCATAACTCAAAGTGCTAGATCCCCACCAGCGGTATTATATATTTTACTCTATTTAACTGGCATGTGCAAATGAGCACAACTAACAGCTCAGGAGTTATCAACTGCTCTCACGTGTCCACCGATATCTATAGCCCCTTACACCTTGGCTTTACTTACGTCTTTGGTGATCCGGTCACAAGTAAAAATCTATAAGTACAGGTGTGAAAGACATATTAAAGGGACCCTAAGATCCCATTACTTACACTACATTCATAGATGGTCTGGGACACATCTTTACATTTCTTTTTAACAGAGAATAATTATTTCCAAGGTCATGACAAAAGACCTCCTACTTAGGTGATGCAGTCCACATAATCCAGGGGTTTCACAAGGATTTTTTTTATCTTGTGAGTTCAGTCTGTGTGTGTGTACAACAAAAAACAAATGCAATGGTTGTATACTTCACAGGAAACCTCTGGTGTTCTGTTTATAGGTTGTGCAGCAACAGTGAAAGCTAGTTATGAGTGTGAGTTTGGGTTCATCTTATGGAAACTACAAGTTGTCCGATATTTCTGGTGCCAATAGAGAATGGCTACCAATGCAAACAGCTTGTTAAACACCTCAGTATTTAATCAGAAGTGAGGCCAAATATTCCAAACATGTCTTTGTAGACATTTTGCTTTGTTTAGTCTTCTCTCATAATGCACTTACATAACCTACGGAAATAAACAAATTTAATGTGTCCCAACCAGATGGGAGATGTAATACTGTTGACATTACTCTGGTGAGGCCTTTGTGCACATGAAAACAGGTGTTAAGACAATTGCACCTATTGTCCACATGCAAACAGCTTTGAGTCAGAAAGCTTGGTATGCTATCTTCTTGGTTAACGTCACAATTAAGCACTAGTTCCACCTTTGTTTACATGGCAATGACTTAAACTTCACATGAATGTATGGTTACTATATTAATGAAAGAAGGCGTCTGAATGCGCTTTGACACCTCCATTGCACCTTTAGATAAAACATCAGTCCAACGACACAGAACCTGAGGCCAACATCACAGGATAAGGACAGCAAGAAAAATTTCTGATATCCAGGACATTGCGGTAACCTGATTATTAAAGGGCAGGATCAATAAATCCTGTCAAAAAATTTTAAAAAAGTATATATGCTATTACATGGACAGATTCTTTTGTAAACTGTGACATGTAAACATGATTTCTTGGGGAAGAGAGAAGGAAAAATTCAGTCATGAGAGTAAGATTTACTTACAAATGGTGGCTCTTATATAAACCTTTTAATGCTGGGTGTATATATACGCATTGATAAGAGCTGTCAACTTGTGATCAGGTAACCAAAGACATGCGTAGAGATATGCAGACGTACCTCTAATAGCCAAAGATGATTAACACATCCAGTCTTCTAAATGCTAATTTAGAGTTGATTTTCTGTCAGATGGTCTTTAATGACACCAATCTTGCTCAAGAGTTGCTAAATAATTCACTACATCCACCAACAACTTGTTAACAGAACTTAAAAAAGCTAAATTTGATCAATTAAGATCACACTTTAAAATGTTTATTGATTAAACCACATGAGGTTGAAGGGGTTAAACAGAAAAAAAGTGAAATCCAATGACTCTTTATATGTTATAGATAGAAAATTAAACCTTTATCAATCTAACCTCACTGCACCTAAGTGCAGAACCAACATGCCAATAAGACAGGAGAGCACCTCTTAGTTGCACTGCATGAACAAAACTCTTCATCATAATCATAAAGAAGGTTGAGTGTGTGTTTGTGTGTGTATAAATGAAAACATTTAGACAAGTGAAGTGATGAAGCTGAGAACAAGTCATTTGGCTGTTGTTTTTCATGACAATATTTAGTCACTGGAGCTGAAAACAAGAGCACTGGGTGTGTGTTTTTGTGTGCACATGGAAGAAAAATGAAAAACAAAACAAGCTGATGTGAACAATTACGTATGTGATGGGGCTGCAGGCTTTTCCAACTTGTGTGCGTGTCAGGTGTGCGTGCGCACCTTTTTAACTACAGAGTGCAACAGCGTGCTTTCAAGTGAGTGTAAGTTTGTGAACTCCCATGCACTTTCTCTCAATCGACACGAACAATGCAGGCACTGGAACAGAGAACTGATAGTAACATATCTCTCTTGTATGAGCGACTTCTTGTCTTTAATGAAATATCGCTTCACAATCCTTTTCATTCGTTGCCATGGCTCCTTCCCAGGAAGCTCATAGTCGCCTGGGTGAGGCGACGTTTATTAATCTCGCCACAACGGACAGACACTGGTCGTATTAACACTCAGCTGATAAGGAGAACTAAAGCATGATTTTCTTGTACAAGTCCTTTCTTCGACGCATTTTTTTTTCCTTTATTAAATTTCATTTCTGCAATGTGTAGTTTATTGCAACTTGGTGAACAGGAAAAGGAGGAGGGGGGCGTAGGCAGGGCTGTGGTGTCAGAGAGAGGGGGGGAGTGGAAAGACTCAAAGAGTCTGCTGCTGATTCACACATGTGGAGGAGTGGGCCAGATAAGCAGAGGCTAGGTAGAGCAGTTTGGTTGGTGCAGGCTAATGTCATGCTGCTAATCATCTGGCGTAGTGCTTGATGTAATCCTGAACCTTATTCCGGAAGTCCTCCTGGGTGGGGAAAAAGGAGAGGGTACAAAAAGAGGCAAAGTATTAGAAATCAAGCCAGAGATGGCAAAACTACTGTAAAAGTATCTAAAAAAAAAAAGATGTCTCCTCCTCACTGCCAACACAATAAAATAATAACATTTTTCTTGTAAATCAGGTTACTTTCTGGCCAGACATCAACATTAAAGTGATACACAGGAAACAGGTTTTCTAAGTAGGGGAAGTACCTCCCCAGGGGGAGCTCCACACACTTTCAAAGGCTTGTGAATTAATACCACATTAATTATTGATTTGTGATAAAAAGTGATTTAAGAAGAATGCAGAGGATGTGGCTGAAACAGTTCATGTATGTTTTGATCCACTATTTTGTTTTCCCAACATTCTCATAATGAGAAATGAATAAAAGCTAAAGGCTTAGACTGATTTCTATATCATATGTGACATATTTGGGCCTTTTAGTTGAATTACTAAGCGCCTTTGGGATGAAATAACACACTCATGATCCTATTGGCATGCAGAGATTGAACAAAACTAAGCAAGTAATCCCCAAGAGAGGGTGAGGAGGCAGTCTTTGAAATGAACTGCATCATGGGACGCAATGTTATAAACCCGCACTGGTTGGTCAAGGACAAAAACAAACAAACAATAAAACAACACACCAATTGTACCTGAACAAATATTTGTAGACATCATTAAAGTCCTTTCACAGTACCTGGATTTATGGACATAATCTGCAACTGAGAAGAGACCTGATTTACATGTTTGGTATGCTGATGCTTGAAAGTTACCTCTAATACAGGGGTGCCAAACTCTGGTTCCCAAGGACCGCTATCCTGCAGGGTTTTTGATGTTTCCCTGCTCCAACAATCCATTCTAATCAAATAGATCCAACAGCTTCTTCACAATGACCTATTAATTTCAGTCAGATGTGCTGTAGTACGAAAACAGAACAACCGTGCAGGATAGAGGCCCTCGAGGACCGGGATTTGACACCTGTGCTCTTGTATTATGCTCTTTATATCTGATAGATGAAGACTAAAGAACATAGAGTTAGCGGTGTGATCAGTAAGAAAGTGTCCAGTAGGAAGGTTGGACTGCCTCATGTCTTCTTGACTTCACATTATTTTGTTATATTCCCTCAAGTTGTCTGCACCATCTCCCCCTCTTAGCTTATTTTTCTTTCAACTTGATCATGCCCAGTCTGGTACTTGGCATCTTTTCATCCCCCCACCATCCATCTAGTCTGCCAGCTCTCTTGCTCCACACCTCCTGGTGACATCTTCCCCAAGTGAGCTTGAGTGACTCTGTCCTTCCGCTATGTCCACTTTTCCAACCATTTCATCTCTTTCTCTTAAACAGCTGGATCTGTTTTGGGGATATTATATTAGTTTTGACTTGCTTGTATGTCAGCACATGGACACCATCATTGATTTAGATCAAAGGCTGTGAGCTGCTAATCTGAGCTATAACAGACCTCTTGTTAACGACCTTTCTCAGTTCTGTCACTAGGAAAAGTGAGATCAAGCTAAACAATACTGTGAGCAAAACACTTTGTAAATTTTACAAACTGTTGTAATTGGAACAGGTCAAACAGCACAGCAGAGTTTTTTTTATTTTTCTAGATTTAATGAGCACAGAGACTGTGGATATGGTTTCAACATAGCAAGGTACCCTTAGTGATGTTCAAAACTGTATGAACCACTATAACCACGAAAGAACTGGGGCGAGTTCACGTGTGGTAGGGTTTAACCATAATAACCCAGTACTAAAACACTCCTGGGGCTTTTTACAAGGAGTTCAAAGATTTTTTCTGTCCTGCATCTCATCAATTTCTGCTGTTGTCTACACTACAGGGGAGGTTAGGCAAATTGAATCTATTGATGTGTGAAAAACAGCATCTCTCTTTACAGCTTTATCAGTACTGATTTTATATTACAAACAATAAAAAGTATTCCTTCAGGACAACTTAAAGCCTTGAACAAGCTTTGGAGAAATTATAATATGAAATGGCTGCAACAGAAAAAAAATCCACCAATCAGAAATGTTTAACTCTGTAAGACCCAACATGCATGTACTGGGAAAACTAAACTTACTACTGCTACCTGTTATAATTATAGCTTTAATATTATAGCAATGATACAAATAGCTTGTTCAAACAGACTGTGATATCTTGTGCTCTCAGTCAATAATTATTCTGCTTAAAGAATAATTCTTGTAGACTTAGAAGAAAAAGGTAAACTACATGCCTGGCTGGTTTTCAGGCACTGTTGTGCTTGCAAGTTAAGCTAGCTGCTAGCACCATTACCAATCTCTGACGTTATGTTGTGACAAAGATTTTCCTTCCATTTCCCCCTCTGAAAAAGAGACCCTTCATTTGCATGATGAAGCATAAAAAGAACTATGAAAGGGGGGACAAAGAAATAAATATTTTTAGTGAAATAAATGGAGTTAAAATCTAGATGAAATTATACAAAAATTAGTGCATTGAAAATATAAGTACACTGAGGAAAAATGCAAAAAAAACAAAAACAAATAAAAGAATTAACATAAAAATAAATTATTTACTACATAAGTTAAACATAATTAAAATCAAAGGTCAATGACAGAGAAATTTTATAAGTAATTAAAAACTGTGTTTTTATTGGTATATAATCCTTTAATGAAATAACTTAAATTTTTTTCCCTCAGAATGAGCCCTTTATACTTGCTGTCCACATACATGTTAAGAGCTACAATCATTAAAGCAAAGCAGTGCTTCGGAGAAGTGTTACATTATTTTATTATCGTTTCCCAAAACTAGTATTTTTAAATACAAAAAAAAAAAAAACACACCTCAGCACAGTCCTATAGGAGAAAACCACTTGGCCTGAACTTACGTGAATTTAGCTAAAGCACACTTTCTAAGTCCAACTGTGCTTTGCTGCACCAACTGTTCTCATCTCACTGAGATCTAGTCTTCAGACAGACCTACAACTCTGACACAGAAAAGCTTTGGAGGAGCAGGACTTTACAAATGTAGCCAACCACAGTCTGACAGAAATGTTTTAGTGCTCCAAAACATGAGATTTGGGTTACTTTTGGTCAAAATACAGTTCAAGTCAACAGCGAGGAGGTACCTTGACCATGTGTACATTTGTTTAACTCAAAATTCAAATCAAAACTAATCCAAACTGGATAAGTTTATATATGAACTATTTGTCAAGGATAAAGACATCTTTATTATCCCTTAGGGACATTGTGGTTTCAGTCAGCAATAATAAAGTACATAACACAAAACCAATAATAATAATGAAAACAATAACAACGCATAACACACACTGACACATATTACACTCAAGTACATTCATTTAGAAGACAGCAGGGATAACTGACTTTTTTAACCAAACAGTTTTTCATCGTAGCAGAATATATTTTTACACCAATTCACACCTCGGTGGAGGACATGGGTCAACTAAACTGGATCTAGCCTTTTTAGAGACCTGACCACTTACAGGTTTGTTTAGAGCTTGTAAGGATGTTCCAGCCATTTTGCTGCACCACCGCACGGCATAAAGCAAACCGCACAACTCGTACAAGGGGGTTGGGTACTTACTTGGGTACATACTATCTTTTAAGTTGCCGGAAAACTTGCAGTAGTAGTTGAATTTGGGAACTTGATCCACTTCTTTAAAATTTAGCAATGTTTAGCTTCCTACAGAAGTCCTGAAACTGCTTTTTTCTGACCTTGACATTGGTACTTTTGAGCAAATGCTGTGTTTTTCTGGAAGTGTCATTGCATTTATTTTTGCTTTTTTTGCAAATTTCTTTGCATAAATCAAGCATGCAATTATGCCAGTATTGTTGGTAATGAACATAAATAAATCTCTCCACGCAGGATTACACTCTTTATTTCTTATAGAGCCAGTGAGGAAGGGCTCAAGAGTCGTGAGTTGCAGACACCTGAGTTGGACACAGAACCAGTTCTTGAGTCCTTCTAAAGATGAGCAACCATATGCAACTCTAAAGATGACTGGAAGATAAAACTAAAACATGCCAGTTGCAAAGCATGGTGTTTGCAACCTCCAATACCATCAGGACCAGATGCCGGAGCCATCTCATCTGGCTCTTCTCCATGTAGAGGAGCAGCGGGTCTACTCCGAGTCCTTCCTGGATGACTGAGCTCCTCACCCTGTGCTTAAAGGAGAGCCCAGCCAACCTGCCAGGAAAACTTATTAGTACACTGAGGGCTTCGCCTTTTGACTCCGCTCCTTCTGCACTATGACAGACCGATGCAGAATCCACATTTCTGCAAACACTGCACCAATTCTGCTTTCGATTTCCCTCTCCATTCTTACCTCACTTGTGAATAAGACCCTAATATACTTCCACTTGGGGCAAGACCTCCTTTCCAATATGGAGCAGATAAACCACCCTTTTCAAGCTGAGAATCATGGTCTCAGATTTGGAGGTGTTGATCCTCATTCCAGGCGCTTCACAATCAGCTGCAAATCGCTCCAACAAGCTGGAAATCATGGCTTGATGAAGTCAACAGCACCACATCATCTGCAAAAGGCAGAGCACCAATCCTACACTCACCAAACCAGATCCCCATAACACATCGGTCGTGCCTAGAAATTCTGTCCATAGAAGTTGTTAACAGAATCGTGACAAAGGGCAGCCTTGGCAGAGTTCTACCTGCACTGAAAACAAATCAAACTTACTGCCGGCAATGTGGACCAAGCTCTGGCACCAGTTGTACAGGGACCGCACAGCTCGTACAAGGGGGTCTGGGTATTCAATCCTACCTGAACATCCCCCACAGGAGTCCGCGAGAGACACGCTTGATTGCCTTCTCTAAGCACACTCCTTTAAAGACCCTGCAGAGGGTGTAGAGCTGGTCTACTGTTCTACGACCAGAACGAAAACCACACTGCTCCTCCATCAGACGAACCCTCCTCTCCAGAACCTCTGAATAGACCTTAGCAAAGAGGCTGAGGAGTGTGATCTCCCTGTAGTTGGAACACACCCTCAGGTTCACCTTCTTGAGATGGGGACCACCACCCCAGACTACCAGTACAGATGCACTGTCCACAGTGTTCACATGATGCTGTGGAGCCATGTCAACCAGGACAGTTCTACAACATCTAGAGCCTTATGGTATTTCAGGTGAATTATATCCTCCCCTAGGGCCTTGCCACCAAGGAGCTTTTTAACTACCTCTGTGATGTAAGTCACCAAAGTAGGGTAAGATAGGAAAGCCAAACTTTAAGTCCCCAGGCCTTTAAAATATTTCCTCCACTGACCCACAACGTCCTGACTTAAGGTCGGGACATTGAGTTTGTACAAATATAAATATACTGTTCATATGCAATAATTTCTTAGGCCTGACACGTCTTCCACAGTTTAACATGCTGAGCATGCTGAGATATGCCATGTTTTCAGCTAATAGTTTTTTGAGTATAACCTTCATTCTTTGAAATGCTTGTCAAACAGTCATAAAAAAGTATAGCTACAGCCTTTGCAACACGCTGCTAATAACAAAAGTGTCAAGGATACCATTTAAAATAGTTTCTTTGCTAAGTTGTGAGTTATATATGAACAACACTGGTTCAGCTATTGAGGGGCATTTTTAGGATTGAATGATTCATAGGTCAGTGTTAAGTGGCTTTACAAACATAAAAAGACATTCCTCTGAAAAAAGTCGGGATAAGGATTGGACTTATCCCTGACTAGCATGAGTGAACAAGCAGCCAATGTCGAAAGAAAAACTTTGAAGGTAAATCCAATATTAAAGACCACATGATTACAACCAATTCTGGCTCTTAGAAAGCAAATGAAGAAATGAGAGATGGTGGTGCTGTGCTATACTGTACCCTTCACTGACATCTATATAATGATTTATGCAGCAGTTCTGCTGGCCAGTTAGTCACGCATGCATTGCTAAGACTTCTGTATGGTCACTGGGGTACAAGTGAGAAACAGAGAACGTGAGAAAATACATGGGGAGAGAGGCTAAGAATGGCAAAAACAGTGGAAAATAAGGAATGGTGTGTGTATGCGTGGAAATGAGGGAAAAGCTGTAAATGTTAGAAAACTTACCAATGACACAAACTCCAGCTGTGATGACAACAGTTTGAGTGACTGTCCATAGAGGAATGGGGGAGTCAGCTGTTATGCTGCTAAGGGACTGATCCTCTGTAAGAGCTATTTTAATAGCGAAAAAGCAGCACTGAGTGCAGCCTGATGGGGTTTGTTGCAGACCGAGTGCACCTCTAAGTGAATCTGCTGTTTTGGTTATTACTGTGTGAGACTATGCAAAATGGTGCAGTGCAATATAGATCAGAGGGTGAGATAATGAACCATTACCCACTCAACCAGTCACTCTGCTTGCCGTGTACACTGGCTTAACAAATGAAGAGACAACTTCTTCAGAAAATAATAGTGTGTCTCCATAGATCCATGAGTGACATCATCTTGTGGAAGTTTCTCATAATTTCATGAACACATTACTCTTGTTTTTTCGTAATAAAAGTAATACAAGATGATATTTATAATATTAAAATGGGCGGTGTTGAGCAGAATAGATAACATGCAACCAGTGAAAGGAACAGAAGAAGCCACAATATATTTAATGGCCAGACAGACCAGTGTAGACTATTGTGCTGCCCTTTTCATGTCTCTTTCTTAGAATGAGAACTCTCGCAACCTCTGCCACTGATGCTATGTTTGCTATTGTTTTTTTGTTATTGAAATTGGTGTTTGAACTTGGAGGTGAACTCTGCACTGCCCTCTAGTGGATGTATTACCAAACAACCAAGACAAAGAAAAGCACTCAAGGAAGTATATGAACAATGACATTTACGGATTTAACTATTTACATACAGAAAGTGAACATAAATCCCAGAGTTCGGTCTAGAGAGATTCAGTTTCAGTCAAACCAATATGTTCATTTGAAATTTTGGGCATTTGAAAAGTCTGGGTAATGGGCTTCAGTGATTGCTTGTTCCATTTTTAAATATAGGAAATTTGACTGCTAACTCAGTTCTTCCTTATAAGGCTATGCAAACATTTCCGACTCCGGAGCTACAAGTTGCTCTCTGGACCTTCCACAATGGCTTCTAATACATGGCTAAAAATGCTAAAGAACGAACTAACGGCCCACAGATATCCTATCTTAAATATAGATATATTAAAAACATTTTAAAAAAAATTTTTTTATTAATGGAATAAATTAATTGAATTTCCACAACACAATAACACGACATGAAAACTACCAGTATTTTTTTGGATCTATTTTTATTGTCATTACGTTGAAAATCATAAGCTTTATTTTTTTCTTCTTTAATTACATCATTTTCCACAAATATCTACATCCCATAGAAGAAAGTCTGTGTTTCCTCTTTTTGCAAAAGTTTTATATATAGTTTTATGTATAAAATCAAATATTTATGACAAAGAAGGAATCTTTTTTTTACCTTTTAGTTAGAAAAGACAGCAGGATAAATTTAAAGCTGTGAATCTGCTTCCTTCTAAAAACAAAAGGATGAATATCAGCCATCAGAACTACTACCACTATGCACAATAACTTCCCTCCATGCACCTTTAGAGGTTCGTTATCCAGATTTCTTGCCTATAAATTTGCACTCTTGACTTGACTGTTAAGCTTAATCTCTTGCTACATTTTGGCAGTCAGTGATTGAAATACTGTTTAAACACTCATCTACTACAAGTACAAAAATACAGAGATTTGAACACCAATCTGTTTATTAGTCAAAATACGTAGTAAACTGACCAATAATTTACCTTAACTATCAAACCAGTTTTATTATAT
>JBAMHW010000014.1:25552342-25570743 GCA_037177495.1 Rhadinocentrus ornatus
ATCTAATAAGGTCAAGGACCAGTATATTTCACCCACATCCACTATACATTCACTTTTGCTTTGTTTCCATTTTCTGCCTTGCAGCAGAAATCGGGCTGAGACTGCAGATTACTTTGACATTTATTGGACTGAATTCTCCAAATAAAGTTAGCAATTGATTAAAAACTTTGTAAGACCATAGCTTTGTCTTTTTGGCACCGTTTCATGAACAGAAAGCAACAAAAAATCCACTTCTCCAGCGATCTGTATGGGCCCACAAATATTCACCACCAACACTGTAATGCACTGTCGTGTCCAAGTGTAGACCTGACAAAGGAGAAACTTTACCACAAAAGGATGCAGACTGTATATACAATACAAAAAAGTGGTTTGTTTTTATTGTATTGTTTATGTTTGTATAAAATAAAAATCAAAAAATCATTTTAAAAACAGAACACACTAAATGTTGAAAGTAAACAATTTATTTCACAAAATATATAAACTCATTTTTATTTTTATAGCAGTAAAACATAACAACAAGCAAATAAATTTCCATCACCCAAAGGTATTAATATAAAAAAATAATAACAAAATAAATCAAGAATCTAAAGGCATCTCTGTATGCAAGGCACATGGCTGAAAATCAGAATCCGATATCTGTGATCTTTAGGCCCTTACGTGCATTATAAACAGGCATGATTCTCATGGAAATCACTGCATGGGTTAAGAAACATTTATTCTGCAGTGTATTCCAGCAACTCTATAACTGGTATGATAGTTAAGGTAAATTATTGGTCAGCTTACTATGCATTTGACTGATAAACTGATTGGTGTTCATATCTCTGTATCTTGGACTTTTAAAAGATAATTGTTTAAACAGAATTTCAGTCACTGACTGCCAATATGCAGCAAGAGCTTAAGCTAAACAGTCAAGCTAACAATGCAAAGTCAGAGATTTTATAGGCAAGAAATCTGGATAATGAACCACTAAATTTGCATGGAGGGATTTTTTGTTATATCTATATTTAAAAACATTAGCTAGTTCTTTAGCATTTTTAGCCATGTATTAAGAGGCATTGTGGAAGGTCCAGAGAGCCACTTGCAGCCCCGGAGCCGCAGGTTGCAGACCCCTTATTTAGTGTTGGTAAAGCAAATTTTACTGCATTTTATCCATATAGCAGTAGGCCTTCTTTTGCGTTTAACAATTCGATTAATCACGGTTAAAAATTTTAATCGTTGCCCACCACTAGTTTTCAGATATTAAGTTTTTAATATCAGAGCATCAGAACAGTTTTTTCCCCTCTCCCACCAACCCCATAGTCATCAGCAGTCACCTGACCACACAGCCAGCTGCTGTGTTAACGCAGCTAACCAAACAGACTCCACAAATGTTTACCTGAATTCTGCGAATATGGAAATAAATACGGTGCGAGTTCCTGGCAACCTATTTCGTTTTCCTTCTCCTGCCAACACAGGTCAGCTGATCATGCTGCTTTGATGAATGGATTTGGTCTCAGCATGTTCAGGGATTGTATTATATCCCTGAACACAATCATTTCAATATGCAGTCTTATTTTCTGTCTTGAAAAACCAGATTCCAGAAATCTCTGTGACACCTACAAAAATGGTTTTATAGCACTGAAAAACTTAATTAAATCCTTTAGTAAACTTCTATTTTCATATATAATTCTGAACTGTTATCCTTTCTTTCTAATAACCTTGTTCTTCATAACAGCATACAGGGCTGAATATAAGTTGGTCACAATATTTTGTTTATACGTCTTAATAAATAAACTTGTGAAACCTGATCAGACTGCACAAGTAGCCCTGTTTTCACACACTCCGCCTTAACAAGAACAACCTTGGTCTACCTTTTGTACTCTAACGACAGCCTAGAGGACCACTGTGTTCATGGGCTCAAAGATGATTATAGGAAGAGAAATCCAAACAGAACATGGTAAATGGTTCATGAGAGTGTGCTCTGTGTGTGCATGCTTGACAAGACTTGACTTAATAGGCTAAGCCACTGGAGATATCCGAGGAAGGTAAATGAGTGATCAATCTATTGAGTGGACATGTAGAGAGTTTGGTATGCAAAGAGGGGATAGTGGTGTGTGTGAACTCTGGTACTCAGCCAGTCACAAACCCTCCAAGGTGTCATTCTGTCACACTGTGTGCTTCAGAAGAACATATGGCCCATATTACATTAGTGCGTACACAAAAAAGCACAACAGCTTTAAAGCAGTTTGAAAAGAGATGTGACTGATGCATTTCATCTCATTTTTAGCTGCTGCTGACTAAACAAAATGTAGATGCATTTTATATTTCTAAATTTTAGAAGAAAACAGAGCTTTCTGCATCTGGCCCATTAAGGGCAAACTCATTGCAAAATGATTTGGCTTGTCAGTAGAGTAGTACTGCATGAACGCAGTCAGTGGAACAGCCATAACCTCAATCATAGTTCAGTGGTATACTGCTGCATATATGCAGGTACACAGAGTACCTACTTATTTAAATATATCTATTTCTATATCTATATAATATATCTATTCTATAAATAGATCTATTTCTAAATCTATTGTGGGACCAAAGGACCAAAGGCTTGTGGCTGGCCGGCACAAGCTTAAAGACTACTAAGGACGAGGAAAAAATATTAAATTATTGCTCCTGACATTCTCTTAAAAAGACTTCCACTGATGTCCAATGCGCACATGCATTGTGTAAAACACTGCAGTAGAGAGCCCACACTGAGCCTATAGACTGTAGGAGAGCTCTCTGCAGGGGACAGGCTCTTAAATAACAGATCTGCTGACACCGGGTTTCCTTTGTTGAGTAAAGCATCAGTTACAGTATGTCCTAAAATAATGTAATCATGACAGTTTCATTACACAAATAACCTAATGTGTGAGGACATATTCTTAATTTCAGTAACATGGGAGTTATTCAGTCTGTATAAACTAAACAGTGAAGAACAATGGTCTTAATCCAGGAACTGATGTTGCAAAGCAGTAAATATTAACATTTTGGCTTTGAGAGTTAATCGACTATTAGATTCAGATGTTTAGGCTATCGAGGTGTACACAAAAAAAAAAATTTAATAAATTTTTTGAAAATATTTTCCTATAAAACCTTTAAATTAGATGATGTTCTACCAATTACTTTTACATTATTAGTTAAAAAACAGTGTGCAGTCAAAGTTCATATTCTCAGTGTATATACACCCTTCCTGGAAGTCTAAAACACCTGTCGTTACTCCTAGAAGACCATCCCCACAGTAAAGCATGGTGGTAGCAGCAACATGGTGAGGGGATGGTTTTTCATCATGGGAAACTGGTCAGAATTAAAGGGATGATGGAGAGTACATATATAATACAGGGAAATTATTGTGGAAAACCTGTTTCAGGCCTCCAGAAGTTTGACACTGGGATGGATGTTCAGCTTTCAGCAGGACAATGAATATAAACATATTGCCAAAAACACACTCGAGTGGTTTAAGGGGAAAGGTTACAATGTGATGGAATACCATCATCAAAGCTCAGACATCAATCAAACTCAGAATCCAAACGTTGCTGTACATCAGCAAGAGATTTACAGCTGTAACTGCTGCAAAGGTGGCTCTAGAAAGCACCAACTTTGTAGGGGTTAAATAGTTATGCAGGTAATAGTTTTGCTTTTTGTAAATGTTTTTTTAATCAATTTCTACCCCCTTATTAGCACCAAAATTTCCATTATAATTCTAGGTTATAACAGAAAAATAGGAAAAACACCTAGAGGCGTAATTACCTTTGTAAGCCTTTATAAATGAGATTCTACAATAGAAGATGTAATCAACAGGCTTAAAAAAAGCTGGAAATTTACTTGTTGCCTACAGTCATTTACTTCCTCCCAGTTTATTAAATCAATGGAGCCACATAGACATTCTTATTTTTATTATGCAGGCATAGATTGTGGAACAAAATCCTACATTTATGCCACTAAAAATTTTTAAAAAAGGATAAATGCATAAATTATCATGTGAGAAAAAAACAAATGATGCAATGTGGAAAATGAATCAAGTAGTCTCAGTCCAGGGGTAAAAACTGCTGCTAAGTCTGCTGGTGCTGCAGCAGATACTTCCTTTATTGCTTGTCAGATGGCAGCAGCATGAATAGGCTGTGGCTAGAGTGGATTTTATCTTTTATTATCCTCTGGGCTCTGAACATTTTCCGTCACCCTCTGTGGGGGTTTCCAGTCTCAGGCTGTGCACATTCTGTGCCAGTTTGTGAAGTTTCCAGTTAGGATGCCATCTAATGCCTCTCTGTAGAGGTTTAGGAGAAATTTAATCTCTTCCAGTGTCTTTAAGCCACACAGTTTTGTTTTTTGTGTATTGAAGAAGGTGGGTCTTTACTTGGCATAAAATCTGCTTTACAGATGCATCTGACAGAATGATAAAATATATATATATATATAAATATAAAAGCATCGGCCAAATTTTTTCTTATCCTTGTCACCATGTCACAGGCGTGATGTTAAAAAATGGCTTTTCCAGGTGAGGAAAAAATAATCCAATTAAATCACAACCTGCTAATAAAAACAAAAAATAACATTTGGGACCATTCAGACCGACAAAAAAACTGACAAAGCAAGACTTTCAGACAGCATCAAATGTACCCACAGCACTTGAAACACCCCAAACAATTACTCTCAGTGCTCTCCGTTCTGTCCACTCATTTAGCCTTTCTGCACAAGAATCACATATTCATTATCCTGAACCATAGGTCACTGCTGGCAGTGCAGCCTCCCCATCTGTTTGTCTGCTGGGAGACCTCTAATCGGTTGATCTGCCACTGACACATGAACAACTCACAGAGTGGAAAAAACAAAAACAATCCATTCTTCTTTAATGGGCAGACAGAAAGGGGTGCTGGGGGTTTTTGCAGTGGATGGGCAGATGTCCCATTTACAGTTTAGGCTGAAGCTGATTGCTGTAGTTCGAGTTCGGGCCTGATGGTCTTCTACTGAAAATCGGCGTAAGAAAGCCACAAAATTCAAAACTAAAAAGCATTCAAAGAACATGAGGCAAATTCTGGGGGGTAAGAAAAATAGTAAAACAGTGTTGTTGATCTAGGTTTCCACAGGTATGAGTGGATTTCTACCCGACCAGTGAGAAACACATCGATGTAGAAATAAGATGCAAATATTCCAGATTTCATTTTGAAGTATAAAAATGAGGAAATGTAGAAAAAATATGAGAAGTCCGACTAATAACAGTGAGAATTAGAAATAAATATTCCTGTCTATGATAAAGACCACACACCCTAAACAATGGAGTAGAGAAAGACCATTTTCTTTAAGGAATAACAAGAGTCAGACATCCAACAGTGAATCCTGGCAACCACCAGCAAAATACTTTATTTTTATTTATTTTTTTCCTCCAGCAGCTTCCTAGTATCCTTTCCCTGGAGTATATCCAGCATGAACACATTTAACTTACAAAAACTGCAGTAGTATACACACATACTGCAGTTAAACCATCACACAGCAAGTATTTTCCAGGGAAAAGAACTGTGCAGAATCCTCTTCTTAGAAGTTAGATCCAAGTTACCCAAATGGGAGTCAGTCAATCGTAATGTCTCACTCATTCTCATTCATTCAAAGTTAATTAGTATTTACAGATAACACGTTTCTGAGAACTTAAAATGTCAAATGCCTTTCAAAGCTCACTATTATTCAGCTTCCTCATAAAGCGTCAAGATGAAATGTATCGGAGGAGGGGGGTTCAGAAGGATGTTTTGCATTGCATTTTGAATTTGAAGCCAACACTTTGTTGGAAACTTTGAAAAGGAGGGGTCTGTTGCAGCAAGGCACGTCTCATAATGTGACTGGTGAGCAAATAAAGTGCCTGGCCAAAGAACAGCTGACACCGCCTTAAGATTTGATAATCGAAACATTTGCTGTGCCATTGTTTCTATAAGCTTCTGTTATGGCACAAGATTTATTTCCATCTAGTGTTGCATTCATTTTTAACCAAGATCTTGTATTAACGATGGGAAAGTATGACCACAAAGCCTTCTCCAGCTCATCCCAAAGATTCTCAGTGGAGTTCAGGTCTGGACTCTGGTGGCCAATTCATGTGTGAAAAGGATGTCTCATGTTCCCTGAACCACTCTTTCACAATTTGAGCCTGATGAATCCTGACACTTTCATCTCAGAATATGGCAGTGCCATCGGGGAAGAAAAAAACCCAACGTACACACATCACTCTGCGTTATCTGTATGCAGCTTGTGTAATGTTTTGTTGTTGCTTTGTCTTTACATTATTTTTTTTTGCTATTTGTTTTATCATTTATTTATTTATATATTTTTCCTATGTTTTATTCTTTCTTTTCATTTTCTCTTGTCAATCTATATGTCCGTCATATCTCTTCTTCCTGTGTCATTCTGTCCTATCAGTTGTTGGTTTTGTATTGTGTTATCTGTTTCACCTATTGTACACTTACATCATGGAAGTCACATCGCAATTCTGCTGCTTCACAATATTTACTTTGTAATTGTCTTTTTCGTTTTTTACTGTTAATGAAAACGACGACAAAACAACACTAACACTTTAAATGAACGAATTAATGCCATGAAAGGAGGGACAGGGTGGATTTACAATTTCAATGTGTTCTGGTCGCGTTTTATGTCCTACATCGTTGGGTCGGGTCCAGATTTCACTGGTCGGGTTTGCTAATCATCCTTATGGGTTCAGGCCAGTGCTGGTTGGTAAAATTGGACCCGTGCAGGATTCTGCACAGACGAACTCGGCGGCATTGTCTGTACATGCCTCTGTGCAGAAGTAGAAGTCACTGCTCCACAAAAGGCAATTGTTAACATTTGTGCTCTCCGTCTTCTCAGTCTCCTTCTTTTATCCATCAATTGGGCATAATTTTATTGGTTTAGAGTGAGTAGGTAGTTCCAAATTGATAAACAGCATCCAGTACATCCATAAATACAACGTGGCGTCATGTTATCCTCTGTGCATGCGTGCCACTACATGATGAAGGTCGCACTGAAATGATAACGTGAACACAACATGAATTCTACATCAACATAACGTATTGTCTAATTCTATGTCTAACGTAAAATGAAATCGATATCATTTTAAAACCTGAGAAATCACAGTAATTCATTGAAAAGTGGATATTAGATTTCAGGATTACTGAAAAATGTACACGTAACGTTCAGAATCAGAAATCATAGATATCTAAAGATGGTGCAACGTCCTAAGCTCTAACTGTCACCGAAGTGTCTGTATGTACACACAAAACCCACTCCCATCTAACAAAAGCACAAAACCACTATTACCTACAAACCACACACATACTGCACACTCACTTGGTGTACATCGCCCCGTGAGAATGCTTCCTTTTAGCCACTTTCGCCAGTTAAATGTATTCAGAGCACAGCCACAAGAGCAGCTCCACTTCAAAAGCCTCAACACACACAAGGAAACACAGCCCAGGCCCGTGTGCCGACACACACCCTCCCACACCTCTATCCACTCGCTGCTGAAGTTGATTATGGCAAGCTGTGACTCAGTGGGAGAGGGTCACGGTTGGACGACTTTCTGTTTTCAGTTGTTGTGACTCTAGAGAAGCACACCGGGACGGTAAAGTAGCACTTAAAAGTTACAGAAAATTGATTTATGTAACTCCTGCCAAAAGTAAAAAGGTTTGCCTTTAATGGTTTTATTTTATTTTTATACCTTGATACGAAAGGCAAACATAAACTGATTGTACATAACATACAGCAGTTCAGTCTATATGTGATGGAAACAGATAAAATGAACGGAAATGTCACAACAACACTGCAACACAAGTCTGGTGGCAGCTCTGGTGCCGAGTGCCATTGAAGTTATCAGCAAACCAATTTTGAACTCCCCGCTGGCACAACCTGCTATACTGTCCTCTGTGACTAAGTGTTCAGCTACAGCGCTGCCGGCAACCTGGGGCTCGCTGGGATTTTATAACAGAATTGTAACAAGGCCACACATTTTTTGGCTCGCTCTAAAGATGATGAAAATCTGATGATTTCACAACGTCGATAAAGAATGAAGGCAGAGAAATGCTGGCAGGTACAATATTTCTTGGCTGGGTGTATAGTAGCAAAAACATCAGCAATAATGTTGGGCGTTTGTTAAAATGACTATAAGCGCATGACACATTAGTAAATCAAAAGATTATAAATCCATATAAATATCTCAATAACTTGTCGTGTGTAAGGTGTCGCCTTGGTCTAATGATGTCAAAATAATAAAGAGGACTGTTTACGAGTTGTCTTTGAACCAGAACATTTAGTGGTCGAGTCATGTTGGGCAATAAGTACTTAAACATTAAACAGTCATTTAAAAGTTTAAAGACAGACTAATTAAATTCACCTGTAAAGATAAAGTTCATTTCAAATACATTCTGACATCATACAAAAAGCCAAAAACCACCTAGATTTTTGTGAGTGGTGCATTTATACACATACACACGTCAGTTAAAGCACTAAGATACATGGAAAATGTGTTAAATTGTAAAAAGAGCCAATGTCTCCTTTACTAAACAAAATCAACTAATCTAATCTTCATCCAAACTATTCTACAATTCAACTGGCTTAATGGTTTGACTGAGTACTCTCAGTAGAAACCAGATTTAATCATTCAGAAAGCACTTAAATAACACCAGTGCAAAGATTCAGAACTCCGTACCAGAAGCTGATTTGCTAACTGTAGAATCTGCTGGAGATGGACTAAATTAAGTGGCAGTGCATGAACAAGTACCTAAAAAAAACTCTTCTATGCATATAGCTTTGGAGTACTACATTACAGCTACTGCTGTGTCAGAACTGCTGCTGTGCAGTCTGTCTCCAGCCCACCATACCAGACTAAAGCCCTCTCTACTGTCACATAATTCCACCTACAAAATCAAGTAGATCCCCCAACAAATCTCTGAAAGCTGCAGCACAAAATGTAGTTTTTGCAGTAAATTGTTTTGTCAGTATGGATTTCCCATACAAGATTATTCATACAAGCAAAGATATGAATATGATTTGGAGGACTTCTAAACATCAATCATACAATATTCAACATTTCAAAGGTTAGGTTGTTTGTGCCGGCCCTGAATCTGGTGATAAAACTGCAATAAAGATCAAGTTACAACCATCCTTCATGTGCCCCACCTTATCTCTCAGATGATGTTCTGCTGCATCGATGTTCAATGGATCGTCAAAGTTCAACAGGTCCTGCAGAGGAGGTGAATAGAAGGAAGGTGAGAAGGAAAAGAAAAAAGCAGCAATATTGAAGCACAATGTCAAAGGCATCAGCTCTCAAATGTTCTGTCATTAAATTGAAAAACTATCAGGATATTAGTGCCTCTATCTGCGGGTTAAATGCTGTTAATTAAGAAAAGCTGCTGTAGGAAATATAACCCACTTCAGCACCACTTGCTGTCTGCAATGTCACCCCAGCTTCTGCCGCTGTGACAAACAACGCAGCCTAATTACACGGCCGCCTTGCAGATGCCACACACAACAAGAGAGGCGAGAGTGTTTTTACAGAGATGAAAAAGAGGATGGCCTGGGGGGGTTCTTTTCTGATTAAGTGGGAAGATTTAGGGCATGACTGTGAGCATGTATATGTGTCGATTCCCATCATGGACTACAGGCTGACTTCAGGCTAAGCGCAGATAGACTCAGAGTGGAAATGACAGATTTAGTCAAGTTTGCATTTAGCAAAAATGTGTACAAAGTAACTGAATCAAATACGCAGCTTATTCGATGCTTTCTTTAGCCATTAGAAGTATTGCCTAATTTTATATGGATTTCTTCTATGTTTGCACACAAATTACCCAGGACATTTTTTTGTCCATTAATTCATCTACTTAGAAGTATATCACTATTTTCTTCACTATTTTCAACCTAAACCCAATTAGTTATCAATTTTCTTGAAGGGTATTTATTGACTACCTTCCTATCTAACGTTATAAGAGACATCCAGAGTTGACCTTGTATCGCTCTAATGTAATCTGTAATCTAATTTTGTTCCTTTAATCTTTCTATTACCTCAAAGTGTTCTTCGTAATGGGAAAGACACCAGCCCTAGACAGATATTAGGGCGTAATTACAACCATGAAAAGGGGTAAACAAAGACCTTGTTTAATTTGATCCGTCTTTAGACGAATGCTGTTTGTGTAACATTATTAAGAGTGGGAGATATTTGTGAGGCTGTGGTATACACCATGGGCATCTTGATGATAAAGTAAACTTTACTCATATTTAGAGTCTAAAACAAAATATTTTAGAACTTGGTTATAAAAACAAAGTAGTACAGTCTGACTGTATTATAGTGTAAACAATTTAACATGTTCTTTCTTAAGCACATCTTATAATGTTTGATAAACATTGTTCACTTAGATCATTGTCAATAAATCAACGCATTAGTGTAGATTTAAATATTGTTACACCCCTATAGTTTCAAACCATGGATTAATCAACATTTTGGTGATGTAAGAACATTTATCACAGTCCTTCAAAGGCCTGGCAAAGGTAGCATGAGGGTGGCAGGTGTTGGGTATTGATGGATAATGTTAGGGTAAGGGGTTTGCAACAGTGTTAATTATACGTATAAAAGATAACTTCTGTATGCTAGGTAAAAGAAAGTTAAACTTACAGTAAACAAAGAGTTTAATCCCCAAACGACATCCTAGGGGGAAAAAAAGACAAAAAATATTAATGACAGAGTCTACATACTGCTAAAACTATAACGTATCTATACAGTAACATAAATTAGCTGGAGCGTATTAACGTTTTGTTTGTGCAAAGGAGAAAGAAAATCTTCTCTTCCCATTACATCAACTTGATTTAACTTGACCATGACCAGGGCACCAGGGAACCAATGACAAACACACATAGTGCCTTTCGAAAGCATTTGTCCGGTTTAGCCTTCTTCCCCATTTTGTTGCAAAATATCTGTGTTTGTCAAACAAACAAGAAATAAGACAAAATAGTAATAAATGTGGGTTTGCAAAGTATTCAAGACACACACAAAGTTTTGCTTTATTCCTTCAATTCTGACCAGTTTCACTGTCACAGAGGTAAAAAATCCCCGCAGCATGATGCTGCCACCACCATGCTTCACTGTGGGAATGTTGCTCTCAGGATGATGTGAGGTGTTGGGTGCATGCAGCATTCAGCTCAAACTCCAATTGTGTTGTCTTTGTTTTGTACTGTTCTGTTTTTTGGTTTATTTCTGCCCATTAAAGCTATTTGCCCCAGGCATGGAACAACTCAAGTGGTTGCTTTGAAAGAGTTCAGTCTGCTGTGGAGCTCTGAAGTTTGGGTTAGTTTAGGGTTACCATTACCCTCTTTTTTTTACCACTCTGTTTAATGTTTGTTTTGTCTAGTTAATGAGTTTTCTTTTTTTTTTAGCAGTTTGCTTCTTGGCAAGTGTCTTGTAGTGCAATACTAATTTTATTTTCTGATAACCTTTTTAATGGCTGTTGCAGTTTTTGTTTTGTTGTTTACTTTTACAATATTAAGCCCTCTTATGTCTACTGACAGAAACAGACTGCTCTTTGCCCTAAAGATATTATTCTTTAAAGAAAACTAGAATTGATTCATTTCCAGAAACATCAAGAGAATAACATGCCAGAAGTGAAGAACAGCAGTGGATATTGTATTGTCTGGAGGACAGAAGAGCTTTCAGTCACTGATTAAACTAGTGACCTTATGTCATAAGATATGAAACCATCTGTCCAAAAGTTGAACTGTACCTTCTTTTGACAGGATATTTTTCAGTTTACTTGCCAATTTACTCTGTAGTAACTCAGAATGAAGAATGGAGGTGGAAGGGATTAGCCAAAGCCCAGATTATAAACTAGGCTTAAAATAAGTAGTCTATACAAAGAAGAGTGGTCAAAACTGTCTGAGACTCTTTCAGACAATTAGGAAGTTTCCATAAAAGTACCAGGTTTTAAAAAGGTAATCTTCCTCACGGTGTTGCTCAAATTTATACAATATTTGCCACAGATGTGGCTATAACTCATAACACAGCAGTGCAATAAAAAAAATCTACACATCAAATCTCTGAAGTTTCTTTCTACGATTTGTTCTTAAAATAATTACATTCCTTTAAGGTGGTGTTTTTTTGGTGGTTGGGTAGTAGATAAAGTTGATCACTTTATTAGGTATTTATTAACCAGCAAAACACATGGCAGCAACTCAGTGAATTCAGACATGTAGACATGGTCAAAATGACTTGTTTAAGTTCAAGCTGAGCATCAGAATAAGGAAGAACGGGGATGCAAGAAACTGAGTGGCATGGTGCTGTTAGAATTTCAGAAACTGCTGATCTATGGGATTTTCACACACAATCATCTCTAGGGTTCACAAAGAATGGTCTGAAAAAGAGAAAAAAATCCAGTTAGCAGCAGTTGTCTGGGCCAAAATGTATTGAAGTATGTATTAATGGTCAGAGGAAAATGGGCAGACTGGTTAGAGATGATAGAAGGACAACAGGAACTCGAATAACCACCGACAACCAAGTTATGCAGAATAACACATTGTCTGGTGTGATGAGTCTCCATTTTAGCTGCAATATTCACAAGGTAGGGTCAGAATGTGGCAGAAACAACAAGAAAACATGCATCCATCCTGCTTTATATCAACAGTTCAGGCTGCTGCAGTTGTAATGGTGTTGTGGGATTTTTTCTTTTTTTTTAGCACACTTTGGGTCCCTTAGTACCAAATGATCAATTAAACAACACAGCCTGAGTATAGTTGCTGACCATGTCAATCCATTTATGACCACAGTGTACTGTCTTCTAATAATACACTGATCATGCTATAGATCAATAATAATAGCATGAACAGTTAAGGTAATTCTGAAGGAAAAAGGGATCCAATCAGGTGCAAGTAAGGAGTACCTAATAAAGTGACCAGTGAGTGTATATACAGAACAATAAATGTTGCATCGAGAGTATGTTCCATTCCTGCTGCTTTTGGCTTTAGTCTTCCAATTGCTACTTAGAGGAGTGGTTCAGTCAAATGAGATCCAGTTTAAAAACGAAAACACCAAATAGAAACATAAAGTAGGACATCATGAAAGACAGAAAATACTTTGTTCCAGTGTGCAGCTAGACTGCTGATTGACAGTTGCAAATTAATACTTTCAGGGCTTTATTCAGTTATCTTTTACACACTCCACATGTATCCATTTAATTTAGATAATTAGATGATGCTATAAAATGTGAATGTTTTAAAATGGTACAAATTTGGCATGCTAAAGGTCTGTTTTGTGTAAGGAGATCAAAGCAAACAAAAGTTGCGCAGCAGAAAATGTATTACTGAAATAAAGAAAGAATAAAAGTTTCCTATATGACCATCACACACTAAGATATCCTGAAAATCCCATTTCTGAAGAAAAGAATTTATTAAATTTGCCAACACGGAGGTTATGTTCTCAGTGACATACATTTGTCTGTTCGTCTGTCTGTTAGCAACATAACTTAAAAAGTAATGGACAAATTTTGATAATATTTTTAGAAACACCTGATTATATTTTAGGGGTGATCCGCATTACCACTTTTTTATTACTAGAACTGCCAATACCCCCTAGAACCGCCAAAGGGGTCATTTTGACCATCAGCTAACAATAACATTTAATTGTTAATTTTATGTATTTATATTTTTATATCATCCAATCATCACACTGACATGACTGATTAATGTGGCGCTGTGATAATAAACAGCAGATTCCAGGCCGAAAAAATATTGATTGCAGTTACAGGAGCATGAACAATAAGCCAATCAGTTCTATGAGGAGGACTAGTCAAGCTGGACGCAGTGAACTGGATATTTATTTGTTCAGCACTTGCTTTTTTTCCCCCATTTTCCTTGCATGTACCTCAAAAAGGTAGTCCATTCATCACAAATATGCAGAAAACAATCAAACACATTGAAAACAAAGTAAATTCACACTAAAGACAAAAGTGGGCAAAAATCTGACCGTTTGCCAATATGTGATCAAAATCTGACTGAACGGCACAAATCTGATTTACCTTATGTGGTACTGGGCCCATGAACGTAATCGGCAAGGAAAGAAAAATCTCTTCTCTCTCCCAGAGCTGAAAGAAAATAAATTGTTCCGAAGAAAGAAAATGGTGTATTTTTTTCTCGCGGCCCCAGATTGGGAGTTCTTGCAGCTTGTTCTCAACACGATTTGGGCAAAACCTTTTTCTTGTGTGGTCTGACAACTTTTGTGTACTTAATCAGAAATTCAAAGTAGGCATGGTTATTGCAGAAAAGCAGAAAGCAAAAAGTTGTAATGTCTGCTTTTCCACTAATGCAAAACAGTCAACAAGGTAAATGCATAGTTATAAGGAAAGGCTAGCAGAGACACGGAGGAAGTAAAAATAATCTACACAACACATATAAGGCATATATAGACACACACCCCTGCAGAAACCACAGTGAAGGTTCCTTGAGAATTATGAATATATCAGGCCAAACTTTGTTCTTGTGATTGACACCTTAACAAAACAAAAAAAATTCTCTGTTCTTGTGGAGCATGTCTGAATCAAAAGTATCAGTCTGAACAGTCACATCGCGTTTCATCCGACTTTCACATCACTGAAGTGAGACAGACATCACAATTCTGCGCCAAAGGGATGCATCATAATAAATGTTACCTCGGTAATTACAGCATGCTGTGTGTGATGTAACAACTTTCTTTGCATGAGCGGATCAATTCAGGGTCGTGGACTGTTCATAGTAGAGTCTGATGGAGGTTGCATTTAACTTATATGTAATTAACCAAAAAAACAAAAAGAATCGCAGCAAAAATTCTGATCTTCACAACGTGAACACAGCCTGATTGTATCACAAGAGCTCCCTGGTAGTTCAATTATCATTTTAATTTATTTCCAGTCAAGGACATCCCTACACATTTCCTCTCTACACTTTTAGCCATTGTCCATAACATGTTTTATTTATATCAATAACCCAATTTCCTCCTATATTGGTCAACTTTTCAAATAATAAGAAAAAGGAAAGACAGTCCAAAAATCCAAAGAGTGTACTTCCAATAATTATATTCTATTGTGTTGTAAACAAGGTCTGGCCTTGCCTGTTTAAAGACTGTAAAAGAGCTGCTTAAACAAACATAGAATTAGTCAAGGTTAAATTGCATAATCACAATATTTCTGCTAGAGGAGCTCCAGGTTTCTAATATGTGTGGGTTGGAGTGGAGCTGATAAAAGTGGTGACCAGTGACAGCATCACCCACTCAACACAGTCCTTTGTGATTTGCGGCATTTGCACTTTGTTTTTCCCTCATATTTTTGTGCATTCACAGCGACACTTGGTGACGCACATGACCCTGAGTTCCGCCACTCTCACGCACAAGACCACATCCACACCTACCTTTACGTAAACAAACAGCATTTTCAAACGAGAGCACCACAGACACAGACAACTATCAGGAAAAAAAAGGCAAGCTGAATTTGACTAAATCTTACGATTCCCCCCAGACCTCATGCAGATGCTATGTTAACCCTGATCACCAAATTCCTACATTAGAGCACTCGCAAGTTTCATATTATAATTTGTATACAAGACTCTCTATGGAAACAGAAAATCACAAGCAGAAACCTGTTCCTCATGAGTGCCACATCTACAGGGGGGTGAGATTCATGCATCAATCCTAACATGAAGAATGATGAAAAGAAATTCAGATAAAAGACCAACCATTGCCATCCAAAGGAAACACAATTCAAACCTCAAGCAATTATATGTTATATGCCCAAAGTTCACTTTAGAGCTTCTGCTTCCACTTTAATAAACAAGGCATCGTGAAAGGAGAGACTGCTGATTACAAAAAAAAACATGTGTCCCATCACTCTGCAATGAAATCTCAGTGAGCTAGCAGCTCAAAAGTGGCAAAAAACACTTCACAAAACAATAAAGTATGTCTTACCTCTGCTGTTTTGTAGTCAAAAGTTACATTCTAGTTCAGGACATGCTACAAATGTGTTCTCCTATGACTCATGAAGGTATTGTTGTTAGGGTTTCACAGTGAAGTGTGAATGCTTCATAAAATATACAAGCTTTGGCTTTGCTTCTCTCTGGAACATAATTGATGTTTCTATGGTGAATCTAGGCATTATCCTTTTATCCTCTGGACTGTGATCAGTCATTAGAGGTGTCAATCATAAAAGTTGACCATTAAGTTGCTGAGATATCTTTTATTAGTGAAATACAAATAGTTTTCTGTTGTGGTGCCTGACAAAGGTCAAATGTCACATTTGTACACACTAAGGTGGCCTGTCACTATAACAAATTTTGCTGTGCGATACATTTTCTCAGACATTATCTCGATAAGCGATAATATTGCACAAAGCGATAACGTTGTCAACTAATATAATAATAATGCCATAATAATGCAAGTACACCCTTTCAAAGATCAATAAGCTTTATTTCTAAAGAACATTTCAAACTGGAACTGGAAGATATTTTAAATAACAAAATAAAAACAATAAATAGAATTGACTCTCAGTCTCATTAACAATGAATGAAACCCAAACACAACCAAAAACAATAAGGCAAAACTGTCAGTTAGTACCATTGTATTAATACAAAACTAGAAAAAAATATACTGTGCATCGTTTGTGAAGCTGAAATATCTCCCCTCATCACTGCGTGTCAGACTGATCTAGGAGCAGCGAGTAAACCGCGCTGCGTCGAGACACTTTTCCACATATGCCGGGACACCGGCCCAAAAGTAATGTGGCGCACTGGGAATCCTCCCGAACTTTTCGATTAGCCGACATTGCTCTTAATGTGTATTTTGTCAAATAAGGTAGTGTATAGACTGATTCTATTTGTGTAATGTGTCTACGGTAGACCAGGAAGTGGGACTTTGTACTGACATTGTAGGCTACATGTGTGTTCTGCCTATATGTGGGGAGCAGCTATACAATAAATAAGAAAGTGTTCGCAGCTATTTTTCTCCTTTCGACTTATTTACATGATTCAGTGTGAGAATCGGAGGTTTAGCGTGAGAAGCCACTCAAATGCGCGAGTCTCACGGCCGATGCGTGAGAGTTGGCAGCCCTGTAAAACAAATGCGGCATATTGGCTCGCACAGGTGCTTCACCACCTACTCGTGCTGCAACATACTGCCATCAAGTATGACACTAGACTAGAGAGATCTCTTCGAAAGAAATGAGAGTGTCCAGTTGAGATACTCTACAGTGAAACCTGTTGTCATACACAATCTATAGTAAAGTAAGATAGAAAGAAAATTATCGCGGCTGGCAAACTTATCGCCCTCATTTTTTCTTACCGTGCTGATCCAGCATGTAATGATCGCTGTCACCTGGAACTAATCCTGTATGTGAAGGCCGGCCCGCTGCTACCTCTTAAAGTTGTCTTGTTTTGGTTAGTGATATTATGAGTTTTTGGTTAGTCAGAATAGACAATAAAAGAATGTGTTGGGCTAGTTCAGTTTAATGGGAATTGTATACATAGAGTTTATTTTTAGCTATTAGAGCTGCTTCACCTTTTGTTAGACTTAGTAAGCCAGTTTTAGTTCACCGTTTTTGCTTAGTCTTAGTTTTGTTTTCAACTGGCTGTATTTTGAGTTAGCCCTTAGCGGTTCTATTTTGTTTTTTCTTTAAGCAGCTTAGCTAACCCCAGCACTTATGATTCCCACCGGATGCTTGTTATCTGATTCCTGGTACAAAAATAAAACTGCTTGCTCCCTTTAATAACATCTGTCCACTGTTCTTTTTTTGTTACGCCTTCTCAAACCCCTATAAGTGGGATGTAACAATCTCAGGTTCAATTTTTTTAGCTTCTACTTTTGCACAGTTAGTCATCAGATGTTAGTTTACCAATTGGTAGGCAAGCTAGAAATAAATTTTATGATTCAAATGTTACTTTTACTTTAAATATAGTGGGGGTATAAGTGGAGATAAAAATTTTCCTTTTCTACTGTGTTGCAGGTGAATTTACTCTGGCATAGTAGCACATATCTTGATTCTGATACTTTGGTAGTAATCTTACATGTCCTAGAGACCAAGATTATATATGCAACCCTAGGGTTGCTCGATTATAGGAAAATAATAATCCCGATTTTTTGATTGAAATTGAGATCTCGATTATCTTACAGAATTACAGAAAGAAAAAGAGAGATTTTATTCATTTATTTATTTATCGATCGTCTCAGACCAGCAGCTATGTTCTGCCCAGTGTGATCTGTAATAAATGAGACTGGAGATATTTTGTTTTTAAGTTGAAATCCGCATCACATTCGGCTCTATGGTGCGGCTTGACCACAGGTTAGTAGCGGTGGCGAAACATTGGACTGTAGCCACGTCCTTCACAACACCCTCATGACACTCATCATACAGGGCAGGGAG
>JBAMHW010000014.1:25570843-25588123 GCA_037177495.1 Rhadinocentrus ornatus
GTTCTATGAATGGCTGCCCTTGATGTTTAAAATCTTTTTATTATAATCTTATTTTCTTCAGTCTTGATATGTCAGTGTCAAACCTGACAGGGAGATAGAGGAGGAGAGAAAAGGAAAAACAAACAAACAAAAAAAAAAATAGATGGAATTGAAATGTGAAAATACAAGTTGTTTAGGCTACCTAAATCACATCAGTATTTTATCATAAATAAGAAAATTAGGATGATGGTAATATGAAAAAGTACAACAGTACCTGTAGAGAGACGTACCAATACACAAACATCAACAACATCTAGTTGGAAGCGGATGGAAAGATGAGCACGTTTGTGAGCGTGTGTGACCATGCAACAAGGATGAAATGTGTGTACCCCCCTCACTATCACACACCAGCCAACCACCACCACCACTCCCACACACACACACACACTCACACGCACACACACACACACACACCCAGCCACCAGCCAACTCCCCCACCAGGGGCAGCCAAGATAGGCCAAGGGAAGGAGGGCCCAGACCCAACCCTCTACAAACCTCCTCCTAGGGGTCTCACCAGTCCCCCGATGCGGCGCCGCGGACCGCCCCCAGGGTAAACGGCACCCAGCAGCACCCCACACAAGGCCCTCAGCGGGCATCAAACCTCCATCCCATGTTGATGAGTTTCTTAAATCCTGGGTTGTTCACTGTGTTAAATGAGCTCTGGTCTTTGGAGAGAAAACAAGTTGTGTTTGTTTACAATGTTTGTTATCTTTTTTTTTCCAAGTTTGTTATTTGTTTTTGTTTAAAGTTTAAAGTTTTTTATCTCTCTGTGACTCTGGGAGCTAGTGGATTAATTAGTCGCAACTCAAAAACTTAACATTTTTCTATTTCTTTGTGTCGCGTCGTAAGCCCCCGTGTGCAGGTCTACATGAACGAGCACAACATTTCTCATACACGAATGCCACCTGTCGCTTGGTTGGAGGAGGGCAGCGATTTCCGCCTCATCGCGCAAGTTACATAAAAAATGAATGGAGAAGGAGCGATGTCGCCTCCCGTGTGTCCAGATCATAACTTGAGAGGTGTTTGCATCTGGAGTTGAATTAAACCAAAGCGGCTGGGACTGTGGGAGGAGTCTGCAGCAGAGCGCAGCCCAGCAACGCCAGTGCAGCTGAAAACAGCACAAGAGTAAACTGTGAAGGAGCAAATAATCAGTCCATTTCATTTTTATGATCGTTGCAAACCCAGATCATAATTGTGATTAAAATTAGATATATCGCCCAGCCCTATGTAATCCCATATTTTATTTGTTTTGGGTATGTCGTTTCCAACAACAGATAAACTAGGCCTTATGAATAAAAATAAGACTAAAATAATAATAAATAAGAATATTATAATAAAATAAATAAAAAGACACAAAGGACAACTTCAGACTCAGATTTAAAATGATTTCATATCAAATATGCAGACAGTTTTATACTAAGCAGCTACCTTTATACTGCTTCCACACCAAAAGCGAATTGATGGAGCTCAATTACCATATAATCAGTTGAAAGATGAAAGTAGATGACATTTTCGCATCAGGCAAAGCGAATGGATGCCAATTCGTAAGTTGGAAGTCTCGCATGACACTTTATTGTGACAGCCTTTCAGCATTGAGATTATGCCGAAATCCTAAACTAGCTGACAGTATTTAACAACCTTTGAGCTCATTCAAGACAGACAGACAAAGTACATTGGCAGCGGGTTTCCATAGATGCCACCAATCTTCAACAACAGATCCTCCAACTGAGTGCTGGTAAACTTCAGATACCTGAAAGCTGCTGAATACATCTGTCATCCAGATGCAGTTCCTGAAGGAAAAAGTTAAATCTTCTCAGCAGCTGAAGAAGTTACTTCACTAATTTCTGATCACTTAAACAATCGTGTGTAATAAATGTTGTTAGGTATGGTAACTATGGAGACCACTGATCCAAGAAAAGATATTTTCAAACAAATTCAATGAGAAGTACCCAATCAGATAATGTGTTTCTTAAACCTCACTTCACACTGAACATCTCATCTATGTGTAGCTATGACGACAGGAAAACTGAAAACAAATTCCGTCGTATTGTCTGCAAAGCTGCATTTCTTGCAGTGTTCCCTTAGAATCAAGGCCAAAGTCAATCATTCAAAGCAACAAAGTTGCATAACTTAAAAAGCATTAAAATATTTCTTATTCATTATACAAGTTTAGAAAAAAAAATTTAATATATAATCGCAAGAGAGCTGTTACTAAAGAATGCTAATGTAGTTGTGGGTCTTTACAAAAAAGCACAGTTCGCTTTAAGGAGGGCCAAGCTCCATTTTGTGACAACATTATGTCCAACATCACAGATTCTATCAGAAATCTTTCTGGTCCAGTCAGTCAGACACAGATCATGGTCTGAATGGAAGGGATCCCTTGCTTTGCTTTGCAAGCATGTAGGGAAGTATCAGAATGTGTGAGGCTGTTATGAAGAATTATAACCACTTACATAAAATCCCATTTTATCAAGTAAAATAACTGAATTACCTTTAACGTTCTGGTCGGGGCCCATCCTGTGCCATCAATTGAATGCTCACGCAACAAGCTGCAGAAAATAAGAAAGTGTGTATACAGTCATTTATGTAACATAGTTTGCTTCTTTTTATTGTTTTTCTCCACCTGAATTTCAAGAAATCTTGTTATGGACCATTAGCCCATAGTCAGCTACAATAAACAAAGTAGTTATATATACAAAAGTGGTGTAGTTCTGATAGTCTCTTGGTAAGATGAACAGCAACATAACACACTGAGACACAGAAGACATTAAACAAGACAGGACAAGTCATGAAATAAGTAGAGCAAAGTACCTTAAACAGATCTCTCCATTCTCTGTGATATTAGGATGCCATATTCTGGTCAGACACCTGACTTTTGGAGGCTGGAAATGAATGCAGAAAAAGCAAAAAATGGCAGAATTTATTAGAAATTTTGTAAATTCTTAAATAACCAAATGGGTTAAATAACTAATTACTTTAGCCAGGCAATCTGTGTTGAAGGTGTAATTTATATTAAATGAAATAATAATATTTCATGAATCTAAAAGGTATCAAACACTAAGCATGTAAACAAATAATTTCATTAGAACAAAGTGCAAGTAAAAAAAAGTAATAAATAAATGAAAACATGAAAACACTTCCATAAATGAAGAGTTCCATTAGCAGATTTCACTGATGTTCATCGAACAAGATTTAAAGTATCATTTGTTCACTTAATACTCTCAATCAAGTATCATTTTAGTATCTTGTTGCAGAGTTACATATCTCCTCATTTTAATTCCTTTTCCTATGCTCAGAACAACTAAAAACTAAATTCTTAATTAGAAACTCTTATCATTAAGTTTAGCATGCCTCTTAGCTAAATGCGTACACGGAGAGGAACAAACAAATGAGTTGAATGTGCACTGAGCCGACCTCCGAGTTCTGATAGCTTTTGAGTTTCAGGATTTTGCCAGTAATGGAAAGAAAAATAAATGATCCAGTTACTGGACTCCTGTTGAGCATACACCTGACAATCAGCGATTATACAGTTAGAAAACTGAGATTTCTGAGAAACCAGAACAAAGGCTTGTAAGCATTAAAGGTACTACCACAGCTGTTACATTTAACTGGGGAAAAGTGAAGTGTGGGTTTCAATCCACACTTCAGGGGAAAAGGCTTAAATCCAATATGTAATGGCCTCACAGAGGACTGCATAAAAACCAGACAGCGGTTTAGTGAAAATCCTTGGGCTCTACAACAGTCGCTGAGCATGATTTGTGCGAGTTACAAAACTATCCTGCGAAGAATAAAAATGAAAACTCCTCATTTAAAATTAATAGAGCAGGTATGACCAAGCTTCCCTGGTACTTTAGAAACAAGATCCAGAAAAGCACCGGATGCTGTGGTGCTTGGCTGCAATATATTTAGGATTCCTCTTAATATTTTACCCCCTTCATGAATGTTAATGGTCTGCACCTCAGGCAAGACAAAGGAAAGAAAATGTGTGTGCATCATTGGAGCTGCTTGCTGCCCGGGTGTAGTCAGAGATAATTAGGAATGGTTAATGAGACTGTGTGTGAACATGGCACTGGTTCATACACCAGGGATCTCAGGTGCTGACCACTAGAAACATATTAAAAAAAAAAAAGACAAAAAACTCTTTCACAAACAAGTGGCACTTCTGAGGGTAATTAGATGTTTGAAATGAGTCATTTCTAATATAAGTAAAGTAAAATTAGTAATTGGAAATATGAAAACAAAATATAAAAAAAAAGTCCAGCACCAGGTTTTTTAGATTCCAGGTGGTATTCCTCTAAAAAAGATTAAATAGTGAAGAGCAACAAACATTTAAATGTGTAGAGATGCCTCATGGGTCCAAGCATGAGGACAGCAGCCTTTCTTCAGGTTAGTAATGCAATGTTCATGATTATAATCCACGTTTCAAACAAATATATATTTACAGGCTTCACTGAAATAATCAGAGAATTTCTCCTGAGCAAAACATGCAATTAGTCAGGAGAAGTGCTGGATTTAAAATATGATAAATGAAAAGTACATTATTTACTCCAGAGGGAAATTATGATGATGCAGTACGATTTTTTTTTCCTCAAAGTAAATACAAAATAATAACATTAAGGTTCTTGTTCTGAAGGTGATGGCTGCTGTCTTCAAACAAACTTGTCGAAGCCCTTGACTGAACACACTGTTGTTTCTTCACTGTGTTCTGTAAAGGATGTGAAGAATTGTCCATTATTTTCAGCAGCTTGTGCAGCATTCTTTTCTGGACCATTAGCTTCACCGGCTCCAAAGTTACTTTTTGTGAGACTGAGGTACCCTCACCCACCCATGGTTTCGCTTTCACACCTCAGCAACTACGTGTTCTCGATCAAATGTCCTGATTTGAAAAACAATAGCTCAAACACAAAGTAAAAGAGACATTAAACACTAGCCAAAATAAAAAACAAAGACACAAAAAAACTGTATGTACAATAAATAATAAATAATAATAGTAACAGAAAAAGAAAGAAGCAGTATTTATATACACACCCTCACCCAGTTTGATGTGCAGTGAGGTGTTATTACACAGGTGAATATGGATATAAAGAAGATATGAATTAATCACATAAGTAAATGAGTGGAATGACAAAAAGACCATAAAGTGCATAGCTATGACATTAAGTGCATAAATTGCATAGGTTAAAGACCCACTCCGGGGAAAATCATGTTTTCCATGTTGTTCACATGTCCATGTGACATTCATCTGATGCTAGATGACAAGTCTTGTGAAAAATTTGATCAAAATGGCTTTTCTGAGTATTTCTGCATTTAAATCATTGTGAACTAATGGCGGGCAGAAGAAGGCGAACTCACACAGACATTTACACATTTACACGTCATTCACTCACAGGGCGAGGCCACAAGCTCCACCCCCGCCCTCTCTGCCAACGGGGAGGGCATTGAGCAGTGCTGACTCCGCCCACTACTCAGAGGCAAATTGCTAATCGGCTACTGATCCTCTGCAAGAAGCAGATTCCTGGAAAAGGGCACAGGTTTTGTGATTTTTGTCAAAAACTTCATAATCACATTTTAAAGACCAATGAGAACATTTTAAATAGCTCCAAATTAGCATTGGAGTGGGTCGTCAAACAAAAGTGGTAGTTGGAAGGGCGATTCTAGGCTATGTCCACACTGTACCAAAGCCGGTTCCGGTGTGAAAAAGGTGTAAAAAACTATGGCGAAAACTAGGAGAAAGGTTTCAACATCCCCATGAAACCGCTGCAGTAAATACTAAAAGGCTGTGGGGGGTGCTAAAGAGCAACCCTCCAAAAATGGAACAAAACAATGCACATGCAGATCAAGGCTCACTGCGTGTTGCAGGAAGTTCAATTGGAAGAAGAGAAGAGAAGATGGCTGAGGATTCATTGCAAGGCAAAGGAAAAAGATTTGTTTGGACGTCGAGCTTCTTCAAGTAACGATGGACTAAAAAGCAAAAAAAACTTAAGGAAGGGTGGATTAGGAATCGGCGCGTGTTCGTCACATTGACGTCATTTCCTCCAGTTGTGCGGCTATGCTGTCCTCAAAGTACAACAGACAGTAGGAGTCTTAAACCTATCCACCTCGGTACCTGGTTTCAGACATTATCGGTTTCATGGAGGCTAATGGATTGCTAAAATACTTTTGCATTTTTTACTGCAATTCAGTCCCCTAGAAGAGGCTACAAGAAGCTGCAAATTTTAGTAATTGCAGCAGGGGGCAGTGCTGAGCAGAATAGCTGATATGCAAACAGCAAAAGAAACAAACCAGAGAAGACGAAGAATGAAGACGAGCACAACAACTGTAGAAATTGTGAAAACTTTTGAATAAAAACTGTATATGAGGGCGTATATTTAGGGCGTGTTGGAATCAGCATTACAGCTCTTTGCATTTTCTTCTGCATGGTGTCTAAAACTGACATTGGCTCGTGGGAGAGAACTCTGAACTTAGCACTGTCCGCTAGTGAAAGAATTGACTTAACAAAAATGGCAACACAAAAGACGCATGGAACAATGAGGACAATGACGAATGACAACGTTTGAAACGAACATCGCTATTTAAGCACGTGAGGGCGCCTAAATGGGACTTAAGGCCCTGTTTACACCACAACGCTGAGACATAAACGCAAACATTTTATCGCATTCTGGCCTCTTGTTTACACAGTAACAAAGTTTTGGGTAGATAAAGCCGCAAAGATCTGACAACAGCCTCCAGAGTGAAATTTTCTCACAACGCAAGGCGAGTCAGACCCTGCTTAACTCGCTTAAGCTTAAGGACTTAAGGACAACAACATTGACGGACCTGTTTGTTATGTTTGTGCTGCTATATATTTTTAATTTATTTGGTCTGTTGAAGCAAAACCTGTTTCTAGTTGAGTATTTATGCCATCAGCGGAGACGCAAAGGTTATACACGCCATCATAACTAGATGACAGGGCCGCTTCTGTTGTGTTGTGTTTTGCGGTCTTATGAATGATGCTGTACACACCTGGGTGTGTCGTTGCACTACCCACTAGAGGCCTGGCATGTGCACTGCATCACTTCTGGTCCTCTTTGCATTTTCCCCTGCATGGAGCAAGTTTTCATTCCGTTGTTGTGTAAATGTTTTGGGGGTTTTTTGCCAAAATTGCAAAGGTAAAGTATTTGCGTTTTGCATGTAAACCTTGTGGTGTAAACAGAACCTAATAGAAGATATAAAACATCTAGTGCAGACATTAAATGATTTCAGCTTGTTTGAAGTAGAGTCCGCTCTGTCCCTTCTTGAAGATGCTTCTGTGTTGCATTTCCAGTCTAGTCTGTTGTGAACTACAAGGTTCTTGTATTCTGCCACCATCTCCACCTCTTCTCCCAGGCTGTAGATAGTATTTTGTTTACTGTTGCTCCTGGAATCCACAATCGGTTTTGATTTGTTTGTATATGGGATGAGGTGTGTAAATTTCTGCACCATCTCACAATTTGAATGACCAGTTCTCTGTACTCGGTTTCTTGTCCATTGCTGATACACCCCACAACTCCAGAGTAATCAGAGTGTTTGTGCAGATGACAGGACTCTGAGTTGAATTTGAAGTCTGAGGTGTACAGTGTGAAGAGAAATCGTACAACTACAGTCCTTTGTGGTGCTCCAGTGCTGCTGACCACCATCTCAGACACACAACTATTCAGTCTCAAACTCTGTGGTCTGTTTGTTAGGTAGTCATAAATCCATAAGTTTGTGGAGGTATCCACCTGAAATTTATGGAACGCCTCACAAAATATTTCAGGCTGAATTGTATTAAAAGTACATGGGAAAAAAAAAGACAGAGTAGGTCTTAGCATGTTCTGATGTTGAGGGAGATGAGGCTATGTTAAGGTCCATCACTGAGCTGCAGGGTGACAGAGCAAAGTAGTGACAGGAAAGCTGTGAGCTGATGAGGGGCGTGTGGTGTGTTTGACCGTGGGGAGTTGGGGGGAAGCTGAACATGTTTTATTTCTATATCTGATTATATTGAATTATACTGAGAGGGAGTTTAAGTGTGTTAGCGTTGTTTCAGCTCCACTTTTGGGGGGAACAAAGAAAACAACAACCAAAGCACTCAACCCCAGTGATGGACAGGTGTCAACATCTTCTTTCCAGTGTTGTATGACATTGTGCAAAGTCAAAGGACAAAGCAACCAGATGATGTTTTTATTATAGCATGTTTTTGAACAAACATCTAAGAAATGTTAAAATACCAGCAGGATGCTGACATTACCACAAAAGAAAGAACTGCCCTTGACATTTCTGCCAGCTACAAAGCTCCTCTTCCTCGTTCACGTCAGTCAGATTATGCTATCCAGCTGACGTGTTTAACTGTAGACTTTGCATTTGTCATTGTGTTATAAAATCAAAAATTGTGTGAATGATTAATGAAATGAGTCTAGAATGTGTGGCAGAGCTATTTAAGCATCCTACAGAAAGAAAAAAAAACACAAAAAAAAGGCAATGGAGATGTAAGAAAAAAAAAAGAAAATAGCTAAATCTGAAAATCTAAATTGGAACCTCAGCACTCCCCTGCAGCATGGCATGAACATTATAATTGGACATAGACCTTTGGAATATCAACTGAGACCCTTCCCAAAGGTACTAACACAATTGGTTATTTATTCGAAAATGAAATGCTGAGCGTTTTAGAAAGTGTGTCACATCTTTAACTTGCCCAGCTCATCTTTCTTTTCTTGCCTGCAAGGAAGGTCAGCACTTAAACTGAATAATGTGCTGCTGAGAAAAAAAACTGATGGACAGAATAGATTCTCCACACAATCTTAGATGCATTTTTAATGACATATTTTAGACTGAACAACATCTGACCTAATAGTGTTTAAAGCATAGAGAGGACATTTTAATTTAAGATGTGTAAGCACATCCACAGACTCTGCATTTACGAGTGTTTTCTCTTCACCAACTTATCTATTTTAAAGTGTGACAGAGCATACTACATTCCTTTATTTCATATTTAAAAAATGCAAGGTCTAAATACAAAGTTTATTTTTTCTTAGCCTTAATTTTAATAAAATAAATTAAACAGATAACAATGACAACTTAATGCATTTAGTCATTCACACTTCTTTAAATAGTTTTTGTTGAAGTTTTTCATGACCATACCAAACCACCACATTCTCTCAACCTTCTCTTTGTAAGCAAGGAACAAACTTGACACCTGTGACATGATCTACTCTATATTTTAGCTAAGTATACCCCATTACTTGTCTCTCTTTAATAGTCGATATTCTCCCCCCACCTCCTTCCTTTTCTGAGAACCTGCCTTTTTCTTCGCACTGTCCAACATCCATCACATTTTTGTTTTTCCTTCTACACCTGCTGCTTTTAGCTCCTCATCCAGCTGCACTTTGTTCAGACAGTAGTGCATAAACAACACCACACACCGTAAAGGAAGCATGCAGCCAATGGAGCATGGAGAATGTTCATGGGAAATGTAGTGATTCCACTACACGGACAAATAAGCTAAATTACTTGCTTCATTCATCACCTGATAAGCTAAGAAAAAAAAGATTACAGTTTTGTATGCAGGTAGAAACTTTCACTATTAAAACAGAAAATCTGCTGGCAAGGACGTTTGGTGGACAGAAAAGGACCTTGCTGGTTACAAAGACATTTCAAATTTCTGCTTCACAGTGGTTATCTCAGAGCAGATTTTAACAATGTCATTTATGAAAGTCTGAGAAACCCTGCAGATAAAAGAGACTCTGGGTGAGAAGACTGATAAAAGCGATAGAAGATGACAGGGTTGACAGGTTTGTAGCAAACGTGAACTTTCTGTTTCTCAGCTTCACTAAAGCCTCTGTGCTCAAAGCTAATTGAAAAAGATCACTACAAATATTCTCAAGTATTTATATGATGTCATTATTTTTGATTTTCTTTTTGTCCGCATTTCTGCTACATCTCAAAGAAATTAAGATAAGCTTAGAAATAAGAAATCAAATCAGCTCCCTTTCTGAGGTCTGCATCCATTAGAGCTTCAAACGAAGCGTAAATATTTAAAGATCATCAGCGTCTATGGAAATCATAATCTGAGAGATGGCCACTTAAAGAGACCCTCTATTTTCTGTTTATCAAAGAGATCCATGATACTTAATGTAATAATGTAATACTTTAATGTAAAACGCTTACACAAATTACAACCACTGCAATTAAACTATTAAAAATTAGAACTTGGCATTATAAGGATCGTGAGTTTACAAAGCACCCCCACCATCTGTTGTTCTGTCTGAGTACTCCAGTCAATCAAGTTTTATTTGTGAAGATGCTAAAATAAAACATTAAATAATACTTTTAGAATTAGTTTGGTTCGTTTGTCAGCAAGATGACTTCCAGGAAACTTGATGGAGTTTTGGGGCATGGTGAAAAACCCATTCAGTGTTGGTGTAGAATGTGTTCTCTTTCACTGAAACTGCAAACTATAGTTTTATAACTATAATAATAATTCTGGTGGTGATTATTAATTTTTTCTGGTATAAAATAATTTAGATGCTCACAACAGGTGTTGTTTGTAGGGATAGGCTGGGCTCTGCTGAGAATTATTTGACCGTTCTTTAAATGCCCCCACTTCGGCAGGTGTTCAGTGTTGGCTAATGCCATATTGCTATCATTGTCATGTGCACATGCTGTTACTTTTCCATTTAATCTCGTAAGTTCAGTAGCCATGGAAAACATACTTCTCAGTTTTTCGGCGTAATGGGTTTTCTTGATAGAACCTGGGATCAACTAATTCCATCAAACGTCCAAAACTTCATCTCATGACAAAGCTGCATTCACATGGACCACTTTTGATCCAAAGAACATCGAATCAAAATAAAAATGCGTCATGTAAACATGTCAGCTGATCCGATTGGTCTTGATCGGACTGGTTTAAACCTCGTCACGATCAGATCAGCAGGAAAAATGAGCCATGTATACTCTCAGAAACAGAGTTAGAAACTAAAATAATTAAGGATTATTGAGCATTTTGACAGAAAAAAGTTGAAAATAAAATTAAAAGAAAGCTCTTCTTCCGATCTGGTAGGCACTGTGCATGTGAAAATTCTGTTGGATGCTTCACTCGCAAATGACTTTACATGACACCTAAATAAAGGTTTCACTTGTTCTTATTTTTGTTTGTTGTGTTTAAGGGTTTCCTGACTGAACATTTTGGAAGTTATTGTCTTCACCTCTGCAGGTCTTTTTTTTGTTATTTTTTTTATATATTTGTACTCCATTAGTATGAAATTTGACTAGGGCCGCAACACTTAGTCGACATTGTAGACAATAAAAATAGTCAACAACGAATTTACCTGTCGACTTAGTCGGCAAAAAAAAAAAAAGAGATACATGTCTGATCGGTTGACTAGTCGTTTTAATAGTCGTTGACTAATCGATTATGAGAATAGTCATTAGTTGCAGCCCTAAAGTTCACAATGCTTTACACTTTGTACCAGAGCCTAGCAATGGTGAAGCATTCAAGGCTAACTCTTAATAGACAATTGAACTACTCACCACCATGTTGTAAGCTTCAGGGACATCTATTTCAAACTGAAACCTTCCACTTTGGTAGTAGCCCTCATCTGAAGAGACAAGAGTGTGAAAAGAAGATAGTTATAAATTTGTGTTTCAGGATAAACAACAATAAAACCTTTCTTGCGAAGAGAGAGCCTTCGGCCATGCTCATCAGCATTATCATGGTCACCATCAGCGACTAGGGTTAAGAAATGTGCACCAGAATCTTTTAAAAAAAATGGTTTGATGCAAACTAAATTAAGATTGTTAGAGCCAAAGACAATAACAAACATTAGTTGCAACAAAAGTCTGTGCTTTGTGTGCAAACTTTTTTTCTCATCACTGATTTTAAGAGAGAAAAAAAAAAAATCAGAGAAACCATAATCTCTGGTGACAAGGCAGATGTTCCTTCCTACTCATTAGTAGCCATATTACATACAACATATGAATCTACAAGAATACCAAGCTGAAGAAGCTCAATCTTGGGGGTAAAGAAAAACATGGAAAGGGTCCTTTGATTACATCGTCAGATCAACACAACACTACTATATTAGTATTGTAAAATCAGCTTTCTTACTTACAATCAATGCACATGCAAAACCAGCACATAAGAGCGCATAAGTCATATGCACAAATAAGCAATAATATTTTATTTCACACATTGAAAGTTACATTTAAAAAATTTAGAACAGAGAACTACATTCAGTACAATAAGAAACCCTGGCCTCACCACTTTTTTTTGAATAACGGATTTTATGTAATCTTGCTGGACCTGACTGGAGGGGACAGAAAAAAAAGAGAATAATGAAGAGAAGCAAAAAGAAGAGTAGAAAAACGAAAGATGAGACAAAGATACAGTAGAGAGAAGCGACCCTTCTTTTCAAACTATCACCAGACAACCAACCGCTACACCTGTACAGTAACACAACAGAGAATTTCTTACAGCTTTTACAGGTAAACTAAGCTGACAAACATCAGGAGCTCCTAAAAAAACAATAACCAAGACAGCAACAACAACTAAAAGTACCAGAAACACACACAAAAAAACACCTTAACAAAAGCAGATCTTAGTGTATAAACCCACTGGACCCACTGGTCTCAGTGACTGTGTCAGCATGCAGAGTGTGAGGAAAAGTAGTGATCAAAGATGTGATTGTGCAAATGCAACCATGCGTCTATGGAGGCTAGAGGCAGACTAGAGTGGCCCAGAGACCCAGGCGATCAGCTGCAATCCCGGAGCACGAACACAAACCACGCCACTACAAAGACGACCCAGGACCAACCCAGAGGGCAACAGAGGAAGGCCCCAACCAGACCCCTCCGCGGTCACAGGCCCCAGAAGACCAAGATTAGCAGACACTGACCCCGACGGGCACCGGCTGTCCAGGGAAGCCAGAGCGAAGAGCCCAGGGCCCCAATAGTGTGCTTGTTTGTTGTGTTCATTGTGTTTTTCATGTCTAAGTGTAATTAAAACTGAGAGGCGCCAAAGGGGTGCAGTCAAGGAAGCCACTTAGATGGCCACCTCCGCTCCACCCAGCGTGACATGCAAGCCTCTTAAGTCCTTACATTTGTGTGTAAGAGAGAGCACAGAAGGAGAGGGGTCCGGAGATGTAAGTCCAGAGGGAAGCGAACTTCCCTCCAGAAGGAGAGCTGCTAGCGGCAGTGGGCACCCCCGTTCCCCGGGAGGCCCCCCAGTGCTAGGAGGCCAATTTTCTCAGAAATTATCTCGATAATTTGATAATGTTGTCATTTTGAGACATTTTCAACTAATATAATGATAATGCCATAATAATGCAAGTACACTGTTTCAAAGATCAATAAGCATTCATTTCTAAAGAACATTTTATACTAGAAATGGAAGAGATTTTAAATAACAAAACAAAAACAATAAATAGAACGGACTCTCAGTCTCATTAACAATGAATGAAAACCAAACACAACCAAAAACAATAAGTATGATGGATAATAAAGTCTTTGTTCTGTAAACAAAACTGCCCTTCAAAGAACATATAAAAAAAATATTAAACATGGGGCTCAGACAGGAAAAACCGTCAAAACTGCCAGTTAGTACCATTGTACTAATAAAAAACTAGAAAAAAATATACTGTGCATCGTTTGTGAGCTGAAAATATCTCCCTTCATCACTGCGTGTCACACTGATCTATGAGCAGTGAGTGAACGCTTTTTCCACATTTGCCGGGACACCGGCTCAAAAGTAATGCGGCCCACTAGGAATCCTCCCGAACCTCTCGATTAGCCGGCATTGCTCTTGATGTGTATTTTGTCATATACGGCAGTATATAGGCTGCCTTTATTGATGTAATGTGCCTTGAGATACTCCACTGCTTATCGCGACAGGCCTAAGTAACAGACGATATTTCTGAGAGGACCACATTAATAGGTACCTAAACCTGTATGACTGAGTTAAGCTGGTTGGGTGAAGACTCTACAGCCACTCAAAAGACAGAAATATGATTTTTATGTTCAGGTAAATCAACTGTTTCTTTTTATATGAATAAACGGGCGGCGTGGCTCGGCAAGGTAGAGCGGTTGTCTTGTAATCCGAGGGTTGTCGGTTCGATCCTCAGCCAAGTCGGGTTCATGGTTGCTCCTGATGGGTCGTGGTGAGCGCCTTGCATGGCAGCTTCCGCCATCAGCGCCTGAATGTGTGTGTGAATGGGTGAATGTGATGTATACTGTAAAGCGCTTTGGATAAAAGTACGGACCATTTATCATTTAAATAAAAAATACCTTATTTAATCCCAGAGGGAAATTGCAATGTTGTAGAAGTTTTTTTTGGGTGTGTGTGCGCGCGTGTGTGTGTATTGTTTATACAAAAAAAAAAAAAAAAAAAAAACATAATAATGAAGATCATTAAAGTGTATTAATTAGTGTATATTATCAAGAAGAATGGGTACCAAAGCAGGGTACAGTGTGGTACAGTTCAAACCAGAAGTTTGATATAAAGAGGATACCCCATGATTTATCATTTCAAAAGATTCAGAGAGGTCTAATAAGATGAGAACCAAGGACTGTGCTGCAGCTTTCATTTTCTCTAGAGAGGAGTGGTCCGTCTAAAACCAGACTGATCTGGATCAAAGAGGTTGTTTTGTGTGAGACTTGTTTAAATTGTACCCTTCATATGACTTTTGCTAAGAACAGTTTGCAGTAACAAACGGGCCTAAATCCAGTAAAGTGTGTGAATGGTGGCAAAACGATCCTAAAGGAGGATGATGGGAAGTCCAACAGACATGTAGCAGGGCTGTAAATTATTTGCAGCACCCTGTGGTGATTTGTTTTGTTCCAGCTGTCCTTCCACACAAACATTTACAGCAGCCCTTTCTCCTGACATGTAGCCCTGAAAGCTATCGAAAAGGCTTTCGTGATCTGTTTGAAAAGTGTCTTTAATGAGACGGATGTCATTTAAAGTGCTGCTGTCATCTTATGAGGACATCATATGAGTCTGAAAAGGCAATAAAAGGCTCTAGCACTGTCAGGGATCAGAGGAGTTGAAGTTGTGTGTGTGTGTGTGTTCGGGGGGGGGTTCAGGACAGAAAGAGATGAAATGCCTCCTCAGCTTGTTTGAACTCTAGCAGGTAGACTGTCACTCTTGACAACTACAGAGTGAACTTGAGAAGTTTGGGAGACTAGGAGCAGGGAAAAGAACTTGGTAATTGGCCATGTAATGACCTTACAGAGTGTAGGCTCATGAATATAGGCTCTGCTGCCCGAGCAGTCACAATCAATCAGCTTTGCACCTTCTGTGTCAAAATGCTTGTTCAGCTGTCAGACTATACGTGGACTTAGAATGTGAGACACTAAAGTTAAAATAAGCAAACTACTGGATCTGTATTTCAAATCTTGGCACAAATTCCAAGTACATCTGACTTCAATCACACATTTGAAAAAATAAAAGTTACGAATGACACATTTTATTATACATTTGGATCGAATGAACACATTCTTTATGTTGTGTGATTCATAAAAACGTCATAATTAAGTCTACAGAAACATCACTCCAATCTTTTTACTATAATGAATACAAAGGTACAATTGAATGAGATTGCACAGACTCTCATGTAGCATAAATGGGACGAGACACAGGGGAAAGAAACTGTGTGTGTGGGACACAAACCATTCAGTTTGAGCATATGTTGCATAGAACTGTGCAAAAAGATAAAGAGAAAGCATCAAAGCCAAAAGATGGATGAATGGATGGATGGTTAAAGACAGGGCAATAGAAAGGAGAAGGAGAAAACAGACATCAGGAGTATTTACTGTATTAATACTGCAGTCAGAAGTCATAACTAATTCCCAACCGTCTTCAATCAGCAGTCTTGCACACATACTCATGCTCAGACACATTTCTAAAATTTCACTCCAAATCCTCTAAATAAATAAATAAAATCACCCCAAAAGATCTCCTGCTTAGTCTTTAAGATTTTTGTTGTTAAAGTTAATAAATTATTTATTTACCAGAATAAAAATGTTGCCTTCTTGACATTTTGCATGTTCAAAGCAGTTTAATGAAAAAACTGAGGTTTAAATTGATGCCCCACATATCATAGGTTCTTATACCTGCAGCACAGACAAGTCCTGCTCGGGTAAACATTAACTACCTTAATTCATTGGAACAGTTGTGATTTTTACCTTTGAGAAGGGACATTGCAGCTCTGAGTGATGCATTGAGAGGACGATTGGTGCTAAAAGACATTATTTCTGAGGGAGCTCTGGAAGACACGTATAACAGCCGGGACGGCAGAAAGAAACAGATGATCTGAAGGCTGAAAAGGTTCTACTGGAGTGAATAGTTATGACATAACAGGTTTCTTTCTCCTGACACAGATTTGTCCCGTTGTCTGTGTGCTTTAGTTTTATCCATGCGAACAATGACTATAACAGGGATAAATAAATGCCATCAGGCACTTGTACAATAATGTTCGCCCTGCTTGTTGCATTTACTAACACTAATCTAAGGTAAACAACTAATCATTCTATCAGATATGCAAATGATAAGAACAAAAGAAAACAGAACAAAAAGGAAAGAGGAAGCAGGTGAAAAGAACTCACGTAGCTCTGAGCTATAAATTCACCACACAAGTCAACATGATTTTACCTTACAGTGCAAAGCGATATTAGGCAGCCTGAACTCTGAGGCAATACTCTCACATTTTGCAGATAAAACAAGACAAAACTGACAAGCAGGTTAATTGTAACCATTGAATATGCCAATTATTAATCAGCATGTTATAAAATTGTCCTCATGACCAACACTACCTGTTCAGTACGCAAGTCAAAACAAAATACATGTGCATCAGCTGTCAGACTAGTGCTGGGCGATAAATATCGTTTACGCCGCGGTTAGGTGCTTTACTGCAAAATTTTATGTCAAAATGCACCTTACAGCATGCCCATGCACGCTGCAATACAAACATGGAAGAAGACGGTAGCAGACGCATTTCAGAGCAGGGTAATGCACAACCCAATTCTAGGAGTTTGTACCTAAAAATGGAGCAAATTCTGTCGCATGGATGTGGTTTGGATATAAAAAGACCGACGTGGAACAGACAACAGTTGTTTGCAAAGTATGCCGGCTCCCTGTCCCAACAACGGACTCCAACACTACTAACGTATTTCATCACCTGCGCAAGAATCACGACAGAATACAAAGAGTCAACGAGCAAAAGCTGCAAAAGCAGTGTCGAGTGGTGGCGAAGG
>JBAMHW010000014.1:25595437-25606306 GCA_037177495.1 Rhadinocentrus ornatus
CTGGGATAGGCTCCAGCTCACCCCGCGACCCCTACTGGGAACAAGCGGTACAGAAAATGGATGGATGGATGGAGTCAGATGAGGGCTGAAAAGACAGCTTTTTAAAACCTTTACCTGGAAATATCTCTGCAGAGCTTGTATGCAAACTAAGCACAAGAGCCAACACTCCCACACTTCTACTTTTAAAATAAGGTAAATGTAATGGCACCTGTTCTGTCAGGAAAACTTCCTCAGCATAACGTCTAATAGGTAAAAATAAAATGCATATAGAAGAAAGTAGGAAACAGGTTGGTGCAGTACGACGCGAGATGAAAGGAGGGGTAACAGAAACAGGATGAAAATAAGCAGTAGAGGGTTGTTTGGCTGATGAGCCAGCATTTAGGAACAGTTTTTATTTCTCACTTGTCCAACAGCTTTTCCTCAGAAATAAAACGTACAGAAAAAGCTGCTTTCTCTGGGCAGCCTCTGCTCTTCTTCTAATGTGGCTAACTGAGGACTTATTATTGTTATTCAAATTAAAACATTTTCATTTCATCAACATAAATTGGAACCCAAATTACGGGAGCTGGACTGAATTTTATCTGTGCACTTTATTACCATTGTTAGTAGATTTTATCCCATGTTTATTTAGATTGTTTTTGTGATTGTGTTTGCTGCCGGACATCGGAATTTCTGCTTTGGGGGATTAATAAAATTTCCATCATCTATCATCAGCATCATTTTGTTGCCTCTGCAGCACATTATAGGCTCTTTTACAGATATGTCTTATCACTGTTATGCTGATGATATTCAGCTATTTATTTCTTTTAGATCTCAGGATGTTTTTAAGATTTAGATCTTGCCTGGGTGTTTGGATGCTGTCAGGAGTTGGATGAATGATAACTTTCTTCAATTAAATGATGCAAAAACTAAAGTCCTTGTTTGTGCCCCTGATAAATTTTTCACTAAGATAGCTGAGAGTCTTGGCCCACTTGTCTCATTTATTAAGCCCTCGGTTAGCAACCTTGGTGTAATTCAATTTTATCATCTAAAAAACATTACCAAGCTGAGTCCAATTGTTTCACCATCTGAGACGGAGATGATCGTTCATGCCTTCATCTCATCTAGACTTGATTACTGTAATTCCATCTTAACGTGCTTAAGCAAAAAATCTCTTGACCATGTCAGGTTGTTCAGAACGCTGCTGCAAAGCTGAAAACAAAGTCCTCCAAATTCACTCGTCACTCCATTTGTAATCCAGCTGCACTGGATTCCCATTTATTACAGAGTGCATGTTAAAATTCTGGTTTTAACTTATCCAGCCCCGCATTACCAAGCACCAGCCCTACGTTCCCAGCAGGTCCCTGAGATCAAGTGATCAAGGTCTGCTGGTTGTTAAGCAAACACAGCTGAAAACCAAAGATGACAGGGCCTTTGCAGCAGTGGCTCCTTCACTTCTGGAACTCCCTTCCTCCGTAATCTCTTTTAAAAAGCAGCTAAAAACACATCTTTTTAACTTGCTTTTACTTAGTTTGATCTGTTTTTATGTTCTCTGTGTTATTGTGTTATTTTGTGTTTCATTGTTAAGCACTTTGTGATTTTTATCTTGAAAGGTGCTATGTAAATAAACCTTTACTTATTTATTCATCTACTTACCAGCTCCATAAAAGGAAGTGTTAGTTTTGCCTAATTAGGCGAATAATGGGCTTCTGTTAGAAGAGGTGCTCTTCCTCTCTACTGTACCTGAGATGGCAGCATGCGCAGCCACACACTGAACCGAGGACTGGTAACCATATTTTGTTCTGTTTGCTTGATTTTATAGTTAAATACATGATTTGTCTTAACATATCACATTTTATTAGCAACCTTGGCAAAAAGGTTGACTGGTTGGTTACACACATTTTGTGAGCTTATTTCGTCACCTTGTTAAAGTCAATTTTGTTTCCAATATATTAGGGCCACACTAATACCGATACCAGTATCGGGTATCGGTTCGATACCCCGTGTGTGAACTCCTACTCATACTTATTCATTAAATTGCTCCGATATTACAAAACTGATACCAATGTGAAAAAACTAGTGCTGTCGAACGCAAAGTTATTGATCTGTGGAATTAACGCACTTTTCTTTTTAATGCATTAACACATAAACACCTAAAAACAACTAAACCGGGGGAAAAGTTCGAGGCTGATGCCCATGTTTGCAAACGTGACGATATAGCATTACTAGCTGACCACAGATCAGCCCTGCTCTCCAAGCTCAGGACGTCCTTCCAAGAACTTAACAAAAAATTGGACAGGGTCCAAACAACCATCGCTAGCCAACACAGACTGTGGTCGCTAGAAGAAAATGCTGACACTGTATACCAGGGGCTGGAGGAGGTAGAAACTTTATGCGCTCAGCTTCAAACTAATAACAGGAAGCTAAAAGCTAAACTAACTGACCTGGAGGGGAGAAGCAGACGCTGCAGTGTTCTGACCTGAACTGAAGGTCCACAACCTATGCAGTTCTTTTCGAAACTTCTGCAAGAGGCCGTGAGGAAGGCTTCTCTTCCGCACCTAAATTGGACTAGGCTCACCGCAGCGTGACCCTCACACCCAAAGCCCCGACTTGTTATCCTCTTGCTTCCACCATTTCCAGGTGGCTGGTCGTGGAGGCTTGGAGAAGAAGTCTTCATTAAGAGTTTATGAAGAATTCTTCTCGGAGGTGCTCGACCAGAGGAACGAATATAAGAAAGTGATGCCCTTGGATAGAAGCCATCTCTTCTGTACCCGCCAGACTTCGCATCACCCTGCAGGACAACTCCTGTGTCGGTGACTGAGGCCAAACAGTTTGTCCAAGCATTTGGTAAGCCCTCCTGACTGTTTACTTGCATAGTTCTGGGGTAAAAAATAAAATCGGACCTGGACATGATCAGTGTTTGTTATGCGTAATTATAACTTCCTTAAATTTAAGTAGTAATCACAATCATTATTAGTATTCTCCTTTTTATTTAACATTTTGTTTCATTTACTTTTTTCTCCTCTCCTAAGATTTTTTATTTATTTTATTTAATAAAGTTTTTACTCATGCCATATTAAAAACCTGAATTTAGCATTAAGTCGGCGAAAGAACCTTTTTTTGGGCATGTAGGTGCTTTGTCACAGCAGTGAACAAAATCCACCAAAAAACACTTTATCCTCCTTATATATGAAGATTCTGACAGCTTTCAGCCTTACATGCAGAGCAGGTGTCCCCAAGACCAGTCCTCGAGATCTACTACCCTGCAACTTTTAGATGCAACCCTTCTCTAACACACCTGAATCAAATGAATGGCTCGTTACAGGTGTCTGCAGAGCTGAATGACATGTGCGTGAGAGAATTCAGCCATTTCATTCAGGCGTGTTTGAGAAGGTTGCTGGGTAGTAGATCGTGAGGACCAGACTTGGGCACGCCTGATATAGAGAATGCTGCAGGATGACCCATAAAATCACATAATTAACCACTCAGTCGTCACATCTGGTCCAAACTCCTTACCAGTGAACTGTAATGGGATTTATTAGTGCTTGTATCGGTACTCGGTATCAGCAAGTACTCAAATGCAAGTACTTGTACTCAGTTTGAAAAAATGTGGTATCAGTGCATCTACAATATATTTATATAATTTCCTGTAAGTTACCAGTTCCTGGGAGGCGACCGTGTGGGTGAGCCCAGACTGCCTTGCATCTCCTTAAATATGGTTGATGCCTAATTGGACTGTTCCATTTTGAAAAGATAGTGTGGGAAGGGCTGTGGTTTTTCTGATTTCATTTGTACTCCTTTTCTTTATTCCATTTTTCCTCATTGGTTACTACTTAGCACTGTACTCATTAGTTCTGGCTTCGTTGTAGTTTGTTTTGTGTCCATACGGCCTAATCAGCCAGTATCTACCTTTCTCTTTTGTCAGTGCTTCAGTTTCATGTTTTGGAATCAAAGTTTGGTTTTGTTGTCCTCTTTTACAGGCCCAAAGTTATCATCATGAAAATTTATGTTGTTTTTTTTTCTAAATTTTCTGTGCCTCTCTGGGTTTTCAGCTCAATCCCTGACTTTACCATTACTTTACCATACCTAAGATGCATCTACATACTATTCTAGTGGTTCTCATATGTTTACAACTAAAGCTGCTTTTGACCCTAGAACTTCAACTTTAGGCTGCACTGCACAAATACATCCACGCCAGCTTCAATCAGCTGGGAGACACAGAGAAGGCAGCAGCAATTTTGACCGTGGCATTAAAAATAAGAAAAGGAAAACTACAATATGTATGTAGAAATGTGTCAGCATAACCCGAATCTGAGTCAATGTGGTCAAGCATGCTTCCTCCTTCGATAAGTGAACTGTGGTCAACGTTGATTCCTACCATGATTACCTGATCTAATAAAGTTTATACTCCTGCTTTATTAAGATTTCACAAATTAAAAGAATAAATATTTTGGTTTATTTTTGTCCCGGCAAAACAAACTTAATATCCCTGTAGTAATTTGGGAATGCAAAAGTATTTAAATAAACATAAAGAAAAGGAAAGAATTCCTGCCTTGCTGACACACTCACAGCTTGATTTGCTCCTGTAATATCTCTGTTATTTCAAAACAAAGAGATCCAGGTACCTTTGGTAAGGAGGCGGTCCCTGATGGAGACCCTGTGGGTGGAGTCTGAGGCACCAGAGGCACGGCCCGTCTTTCCTCCGTCATCCTTTTTCAACTTGCTGGCCAATGTTAGCATGGCTTTGCCGCTGTGATATGCCTCTGTCTGCCCCACGCTGCACTGCTGCTCGAAGGTCTGCCGATCACACACATCCAAAAGCTGCGTTAATGTTCATCATGATGAATTAACAGAAGAAACTGAACATTTTAAACTCATAACAAATGCAGTGTTCTGACATCGTCAGTGTGACACTTAAAGCTGTAGAAAAAAACCATCTAAAGTAAAAATTAATTAACAATCAGTCAACACAAGTTTAAGAATCCTACATGGATGGATACATATGATGTTCAATTTTTGAGACAGAGAAGGTTTTCAATGAAGAGCATTGATGACATTTTTGTACACTCAGATCATTGTTGTTGGCTATACATTCACACTGAAATCTCACTCTTATTATGAGCAGAATCTATTGTCAACAAACTTAAATTAAGCCATCAATCTGTTAATTAGTTAGACTCGATACTGTAAACTGACTTGGTTGCATATTTAATGTAAAAATGCTATGATGCATATCAGTAAATATTTACACCCCTAATCAACAGGTATTACAGGCTTCCTTCAACCAGTTAGATCAACAATTAGCAGCAGAGCCAGAAGGTATTTTAAAAAATAAATAAATAAAACATTTCCAAAGCCGTTCAGGTGAAGAAAACAACATGTGCTGTGAGTCAGTGAGAACTACCAACATCAGGAAATTATTTTTTAAATGGAGTAGTCAAGCCTTTAAAAGTCAACTTGTCAATTAGTCCTGCTTTCATCATAATGTGTGCCCTCCACACACACCAACATTAATTTGTTTCCTTCTTTAACATTCTGCGAGCTTTGGAGGCCTTTATTTTGCAATAGCTCAGGTGGTAGAGCAGGTCGTCCAATAAACAGAGGATTCCTGATCCCCCTGTAAAACTGTCATTGTGTCCTTGGGCAAGACACTACACTCGCTGGTGTATGAATGTGGATCAACATTCGGTGGTGGTCGCAGAGGCCATTGGCACAGATTGGCTGCTACGTTTCCATCAGTCTGCCCCGGGGTAGCTGTGGCTACACATGTAGCTGACCATCACCAAGTATAAATGAGGGGTGAATGAATAATGGATACAAAGTGATTTGGAAAGTGCTAAATAAATCTAATCCGTAAGTATCAAGACAGGGGGTCAGAGAGAGAAGGGCTGACATGGAGCTAAGGGCTCCAGGCCGAGATTTAAACCTGAGCTGCATCAAAAAGAGCCTCCTTCTACCTGGTAAACACCACCCCCACACAACCATTTAGCTATAAATAAACAGTAGATTTTCATTGTCTTTTCTTGTTTGTTTTCTTGCTCCTGAAGTGCAACATTTCTGTGAGTCCTAATCAAGGTAACCTAGCTTCTTCCCACATAATGTGCATTTAACTTTATTGTCCAGTTGAGTGAAATACTGCAGTGTTGCTCTAGTCTGTTCACTCTGCTATAGGTGCAAACTCCACTAGAAACAGTGCTGTAAAAATATTAGCTCCACTTCTCTGCACGGTGAAACATAACTCAGATACGTGCACCACTCCAGCTAATCAAATAATCAATAAGTCGCACATATCCCTACTGCAAAGATTATTAGATCAGGTCAGAGACATTCATCTATCAAATCATTGCTATGACAGCAAAAAGAAAACATATTAATTGATGATTACACTCAGCCGGTGATTCAAAGCTCTGCCACACGACTTTTCTCATAGAACCTTCAGAATACGTGGCCCATCTTTCAATGAAGAAATGCTCTCCAGTTCGGATTAATTATAGTTACATTGTTTACAGTCATCACATCAAAAAGCTACCAGCCGAAGACTCAAAATCTGCTTTAGCAATGTAGTTTATAATCTGGCAAGATGAATGCTCTTGGTACTGTGAACTTATAAAACTGGAGGGAAAGTTGCCTTCCAAGGTAATCGCAAAGAAAATGATGTTCTTAAAGAAACTATACCTTTGGGAAAAAGACAGCACACACAATAATGACAAAGAAAATGCATCAACGTATCCCACATATGAATGACAAATGAAACTGAAAAACTCAATCATCACAATTTAACAAATTTGAAAGGTGATAAATATCACACACATTCATGACTGAGAGTGTGTGAGATTGAAAAAAACAAACAGAATACAGTATGTAGGACAAAACTAATCAAAATGTGTTTTGAGACTTAAAAACATGATTGTTGCAGCCTTCCTAACACACAGTTAGTTCCTTCATTTAGAGCCTACAACTGCAAAGGCAAGCTTTCCTCTCTGCACCAGCCTCGACTTCTCCACAAAGAAATCTAAATATCAACAGACCCCGATGACATTTAAAGTGCATAACATTACACGAGGTCAGAAAGATACAAAGGGACTGACCTATTAAGTGATTTATAACTCAACAATAAAACCTTACAATCAATTCAAAAATGTCTGATGAGCCAGTGAAAGGACAAAGAGAGGCAGTCCTGTTGAGCTCTTTATCTGATAAGATGTATCAAAGGATTTATGAGAGAAGTGTGAAGTCTAAAGCTGTAGCTCTTTACAAACTGGACACAGAATTCCCTTTGCTGACTTTCATCAGGAAAACACAATTAAAAACAGCACACAATCTGGCATTAAATCAATATCTTTTTTTGTTGTTGTTGTTTTGCTGTAAAGCAAAAGTTGTAACGTCGTAACTTTGGATGCACAAAACAATGCAGATATAAAAATTTACAAAGTATAACTTTAAATGCACCATAGAATTCTGTTTCTAATAGTCAGTGAACACTTAGACTTAGCCTACAGTCCTCCAGATTTTTATCTTTTTACAACACAAAAGCTTTACTGTGTTTCTGAATGTACTTTGAATTGTACTAGAATTTCTCACAAGTGCTGAATTTATGGGATTCAGTGAAAATGCATGCAATTCAGACAAGGCCTTAATTCAAAATAAAGTAGGGCTTGGCGATTAATCGAATTTTAATCACAATTACGATCTGGGTTTTTAACGATCATAAAAATGAAGAGAAATTAGCTCCTTCGCAGTTTACTCTTGTGCTGTTTTCAGCTGCAAATCGAGCGCCACTGGCATTATTAGATAACAAACGTTACAAACAAACGTAACTTTTTTTCCTCTCCAAAGACCAGCGCTCAGTTGACACAGTGAAAAACCCGGGATTTAAGAAACTCATCAACACTTTGGAGAAACGGTTTCACTGCCATCTCGTCACTATTTTAATCGTGTGTCTCTCCCTGCCCTGTATGATGGCATATATTGTCTACAGTCCAATGTTTCCCCACCACTATGGACCTGGGATCAAGCAGCACCATAGAGCCGAATATGGCGCGAATTTCAACGTAAAAACTAAATGTCTCCAGTCTAATTTATTCCAGAACATCCCGGGCAGAACATAGCTGCTGCTGGTCTGAGACAAACTATGGCTACTGGGACCTGGTGGAAAGAAACTAGTCTGTATTACTACAGACAACGCTTCAAATATTATAATGTGTTTTGAATACATTCTGACATCATACAAAAAAGCTTTGTGCGAGTCAGTTTGTCAGTTCGGTTTTTTCAGCCTTTTGGCAAAAAGGCTGAGATCAGCCAAAGGCTGTGACTGATATTTATCTGCTGTATCCTGGTTGTAATGTTTTGAAACTGGCATGATTTATGTATATTTCACTTTCTTGGGCACTGAACCAAAATTGCTGGGGTCATGTTAGCACTGAAAAGTATTTATTTTGGCAATTTTTCTATGACACAACACACAGGGCATTTGCCCTCAAAGACAGTGTTATGGAGGTTTGAAACACTTCCAAAAACTGCAATAATTTTTTAGACTATTCATGTCATTGTTACACTGACATTAAAGAAGCACTGCTGGACTACTAGCAGATTTTTTTTCATTGACGCACCCCCTAACAACAGCTAATTTGCATCTTGCATGTACTCCAAACTCTCTCCAGTCAGTAAGTCAGTCCCATGTTGACTCTTGTCTTATCCCTTGCTCTGTTCCTTTCTCTCTTCCTCCAACAATGTCCTCTAGCATTTCTTTCATGAATCAACCACAGCGCACATTCAAAATGTGTAAATATCCAGTTGCTGGCATGTGCAAAAGAAGAACTCAGCCATAAAGCAACACAGCATCCCAGAACAAAAATTTATAAAGTGCAGTTTCCCAGCCTTGGGTTGCCGCCAGGCAATAACAGCTCAAGGAAAGTAGTTAACTACATTTTTAATATATACCTATTTTTAAGAACAGATGTCACAAAGTGTTTCACAATAATAAAAACACATAAGCATGCAATGGATGTAACAACCTAAAACCAGAATTTAGAAGCGGGTAAATAAAACAGGATAATACAGTACTGTAATGTAAATATAAATGTCACTGTGTCATCAAAACGAGTCAGAAACACTTATGTTAAGTTAAGAGAGCCACACTGTGCTTCTTTAAAGGGAAAATAAACAGTATCTTTTTATCAACCACATTATCATCTTTAACACTTGTATTAGCCCAAAATGTCACCATCACAGCTTCACCAGTGCAAAAAAAATACACAGTGTCTGATACAAAAAGAGGACGATACGTTTGACTCCCCTTAAACCTCATTTACATTTTGCTGTGATTATAGTTATGGCAAAGATATTGTATGAGTTGTTTCAATCGTTTGGCAAGTCAGTAATAAAGCCTTAATACGCTGCTTGAAGCATTAATTTGGTATAATAAGTCTTTGCTGAACCCTTTTGTGCAATTTAGTGAATGCAATTTAACTATTTCCATGTGACGGTGGTACAGTTTCACAGGCAGTGGAGCAGAGTCACCCCCCATAAGGGTACAGTATCCAGGAGAGTGAGGGTATCAGCTATCACCGAGGCCCATGTAGTGTGTGTCACTGAGCCTGACTAAACGTTCAGCTGCCTCAGCTGTCAGTCACTGAGCCCCGGGTTTGCTCACTCACAAAAAGTCGCTGGTTTTTTGGTCAAATGTCGGGAGGGGAACCAGGGAGTTCATGCAACAACACTGTCATTGAACGTCACACGAGTTAGCATGCAAATCAGTACAGATATTAAATTAATTTAGCCTACTGTATGCTACTTTTTTTAACGTATGTTGAGTCTAATTACAACAATAAATATCATAAACTTTATGTTTTCCGATTCGTGTGGCCTAACTGAAATTCTAATTATTCTCGTGAATGCCAGTTAGTCTAAACTAAATTACTCCTGATGAGTTCCATTATTCAAAGGTAAATAAAACTGCAAAAGCAGCTTTATCCGATTTAAGGATAATGTAAAAACTTATTCATAAATAAACAAGAATTGACCGTCTCGTCACCGAACTGCTTCATTAAGTTTTCGTAATAACTCGCTAACATTGCTAATTACAGCTAGCTTGATACAATTGACAAGCCTAATCTCCCTGTCAGCTTACCGTTACTCCTTATACGCTTGATTGAAAGCGTAAAGAAAGGCCTTGTTTTAATGGGCGAAAATGCAAGTTCAAGTTGTGTGAAGTGCCAGTGCTAGCTGGCATTTGCTTGCTTGTTATCTGTACGTTATTACCTGCTGTCTCAGATATAGCGCTCCCTGCTACACCATAATCAGCTGTCCTCCGTTCAAAGTGCCGTCGGTAAGTCCAGTCCGGGTTCTTCACAGGCAGACCCGGCTCTAAACAATCCGAACAATTTGGAAGTGGACGCCGAAAGTGGATGGGAACTGATTTAGGAATCAGCTGTCAGAACTTCGCTCCGGTGTCATGGGCAACGGAAGTGCAGATAATGCCTTTCCTTGTTGTTGTCCGTATAGAAATGGTTGCGGATAGATAGTTCCGTAAGGGTGAACGTTGCAGTAGTTTCTGGTATATTTGAGATTAAAACTTGCCATTAGAGTCTTTAAATCACTGCTACTGAGTGCACGCGTATTTTTGCTCTTCTGAACAAAAGACTGATGTAATTATTTAACCTATTTAACCTATTAAATCTATAAATTTCACTGTATTAAACGCACAGCTTCAATTCTGTTATTACTATTTTAATCGTTTTAGATATTATCTAACTTTTAAAACATGCATGATCGTTGTGATCATCATTATCACTTTTTAAATCAATGACAGTTTAAAAAAAAAAGCTTTTTACATTTTTATACATACATATATATATATATATATATATATATATATATATAGGGATGCAA
>JBAMHW010000014.1:25617782-25628643 GCA_037177495.1 Rhadinocentrus ornatus
GAGCCTATCCCAGCAGTGTTTCAGGTGAAAGGCAGGGTACACCCTGGACAGGTCACCAGTCCATCGCAGGGCCAAATGAATATATATAGATAATATAATCTTTAATATGCAGTTTTATATTTGAAGAATGACAAAACATTGTTATTTTGAACTATTTAATAAACTCTTGTTAGCTACTCTCGGATAAAGTGATTTATTATTTTCCATGTCATGAAGTAAAGACCAGTTGCGTAGTGTGAACACAAAAGCTAATTAGCCACTAGGCTAACTCTGTGCACATTTACACTTTGCATTTTTTATTTAACTTATGTTCATATTTATGTAATATGTACCTTTCAAATAGATTTTTAAAAATCCATCCAGAGGAAAACCATACATTAAACCTTACAGAAAGCCTTTCCACTCTCTGAAGGTAGTTCAGAGTAGCTGCACATGTTCCACTTGCTGCCTTGCAGCAAAGTCAGGATGGGATTTTAATGTTCCTCCCAACCCTGGTCCTCAAGGCACACTATCCTGCAGGTCTTCAATCTCTCCCTGGTGCAACACACCTGATTCAAATTAAATGGATCTCTGACAAGCTCTGTTCAAACCTCCTAATGAGCCATTAATTTGAATCAGGTGTGATGTAGCAGGGAGACATTTAAGACCTACTGGATAGTGGTCCTTGAGGACCAGGGTTGGGAATCACTCTCTCTTAGGTCTCACCTTCAGGTGGTGTATCTGTGTGTAGTGCATGTGCAGTAATCAATAGGACCGTCGATGTCTCCCTCTAGTGGTATTTTCTAGAACAATCGCTCCAAATGCCAAGAAAACCACTTTTCAGATCTTCTCCAATTTACCCTAATGCTGACAACTGAAGAAGAGTGATCCACGCTCTGTTAACGCCTTGAATTTTTTTTTACAATTATATAAAAGCAAAATAAATATAGTAAAAAATCTGGAAAAATAAAAAAAAACAACAATAAAATATCATACAATTAAATATTTTGTCATTTAAAAACAATTAATAAAGATTCACAGTAAATAAACAATAGAAAATAAATACATAAATATTAATAAATAACAAAAAAGACCATGAGAGAATCCAGCTTCCTCCCACTGTCCAAAGACGTGCAGTTGTCCACCAACCAGAAAGTCGGTGGATTCCAGGCTTCCCCTGACCCTATGCCAAAGTGTCCTTGGGCAAGACGCTAAACCCTATGTTCCCGATGTGTTTACCAGGGTGTGAATGGGTGACGTGTAGTGTAAAGTACAGACCATTTACCATCATGATTAACCACTATGCCTGAAATCTGCCCATTTTATGGTATTGTATCAACAGAACGAGCCAACACTTAACTTGGGTAAAGATTAGATGTCCAATGTACACATTTCCCCCCCCAAGGGTCAGTAAATGCAGCATCTCAAACATTTTATGATCATAAAGCAGAAGAGGAAAGTGGGCAGCAGACACAGGGAAACTGTTTCTACACTTTTCTCCAGGAAAATGATCCATCATTTCTCGTGTTTTTCTGTTTTCTCTCTCCATCAAACACAGTCAACAGAATGCTGCTCTAATATTCATCATTGTGCTGCAGATTAGATTTTAACTTAACAAATTACACTTTTTTGAAGTATTTATTGTGTTTGCTCTCACTGATTCCTATTGCTCATTGCATTGTTAATATTCACATTCAAGGAATTAAGTGCAAACATTAGTGGTTGGCATGATTAAATATTGGCCAGTCTGGACCAAAATGCCAGGACAGATTTTTGTCCCACTTTGCTCCTTGTCCCTCTGCGTCAAGCCAACCATCACAAACCTGGGGGTTAAAATAGACAGTGATTTTCAGTGAAATAACTGCCCCAATCTGACTTTCAAACTGTAATGTTTATTATGCTTACACCATACAAATTCAACAACTCTACCTGATCTTAGTTTGCTAATGTGCCTCCTGGTGAAATACTCTAATCCAAGCATAGTACACAAGCAACATGTAAACATGTGTGTTAAGGATGGAGCTTATGTCTTATTTTATATTTCATGTGTTACACTACTTCTGTTTTATATTTTTTATTAGAGCATTTTGATCCTCTGTGGTTTTTAAAGTGCTAACATATAAAACTGGATTGGATCATATTCAGCTCACTCTGGTTTTTCTGTGTACACCAAATCAGTGATTTGACTTAAAACATAGAAATCAGTTGTGTTCGCTATTTAAAGGGGAAGAGGAAAGCTGCATCCAGATGTTCAAAGTAAATATTAAAGTGTGTATTTTTTGTAAAGATCCACCAGATCATTATGTTTGCATTGCTCTTTACAAGTTTAATCGTCGTGTCAAGTAAGATTTACGTATGAAGCTTGGCAGCTTAGTTTAGCATAAAAACAGCTATAACATCACTTTATTATCCTGTACAGAATAACCCTCTGTAAGAAAGTAAATATGAACATTTATTGAAGTGTCTAAGGATTTAACATGAGTGGGATTAGCAGGCAAAACATCAAACTCTTCCTGAACTTCAGTTGTCACATATTCTCACAGAGAAACGTTGATGAGATCCTGGAGAGCAGGACAAGCCGCGTCGTCTTCTGTGACTTTGTTAATTAAAAATGGAGTCAGGCTTCCTGAGGTTTGCAGGCCAAGAGGTAGAAATATTTGACAGCCACGACTACCTCTGTCTCTGCAGAGGTCACTTTCATTATAGACATCAGCCTGGGGAGAGAAGCACAGGCCATCACAACTCAGCCAAAACAAGATTCATGGAGGTAATGTTTTCATTTTAATGAAACAGCATTTTTGGGGCTGCAGTATGCAGTCCCCTCAGCTGTGTTTTAAACTAGGAAACTTCTTCTGTGTGTAAAATAACATGTAAACAACTGAAGTGTATGTGTTTTTTAAAAGGCCCAGTTTACCTTTGACAGATGTCCTGGGAGAGTGCGGCTGCTCTCTGCGAGTCTTCTCTCAGTAGAGCCTGATAAGAGGAGAAAGACTCCACCAAACCCATGTAGCTGGACAGAGGCATGCATCGTCTGTCCCACATACACTCCTGCCTGCAACACGACGGCATTGTAACGTCTACTGATGTTAAGCAAAATGAAGAATAACGCGCAGCCCCTGAACTCGATCAGCCATGTTCAATCTGCACAGCTTCAACGGCTTCTCTGGTGCATTCAATGACTCTTCAGAACATAGGGAATTCCATACATCACGGGCTGAAGGGCTTTACCCACAAATCTCCCTCTCAAGATGATCCAATGTAAATGAATGGTAGAGAGGTGTAATATAGTGGAAAACAAAGGAGCTGCTGTGTTATTTTACCCAATGCACGTCATAGAATTCATTAAGAGCTCAGTAAATTGTGTCAGCTTGTAGAAAGAGAGCATAGTTCGTCTCATTTAGGAAAAACATGGTAAAGTCTCAACTAACCCAATTTCGTCCAACAACTTTCCGTCTTTACTACTTTGCTTGGGTCAGGGTTACACAAGTAAACGTGTTGGGGCTCCAGTACTGCTGCAGACCTGATCACAGGTTTCACACCTTCACCTCACCGGAACCAGAGGTAATAAAAAACTTACCATCTCAGCATTGGAAAACCCTAAACACCCAGAAATCAGACCATGTGTTTAATAAATTATTGTTAAAGAAAGAAAAAAAGTAGTCACTCACCATTCCTTGTCAGGGTAAGGAATAGTTTCATATGCCTCCCGGTACAGCTGAATAGAGCTCACACCCAGGTGGGGACTGCGGTATGGCTGCAAAGCTGCATAAAACTAATCAGATTTATCACAAAACATAGGTTCATTAATGACGTGATAAATTGCATCTATGCAGATATAAAGCAGATTTTATACCTAGAGTAGCTTCATTTAGTTCCTATCAAAGACTTCAATGATGTCTCACTTTAACTAATATAGTTTAACATGTTTTTTTTTCCACTTTACAGAACAAAGAGCTACAGCAACTTAGAAAAGATGAAACGCAGCTATGAGATGTTTTACCTCCAACGTCCACCAGATGGTGATTCTGTATAAATAAACTCATGTCAGGATGCAACTCACATTACTTTCAATTTATGGATAAAATTATTTCAGTATCTGATGTGCAGGATTTACTTCAATGATAAATTACAGCTGATTAATTTTGTGGAGAATTTCTTTTATGTGTATTAGTTAAAATGGTATAAAAATATCAATAACACAAACTTTATCTTGAATAAACTATTTTTACGGTGCAACCGATGTTTAGTGTGTCTACAATCAACTCTTATCTCTGCATGTTGATGCTTTTTTATATTTGTTTTTATTGTTGGGCATTCAAACCTTTTTTTGAATTAGCTGACAGAGTAGACAGACTAATAGGATAAGGGGTGTGTGGATTACATGATTTCTTATGTTTGCTCTTGTTTTATGTAGATTTATGTTAATTATCACTCTGTTAATTCTTACTTTGGTTATGTAAAAAGTTGGAGGGTGTTATATTTGCAGGTCTTTTGCGCTTTTATATCCCTCTCTAACCTAGTTTCCTCATAAGCCCTTGCCTTCTTGCAAGGCCATTATTGTTTTGTTTTTTTTTAAAAATAAATATAAATATAAAAAATAAACAAATTTTTAAAAAAAGTCCTTGAATAATTCTTCTTTGGTTCCCCTGATGACTAATCAGCAGTTCCCTAATAAGCCTGGTTTTTGTGGTCACCAGTAAGAACTGGTTAAGTATCTGTTAGTCTCTGAATTATTCTAAAAGAAAAAAAAAAAGAAAAAGGTCATTATTGTTAATAAAAATGTCTTAATGAGTTGCCTGGTTACTAGAAATGCATTTTTGCTTTTAATGATGCACCCCCTCCATTGAGACCAAAATCTACTTCATCTTGTGCAGGACTCTTGTCAGTGTGACTGATCAAGGTGCGTAGATATTTAAATAACTAATTCCAAGCTCAATTTAGCTGATCTATGAGGGTTTGCATAAAACTAACTATAACCATTTAACAGGATAGTCTGACACAGTCTGTGATTATCTGTCTGAGCTCATTATTGCGTGTCTCGGGTTTATATTGTGCAAGCACCTCTTTGCAGACTTGGTTGAGCTGGTGTGAGCAGCAGTCAGCGTAGCTAAGCTCCATGTCCACTGTGTAGTTGAGCATAGCCAGGCAGCCACGGGGCTTCAGGATCCTGTGGGCCTCCTGAAGAAAGCGCGGCCTGTCAAACCAGTGGAAAGCAGACATGGCCGTCACCAGGTCCACTGAGCTGTCAGCGAATGGCTGTTCTTCAGCCATGCACTGCCTGAGCATGAAACAGGAGGGGAAAATAAAAAAGATTGAACTTTTAACCTCTAACACTGACAACATGCAGGATGTTTATGGAAAACTTCGGATAACACAGATGCTTCAGCAGGAACACTGTGGCCCTTGTTTAGTGAAAGTCGGTCATTCTGTGAGGCCCATATGGCCCATTGTTCCTGCCTGAGCCAAGTTTCAATACAGCTGCTCAGCAGGGCTTAACAAGTGGACTTGAGCTTTTTATTACAGAAGAGAAAGTATGCTATAAATTCTGCCTCCTATTTGACACTAGCTTACCTATATGTGACGTTTGGCTCTTTAGCATGCTGCAAAGCCACTTGTAGCTGAGCCGGACTCACATCTGTTCCCACCACAGAAGCAAAGTGTTTGGCCAGGAGCTGCGTACCCTGCCCGGAGCCACAACCCACATCCACTGCGAGCTCAAACGGCCAAGCTTGCTGAGAAAGTGATCAACAAGTTGCTGTGAAAGTTAGCTAATCAACATCCCATGAGCAACCCAACAGCTGTATTGTGCAACCAATAACTTTGGAACAGCCCGTCCACCTGCCTCTTGTACTCACATGCTTTTTCAGGAAGCCCAGCACTTGTTGTATCAGATGATCTGATGGAGAGACCCGGTACTTCCAGTAGGAAGCCGCGTGCTCTTTGCCTTCAAACAGGCGGTAAGTCATGCCTGTTTTTAAAAAACAGGGGGTAAAAGCAAGCAATATTTTTCTTCACCAGTTAAGAGGCAAAAACCTTCACAATGTATGCACAGAAAACACAGACACACGCAAACAGGGGGGCTGAGGACTCACTACGTGACATGTTTCATAATGAGGGACCTTCAAAAGGCCAAAAGCAGAAAAAAATCTCCTATGTCTCTTTTCCTCTGCTGTTCCCCGGTGGCGGAACTCTGTCCGAACCGCAGTCCTTACCGGCCTTTAAGAGGAAGCTGAACTCGGCTGTTTCAGGAGCGTTTCCGAACTTGGCTTTACTCTTCTACTCGTCGGAATGACTTAGAAAGATTTGTCCAGCTTTTTGGCACAACTCAGCAATGAATAAGCCGCGTGCACTTCCGCCCAAGATGATATTGTGTGCGCACTACAAGACTGCACGTGTGTCCAACTGGACTCAAAGCGGTACCCAGTGTTGCCAGATTGGGAATTTTAAAGTATCGTACCAGAAGGTTAAAACTATCGTATTTTTAGTAAAATTATCGTACACCTCTAATTGTAAACTATAATTTAGTTTTAGCTTGAAATAATCTTAACACAGTGGTTGTAAAGAAGCACCTCAGGCCGGATGAACCCCAAATTTGCGTCGAGAAGTCTCAGTTATACTGAACTATTTTCTACATGGCTATTGTTTACGTTTGTATAAAGTCCTGCTTTATTAATATATTTAGAGTTTGTTTATACACTAGGAATAATTATCAGGAGCTTTGAAACTTCTCTTTAAGATTATTAAGAGGATTGTGATTTCTTCATTTCAACACAAATAGGGGTGTAAATTCTCCGTACATTCAAACAGCTTTGTTTATTTCAACATCCACTAAATGGTCCGAAGCTCTCATGGCAACGTTGTGCTCTGCCAGCCAACTTTACCTCGAGCTGAGCAGCCTTCTGCAGACATTGTGCTTGGTTTTAGCCACCAAGTAAATACAGATGAATTTTGGTGGTGTTTCTTTTTAAATCCTCGCTCATGCCATGCCTCTTAGCTAGTACTTTGCTAGCTGCGAATTGCTACATTCTCTTCCTCACATATAACTCCATCCATCATCATGGGCTACATGAGCATTGATTGGTTGTAAGGAGACATATAAGCAGGAAACTGTGAGCAGTCAAAGGATCTGTATCCCAATAGTCCCAAATTATCGTACATTATGGGATTTGTGTAATTATTGATTACTCGATTGAGTGTTAAATTATCGTACAAATACGATAATAATCGTACATCTGGCATCACTGGTAGTACCACTTAATTATGATGTCCTCCTCTTCCTCTTTGGTTTCTTGCTTGTGTTGACTCTTAGATGTAGGTCGCTTTGGAGAAAAATAATGTATGTGTAATATTTGTAAAAAAAAAAAAAAAGTTTGTAGTAATTTGAATTAAAAAGCAAGTCAAGTTCATGGGTCATCTGATGGTGTGGTGCTGCCAGAATCAATAGGATCTTGTGAGGGGAAAAAACAAAGGCTAGTCAGTTTTGTGTTTGTTTCCAAAACACATCTGAGAATAGTCACGTCCTCTGTGTTGCCTTTCACTCGGCAAAGCATGGACTCAAAAATGCAGTTGCATTGATCTGTTTTTTTTTTTTTTTTATTTTGGAGATTGACAGTAAACTTCTAGAAATGTTCATAGTTCAGATTCCTCTCCTAGATGCAGAACAGGACTAAAGTGAATTGTTGAACCTTCCAGGATCGTGACTTGTTCCAGGAACAGTTTATATTAGAACCTGGAGACTTTGTATATCAGTCAGTTGTGGTACATGTGCCAGTTTATTCTGCTCAGATGCACAGGATAACATTTCTGTTTCTGACAAGTTATACAGAGGAAGCTGCAGAACCAACACACACATTTAAACTATGTTTATATGGATTGTTTAGCAATTACAGCTACCACACATGGTATGAAAACACATGTTAAAGGCACTTAAGCTCTATTACATTATATTCTTAAAGTAGCCTGATGAAGGCGAGATAAATTTCTGTATTGAAATATTTATCAGCATATTATATTGCTCAACCTGCCAAATGCACAAGTGGAAAACCCCGGAGAAACTAAACGTTATATTTTTCTATTTGATATTTTGTTTTTTATGAGACCATAATTAAAATTATTGTAACTCCCATATCACTTCAATTTAAATTAATTTGAGAGAATATTTCATCACCTGCAAGCCGTTAATTACATTTCAGTGGTTTGCTCACAAGTCTGTTTACACGTAATTTTTCTTTAACGTTTATTTTTTAATCTAATTTCCCCTCTTTTATGTTCCTTTTTGCTCTCATTAATATCCTGATTTTGTACATAAAACGTGTTGATGCTGGTTTTTCTGAATGGAAAAATACCAGAAATGCACCCAACACTGTTTCCATCTTGAAACTGTTAATGGAACAAAAACAATGGCTTGCTGTATAAAGCAAATGGAAAGCCCAGAGTAAAGAACAAATCAACCATGTAAAAGTTTCACTTATCAAAATATTGCTATGAAGCAATAAGTAATTTAAATTAATACATGAATTACATTTAAATTACAATACATTTAAACAAAGTTTAAATAACAAAAAGATTATTTTTCCAGTTGTTTTTCAGGTAACTGCTCATCATTTACCACACAAGGAAACAGGCTTTTTTTTTTTCAAGACATTTAGCCAAATACAGTGAATATAAACACACTGAGGGAAAAACAGTTTATTCTGACAGTATATCCAGTGGTGCAGCGTCAGTTATTGTGGTTTCGATGCCAAGACACAGAAATGTTCCCACCGCTGCTCAAATTCAGTGTCTGGAGAAGTGACGCCCATCTCCTCCAGGAACCTGAAAGATGATCATTTATTTCACAAAAAAAGATTTTCTTCTCCAAAACCTGGGGCTGAAAAGACTGATTGTTATTTAGTCTGATACTGTATGTGATAGTGTGTGTGTGCCTGTGTGGGAGACCTCTTTTGAGTGTTGACCAGCAGATCTTCAGCCCTCTGGGGGTCTTTCATCTTAAAAGTTTGGAACATTGACCAACTTGAAATTAAACCAACCAGGTTCCTCACGGTGCTGAAGGATTTAGTCTGAAAACTCTCAATCCTATTGGATCAGTTTCAAATGGAGGAAGGGAAAAGAAAGAAAAAGCAATAATTACGCAGACATAAAAGACTGCATTTCCTAAAAAGGAAAGATGACAAGTTTATTTAACATTACAGTAATTTACCACATTTATTTAAAGTTATGGTCAGAATTATCAGCACCCCTGGATGTTGTGGAAATCTAAATAAATACACAATTTATACAATAAATGTGAAAAAAAACATTGAACAAAAAATGTTTCATATGATGAAATTTAAACAAAACTGCTAGGATGCAGTTACCTCTCTTTGTCTGGATAGGGGATGGCAGTGTACAGTTCTTCCAGCTTACTCTCAGACAATGCAACTGGCCTGGTTGCGTACGGCTGCAGCACCTGTCTAACCTGAAAGTGAATTCATATATAAAATGAAAAAAACGCACCTTATATGGTAAAACGGTCAATAAGATGGCTGAGCACCCGGCCATAGCTACATCCTCATATAACCAGCTACTGATCTGATCAACGAGAAGTGTCACTGGTAACTGAGCTGGTGCTGGCTAATGAGAGCATGACTACTGCCTCTACCTGGGTGTGAATTCCTGCATCTAGCAGCTATTGGATCATCTGTTGCCCCGTATGTGTGTTAGCATGGTGAGGCTAACAACTAGCTTCTTTAGGCTAGTGATTTACTGGATTAGACAGTCTGGGTAGAACATAAATTTGGATAAACTGAGTAAATAAGTTTAATTATTCTCTTTCGGTGTGGCTCAGTAGGTAAAGTGGTCGTCTTCTAGCTTGGTTGCCGGTTTGATCCTCGGCCTGTCGAGCTCATGTGAAGGTGTCCCTGAGCAAGACACCGAAACCCCAAATTGCGTGGTTAGCGCCTTGCGTGGCAGCTTCTGCCATCAGTGCGTGAATGTGACGTATAATGTAAAGTGCTTTCGGCCATTCCAGGTACAGTAAAGCGCTATATAAATACAGACTATTTAACATTTTTCATTCAGTCATTATCACTTCTGCCTGTCCTTGACACTGGATATTGACCACGCTACATTTCACTAAAGGAATCAGTCATGCAAACAGGCATGATTCAGCCATGAAATTCACTTCTTGGGCTCTGAAACACTTCCAGAAGTCCCTGTCTGTGAACATAGTTCATTGTGTCATTCATAAATGCACATTAAAACTCTATCCTACAATAGAAGAAGCCATATGTGAAACAGGATCCAGAAAAGCTGCTGTCTTCTCTGATGTTGAATTAGTTTAAAATGTGACTTGTTTAAAATAGTCTGATTAATGGTTTACCAGTCATTTGAAAACCATGACCACCAGAGACTGTAGAGATAATTGGGTGTGAACTTCGCTCTTAGTTTATGTCCACTAGACATCGTCTATAATAAAAACACCATAAAAATTCTAGTCAAACCTGGAAACACTCCAGATCGGTTGCAGGGTAGAGTGTAAAAGAAACAGGACATGGTTCCCAAAGTGCACAGCTTTTTACTTGCAACATATTAAAAACTGGCATGTACTGTAAACAGTTTTGCTGTGTTGAATGTGTAGACAGCTACATTCTGTAGTAAGAAGCATCATCTGCCATTAGCATTGGAACTCTCCTGCTGGACAACTACTACTACTTACAGCCTCTAAAAATCATAACTTTAGTCCATTTCCATTCCACATGACACGAAACTGCTTGATCTGAAGTGTTCATATAACATGAATGTAGGTATATACATACACAAAGGGCTGGGCAAGATAAACTTCAAATCTCAATACTTTTTTTTACCTGAATCATGATATATGATGTATATCTCAATATATATA
>JBAMHW010000014.1:25640573-25652030 GCA_037177495.1 Rhadinocentrus ornatus
CCCTCTCAAGGACAGTGGTTCCAGAGCCCAAGCCATGCGTCGAGGTGAGTCCAACTATATCTAGCCGGAACCGCTCAGGCTCCTTCCCCGCCAGAGAGGTGACATTCCACATCCCCAGAGCTAGCTTTTGCAGCCGAGGATCAGACAGCCAGGGTCCCCTCCTCTGGCAGCCGCCCAGCTCACACTGCATCTGACCCCTATGGCCCCTCCTGCAGGTGGTGAGCCCACGGGAGGGAGAGGCCTATGTTATCCTTTCGGGCTGAGCCCAACCGGGCCCCATGGGGAGAGTCCCGGCCACCAAGCCCTCGCCTCCGTGCCCTACCTCCAGGCCTGGCTCCAGAAGGGGGCCCCAGTGACCCACGTCCGGGCAAGGGAAACTCTGGTCCTTGCTTTTTCATCATCATGGGGGTGATTTTCAGCCACACTTCGCCTGGTCCCTGCCCTAGACACCTGTTTGCCATGGGTGGCACTACCAGGGGCACGAAGCCCCCGACAACATAGCCACTAGGATCGTCAAGATGCACAAACTCCTCCACCACGGTAAGGTGGCGGCTCAGGGAGGAGGTTTTTTTTTAGTTTTTTTTTTTAGTTTTTTTTTTTAGGTTTTTACAATAAAGTTATAACGGGATAACGGGATAACGGGATAACGGGATAACGGGATAACGGGATGACGGGATGACGGGATAACGTGATAACGTCCTTTTTTTTAGTATTTTTTTTTTATTTAGTTGACAGCTCCACACTTTCGTAATCCAGTAGTCTTAAATTTTTAATTATTATTCACTGTTACCTGTGTACCAATAGCATACAATGCAGTATTTACAACTTAAGACAAAATTTCAGCACATTTCTAGAAAGTTCAGACTTAAGCTTAAACCTTACCATTAAGCTTTGGCAGATTTTCACACTTTGTCATCCAGTAGCGATGGCTAACTCAGCATTTGTCTCGCAGTCTGTCCCTTCTCTGATTTCTATCTAGCCAGTAAAAGCAAGTTTAGTGATTCCTGTAAGTTTTTCCTGTCTAGTGCATATTTTTAAAAGCGTGTTCTTCATGACACATTAAGAGAAACTTGAACTAAAACAAGAATGCTTACAGTACCAAAGTCTTGCTCCTGCCTCCAGATTTGTCATGTAGCTATCACTTCATTAGCAAGAAATAAATTTAATCAATATCTTTGCATCTTTGCCATTAAAAACCATGTGCAAGTAAATGTCACAATTTTGTTGGCAAGCAATGGTTTCTGGTCCCCAGTGGAGCGATAGCAGTGGTTACATCAGTGTGTGTAAATGGTTAAATCCACCTTCAGCTGCCGCTGTGAGTCCTCAGTGGTTACCTGCCACACCACGGTTCACACATAGATGACGAGAGTTAATGGTGAGACCAGACCACTGACACTGTCATTTACTCTGTTTCTTGTCTTTAATTATATTCATCACTTAAAAAATGTTGTCTATACTTTTGTCGTACTAAGACTGCCAGTTGACATCAGAAGCTACGTGCGACCCACCAGGAAACCATCACCTGCTGCTGCATCCTGACTGTTATCACGATACTCATTAGAGAGTCTGATATTGTGTGTGGAGTAAATGGAAAACATCACCAATCCTCCTTATTTTAACCTCACCATGTTCTTTAACATAGGTTATTATTGTTACCCAACCTTTTTCTTGTGTTTCTTGGTTTATGCTTTCATTATCTCTTCTAATCTTGTCATCATAGTGGTAATATCACAAGAGAAAAGTCTACATGAGCCCATGTATATTTTAATCATGTGTCTCTCTCTTAATTCTCTGTATGGCTCTGCTGGTTTTTTTCTTAGATTTCTTAGAGATCTGCTGTCAGGCACTCATTTGATCTCACGGTCGGGCTGTTTCACTCAGATTTATGTCATATATACTTATGCCTCGTACGAGCTCACCATTTTAAGCATGATGGCGTATGATCGGTATGTCGCTGTGTGTCAGCCTCTGCATTATCACAGCAAGATGAACCCCCGGATGATCTCCAAACTGCTTGCCTTAGCATGGATTTATCCAGCTTTTACTGTTGCAACCTGTGTTTATCTTTCCTCCAGACTTCCACTGTGTGGCAATAAGATACCAAAGGTATTCTGTGCCAACTGGCCTGTTGTAAAATTGTCATGTGTCTCCACTGTTCTCAATAACTTAGTTGGCATGCTTGTCACCACAACTACAATCTTTCTGCCCTTGGCTTTTGTCCTGTATACATATATACGGATTTTCCTTGTTTGCAGGAGACACTCCTCAGAGTTTAAGAAAAAAGTCATACAAAGCTGTTTGCCACACATCATCACTGTGACCAATTACTCTATCACTGTGTTTTGTGATATTGTGCTCAGCAGAATTGACCTCGAGGAGCTAAATCCATTCCTAGCCATCATTCTCTCACTGGAGTTTGTTGTGATTCCTCCTATCTTAAATCCACTTGTATATGGCTTAAGGTTACCAGAAATTAGAAAACTCATCTTGAGAACGTTATCTTGTTTGAAGTAGATGTATTCAGGTTAATTTAAGAAGAAAAGGAAAACGTAAACAAAATGGACGGTTGCTATTAACAAGTAGTCAGACGAGGATTGAGTATTTTCATTAATACCACTCATTTACTTAATCACTTTACCATTACTTGTGTCAAATATAAAAGGTGATTACTGTAAACGTTTACTTTAAAAAAAAAAAAAAATTCAGAAATGTAGCTGAACATGAATTAATCAGAGGCCCATTTAACTTATCCAGGTTATTTTTAGGTGATCTGGTTGAACTAACTCCAACAATAAAGATCTCGCTAAGCCATGCCATGATACAGATCATTAACTTAGTAAGTCAGCCTGACTCTGGATATATGTGTGTGTGTTTATGTGAAACAGACAGAGTTGGCATCAGAAGAGAAGTCATGATCATATATTTCTATCAGGATAAAAAGCAACACACCTGCTGCAGCCAATGATGGAAAGAAAAATGGTAAAAAAAAGAAAAAAAAAAGCTTATCTTATCTCATAATATCACTGCTACATCATTAGAAAATGATGACACAGACTGGATGATGCACAATTGTATATATTATAAATGAATGTGCTGCTTGTATACTTTTGAATCATCCTAAACTTTTAGTCTAATTGTGTTGGATGGAACACTGGTTGGTGTAGTTGCTGTTGCTTCTGTGGGGAGGTGGCTCCATTTTGTTGTGACCATCTCTGGATTGTGATGCCATTTTGCATTTTATTTGTGGAAGCAGGTGACGTGACAAAAATAGTCTAGAAGTAAAACAAGAAGAGCCCCGGACACAGAAAATATGTTTGAGGCACTTTATAAATGCCTCTCAGAGAAAGAACATTCCTCAAGTTCCTGAGTTGACTAATCATGTGGAGACACATGTTTACATATAGTAGGTTTGTGTGTTGAAGTCCAGTCTTTAAGACACAGAACCTTATATGGTAAAAACCTGAGTGTGTCTTATATCAGCCTGTCTATACATGGAGTCTAAAATTCACTACTCTTAGCAAATTGCAGTCTGCTTAAGCTGCAACCCAGTATAATCCTAGTCATTTTAATTATTCTAATTACGAAATGCTGAGAATAAGACACTTCATTGCTCTTTGTATTGAATTAAGAATAAACAGAAACACTTCAAATCAGATAGTGGGATCATTGCAGTTCATTTATTGTCATCCAGACAAATAAATTTATTTATTAAGCCTAGCTTTAAAGCACAGGTGTCAAACTCCTACTCTTGAGGGCTGCAATCCTGGAGGCTTTTTCTTGTTTCCCTGCTCCAACACATGCCACTGGGTGACACATCAAAGGATTCAAACTTCAGTCCTCGAGGGACGGTATCCTGCAGGTTTTCATTGTTTACCTGATCTAACACACCTGACTGAAATTAATTGGTCATTGTGAAGAACTTGACAACAAGCTGTTGGATCCATTTGATTTGAATCAGGTGTTGTGAAGCAGGGAAACAACAAAAACCTGCAAAAAAGCGGCCTTTAAAGACCAGATTTTGACACCACTGCTTTAAAGTATTTAATAAGATGAATGTGAATAAACACAAGTTTAAAATGATGCACACTTACTTTCTGTAAAACTTCATCTGTCCATTGTCTCTGCCCACTTATTCCAATCCAGGGTTGTGTGTGTGTGTGTGTGTGTATAAGAGGCAGGGTACACCCTAAGGGGGTTTGCCAGTTCATCGCAGGGCCAACACAGAAAGACAAACAACCACTCACACTTAAGGCCCAATTTTGTTCAGTGCAGAAGATGGATACGTAGTAGACGGACAGTTTTGTTATACGTCGCCACCCTGATACTTTCATCCGTCTTTTATTCCATGGGCAATAACTCAGTTCGTCCACAAGTGGGCAGTGCTGAGTTCAGAGTTCACTTCCACGTTTGGACCCTGGTGGTGGCGGTAATGCACCGCTATGAAGTTGTTTACAACTGTTTAAAAACACTAAAAGAAGAAGAAGAAAACCATGAGGAAGAAAAAGTTTCTCTCAGCTTCTTCTTCGTCATCTTCTTCTTCGGGTGCTTTTTATTTGGCAGTTCTGCATCATCTTCTTCCCGTTCCTTTTTGTTCTCTGGTTTGTTCCTTTCGCTGGTTGTGTGTTAGCTCAGCACTGCCCCCGCAATTTCTGGTGGTATTGCTCCATCTTCTGCATCAAGCGACAGATACGTAGCTACAATCCCTGAAAACTGACCAAATTATGCGTGTAAGCGACGCAGAAGACGGAAAAAACTGTCCATCAGTCCCATTCTGCCTGACCCATCCGTCTGGCTTTTACACTCGCGCCAAGGAAGAATTTAGAGTGACAAATTAACCTAACATGCATGTTTTTGGATGTGGGAAGGAGCCGGACCTGGAAAGAACCCACACATGTGCTGGTAGAACATGCAGGTGCCATACAGAAACACCCCAGCTGAAGCCCACACCAGGAACCGTTTTGCTGTAAGGCTGCAGTGCTAACCACCACACCACCATGCAGCCTCAGTAAAAGTCAACAGAAATGATTAACAGTAATCAGGCACTGGTTTAACTAATTATTCTTTTCTACTCATATTTGTCAGCGACTCACTCAGTTATTTTATTTTTTATTTTTTCTAAGAGAATCACTTGATGAGGAGGAGATGCTTTTACAGAGTTGAACCTTAAGTTACCTCTCTGAACTACTGCTTGTGCAGTTAAAGCCCTACAAAAAAACAACTTCCAATTATGTACATTGTGAAACCTTTAAATAATGAAACCAAAATATTAGTTGGATTTTTGTGGACTATTTTTCTCCATCATTGTACTACAGTCAAACTGAAAGGTTGATGCTTTTCTTTTTCTGTACAATATTCAGATTAAAGTTTAATCTTCAAGTAATGAAAAATTGTTTAGGTGTACATTGAAACAAAGTTTGACTAGTAAAATCTGAAGAATGAGGTAAGAACCATCAAACCCGATCCTGAACCATTGAACCAGTTAAAGGCCCAGAAAGCAGACTTCTGATGAGGCTTCAACCAAGGAAGGGGAGTCCAGCTCTGGTTTTTGAGTAATAATTAATAATGGATTAGATTTATATAGTGCTTTTTTTTAGTGAACTCAAGATACTTACATTGTATTCATCATGATTCATTCACTCCTCACTCATACCACAACTGAACATGTGATGGTGACACTGAAGGCAAGGAGTCACAACGACAGATGACTGGGGGAGTAGGAATTAAACCACCAACCCTCCAGTTATTGGACAACCCACTCTACCGCGTGAGCCACTGATCTTTTCATAACAGTCATAACAGTCTTATTAATAATAATTAATAATAATATTGCTTTTCAACATTAAGAACGCATACAAACTTCCCACACACCCGAATCGAGTGGGTACTCCTTTCCTACAAACTTAGAGTACTAATAATTACGTCTGACTCCGTGGGTTTTTCTCTTTTCCTTCAGAGTGGACAATGAACCAATGAAAACAGACTGCTTCTACTCTCTGTTCAAGTATTTATTGAATTACATAGTAATAAAAATGTGCGTACAGAGCTCTGGGTCCAATTATCCCTCCCTGACTAATACAAAAGCATGGAGTCCTGCTGCCTGCTACAACCAGAACTCTCAACTATCGGCCCTTGACCCCTTACATAGTGGAGTTGCTGGAGTAAGGTCCCAAGCGTCATCTGATAGCAGCCTCCCTGTGGTCCTCACTCGGCACTGACCTCCCATTTTCTGCAAGGGAGAGATAAAGACACCCCCACACTCAAGCCCAGGCATGACAGAACAACAAACAACTGAAACCCCAAGATAAACCATTCCGTAAATTCTTCTCACCAGCAGGCACAGCAGCAATCAATCCCACAGAGTCCCACTGTTACACAAGGACTCATAACACACTATTGGTAAACATATAAACCTAGAATAAGAATAAATGAAAATAAGTAGTACACCTGAATAATTCCTTGCTTAGTATCCCAATAAATTTACTTACACTGTGCATGGGTCAAATTTTACCAACCCTCGCCCAAACCTGGTAGGATGATTACCAAACCCAACCCGTGGATATCTTCCAGTGAAATCTGGACTCGACCCGGCGATGTAGGATATAAAACGCGACCCAACCCGCATGTTAACACATTCTAATTGTAAATACTCCCCCGTCCTATGAAGGTAAACGTGCCAAAATGAACAAACTTGTAGAGTTATTAACACCAAACTGATACAATGAATAGCTACTCATTTCTTTAACAACACGTCTGTGGTTGTAAAAAAGATGTTGGTCTGTTACAGAAGGATCAAATTATTAGCTTGCATCAAGAAGAGACAACATCTAAAGAGATTGCAGAAACAAATAAAACTAGAGAGCTGTTTAATGCATTATTAAAAATTAGAAGGAGGGGAACCGTCACCTTCCAGGAAGAAATGTGATTGAAAAAAAATCCTAAATGATGGTGATTGGTGATCCCAATAATAATAAAAAAAAACAAAAAAAAAAAACTGAAACTAAAGGCTATGTTTAATTGTGAAAGTAAGAACATTTCCACACACACAATGCAAAGGGAACTCAAGGGATTCGGACTGAACAGCTGTGTAGTCATAAGAAAACCAGAAAATCAGTGAGGATAAAAAGGCTTCCATTTGCTTGGGAGCATAAAGATTGGACTCTGGAGCAATGAAAGAAGGTCACATGGTCTGATGAGTCCAGATTTATCCTGTTCCAGAGTGATGGGAGCATCAGGGTAAGAAGAGAGGCAGATGAAGTGATGCAGCCATCATACCAAGTGTCTACTGTACAGAAAAGTGTTATGATCTAAGGTTGCTCCAGTTGGTCAGGTCTATGTTCACCAACATTATGTACCCAAAGAATGAGGTCAGCTGACTACTTGAATATACTGAATGACCAGGTTATTCAGTCAATGGATTTGCTTCCCTGGTGACAGGGGCACTGTCTAAGATGACAAAGCCAGGATTCATCATGTTCAGATGGTTCAGGAAGCATGCAGCATCATTTTCACACATTTTCACCACAAAGACCTGAAACCCAGTAAGAATCTTTGGGATGTGCTGTAGAAGGCTTTGCAGAGTGGTCGGACTCTCCCATCATTAATACAAGATCTTTGTTAAAATTTTATGCAACACCAGATGGAAATAAATCTTGTGACACTGCAAAAGCTTATCGAAATAGTCCCACAGTGAATATTGGTGCAATCAAAGCTAAAGGAGGTCCAACAAAATATTAAAGAGTGGCCTTCATTACGGTGGCAACTTTTGGGGGGGCAGGCAGCATGTTTCAGCCCATCTCTCACTCTCTATACTTATCAGTGGGATTATATACAGTATATCTGTCTAGCTAAATCTGGATACAAATCTAGCTGAAATATTTATGTTAGTGTGAAAGTAAATGTCCACTTGCGAATATCTAAAGTGTGAATATGTTATTATATATAAATTCTAATGTGATACTTTACTTCAATTTGTTTATAAAATTAAATAAATGATCGCTAGCAAAATCTCCTCGCTCCCATTTTGAAGTATTAACAGATTGAAAAGCTAATCCTGCTTCTGTTTAGAAAGCACGGATGATGTAACTAAGCCTTGCTTTTTGTGGTCACATTAAATTTGGCATGCTGAAGCTTCATTAAGCATAACAACACTACCATTTACTTGCCTCATCCCCTTGGATTATGATAATTATAAAGTGTCCTTAAAAAAGTCAACCATTGAAAAACGGAAACTTTAATTTATTTTCTATTTATTTATTAACATATTTATTCATTTCACTATTTATTTAATTGTGAATAAACAGCTCTACATAAGAGGGTGCTATTGCTGATTAAAACTAAGGTGACTGAACGACGACAATCTGATGAATGCTTTATTGGCGGCTTGAACCACCAGGTTACGATAGCAAACCAAAAATGCTTTATTTGAAATTTTTCATGTACCTTCAGATTTTATTTACCAGTGTTTAATTTTCAGAATATACCACAATGTATTACAACAAACATACAGAGGAAATCATCAGTAATTTTCCACAACAGTGAGCTTCCAGCCAATCCCTGAGCTGAACTGGCAGAAAGAACGTTGATTGGCTGGGATGAAATCTCAGCTCAGCTTGCTCTTTAGACTAAAATGGATTGAAAAGAGAGGAGAGAGCAGTCACTGTTACAGAGCAGCTTCATTTAAAAAAAAAAAAAAGCCTAACATCTCCAAACAATGATAAATAATTCCTCTATAATTTCAGTGTTTTTCCTTTCAGGTTTGAATGAAACAAGACAGCACAGATCAGCTCTGTTCTTCCTCAGTTTGCTGTGTTACTGCATAATTATCCTGGTAAATGTGTCTCTTATTCTGATCATCATCTTGGATAACAGCCTCCATGAGCCAATGTACATTATGTTGTGTGCGTTTTGCATGAATGGACTTTATGGAACAGCTGGTTTCTACCCTAAATTTCTGTGGGATCTGCTTTCTCCTGTTCATATCATCTCTTACTCTGGATGCCTCATTCAGGCACAAGTAATGTATTCCTTTGCCTGCAGTGATCTGTCAATCCTTGCAGTCATGGCATATGACAGGTATCTGGCTATCTGTCGCCCTCTGGAGTACCACGCTGTCATGTCAAAGCAAAAGGTTGTTAAATTATTGTGTTTCTCTGGGATAACACCTTTCTGCATTGTAGGAACAAGTATTTTTATGACATCTAGACTAAAGCTGTGCAGCTCATTTATTCCCAGAGTTTTCTGTGTGAACTGGAGTATTGTGGCACTTGCATGTTTTTCCTCACAAACTATTATTAATGAGATAGTTGCAAACATCACGATAACCATTTATGTTTTCCATGTATTTTTAATAATTTGGTCCTACATGTATCTCATTAAAACTTGTGCTAATTCTATAGAAAGCAGAGCAAAGTTCATGCAAACATGTGTCCCACATCTAGTCTCCTTATTAACTTTCGCTGTGACCATCCTTATTGACATTATGACAATACGATTTAGTTCTAAAGATTTTCCTCAGTCCCTCCAAAACTTCATAGCAATAGAATTTCTTGTCATACCTCCCATCATGAATCCTCTCATTTATGGTTTCAAGTTGACCAAAGTTCGGAAAAGGATTCTTAAATTTGTTGGTTTTAAAATGAAATGATATTTGAGTTATATGTTAAAATATGCAGACTCCTACATTAATTAGTTTCATGGTATGTTTGAGCAGATTAGCAATTTATTAACTTAAAAGAGAATCTAGGCTTTCCTTAAATTAATTCAGGAAGTTTCTAGTTATAAAATGTTAAACAAGCATATTTTGTTTATAACTTTCACAAAGTGCTGTTTAGTAAAACAATACAATAACAGCAACAACAATAGTGTTTCAAATAAATACTCTTTTTTTAAAACTAGGAATGATATTTTTTGTAAAACTAATGTGTTGCTTGATTACTTAAAGATACAAGAAAAGTGTGTGGAACATAAATTCCCCAGACAAAAAGCAGCACCTTGGTTGACCATCAGGCCTGGACATCACCTCCACAAATTTATTGTCAGCAAAAGAATCAAACCTTTAATTCCTTCAACATCCCAGTAATGTGCTTGTTTAACCTCAAAGGCTTTCTAATTTTACTTAAGGGAGCACTTGGCACATTTTCTGTAAAGAGCAGTCACTGCTCTCAGAGCCTAGGATTATCTGTTTTTCTCAGCACATTGGGGGTCGTATAACTTGATGAAATGAATCAAGTTTATGTTATGAAGCCAACATTATTATCCTGAAGTGGTCCTGGTTTTGTTGACTTAATTTATCCCTGATCTTGAAAGCTTTCAATTGTACCTTGTCTTATGACAGAGTAGTATGTCCATTCCAGTAAGAGTAGTAAGATCCATTCCTTAAATCCATTGTCCTGTCTATAAAGTATAAATTACAGATCATATGCAAAGTATTTCAGGATTTTAATGGTTTGCATATGGATCCATTTTTAAATTTAACTGTTTTAAAAAATTGTTCAAGTTGCAATTGATTTTTTTTTACTTGGATGTTATAGTAATTAATTTATCTCTCATAACTGACTTGGTGGAAACTAAAAGCACAGTTGGTGAGACCTTTTCATTATCATTATACTTCATGTATGATTTTCTTCATTTTCTTTTAATTGTTAAGCCATTTTAGTCCAGGATACTTGAGTTCAGCTTCCACAGCATTTCTGAAGATTTAGTTCTTACTTTTACAGGCACAGATACAGGACAATAATCTGAAACATCCATACATCTTATATGACATCCATTTACCCAGTGCTAATATATCTGAAACATCAGGAAATAATGGATTCTTTGGTTTGATGTGTGCCTGGAAGAGAAATAACTATAGTCCTTAGATGTCAGGTTACTTTATCGCCATACATTAATCACGTCTAATTCGAGAATGACGTTATGAAATAAATGTTTAAACATTAAACAGTTGTACATGTGTGTTCAACTTACAAGAAATTCAAATAAAATTTCATCTGTACAGGTTATAGTGCATTTTAACTTCATTCTAATATACGGAAGACGAATATCCCTAACTTTTCTTTGGTAGTGTATTGTAGTGGTGGGCGTGGTTCCAGCTTAGCTGTAGGAAGGACAGGTTAGGTGGTGGTTCAGGGAGCAGCAGGTGAAGCAGATTGGCACAGCTGTAATGCATGTCTAATCAACAACTCTATCTGCAGTAGTGTGCTGAGGCCTCCGTACCTAATGGCAGTCAGGCGACCTCTGGCGAGCACATGAAGGGCTGTGCGGCCCTCCAAAGAAATGCCACCCCACACTATTACTGATGGGCGGCAGTGGCCAAGTTGCCAATCTTGGTGTTCTCTGGCAAATGCCAAACGTCCTGCACGGTGTTGGGCTGTAAACACATCCCCCACCTGTGGACGTCGGGCCCTCATACCACCCTCATGGAGTCTGTTTCTGACCGTTTGAGCAGACACATGCACA
>JBAMHW010000014.1:25657175-25676948 GCA_037177495.1 Rhadinocentrus ornatus
TCTTCTCTTCTCTTCTCTTCTCTTCTCTTCTCTTCTCTTCTCTTCTCTTCTCTTCTCTTCTCTTCTCTTCTCTTCTAACGCGACAACAAGCTGTTTTAATTTAATTTTAACCAGGTGTGTGGGAGCATCTAAGACATCTAAAACCTGAAGGCCACTGGCCCTCGTGGAGGAGACTAGCCCTGCTGTATGTTTTCTATGTTGAAGCGAGAACGCTCGTGTCGGCTCCGCACCACGTGGCGGCAGTAGTGCGTCATCTCCACCACCAGCACCAACAAAACGTCAGGCAGAAGAAGGGGGCCGACAGCAGGCTCTGAACACTGCAGTGCATGCGACCGTACAACCGCTCTCTGCCCGTGTTCGCTTTTCTTCACCACCAGCGACGACACGGAGGAAAACAGATTGTCTGTGAACTGAAGCGGCGGAGAATATCCCATCGGAGCCGGAAATCCCGACTTTCCGTGAGTAGCCTTTTTCCTCTGTTATTTTTGGGCTGCAGTGGATGAAACATGCTAATGTGATTTGGGTTCCGGTTGTGTTTATATAATATTAGGCTGGTAATCCGTGGAGCTGCGCGGACGTCAGGACTAACGGGTCAAAAATAACGTGAATTGTAAACATAAATGTTTACTTCTAATTTATCTAAGCTCTCTTAGAAAAAACAAAACAAAAACCTTATTGTGAGCCGTGCCGCTGCAGGATTTGTGGTTGTTATTATTACCTCAGCCTCCCCCCTCCTACCCTCTCTTGTCAGCGGTGCTTGTGAAGGTCCGCTCAGGAGACCGCATCGCGCTCCGTTAACAGCGATACCGTGACATTAAAGCTGTGCTAGCTGCCGCAGTGTGCGCTGTGATGTTACGCAGGTATGCGCTCAAAACGGCGAGGAGATGCAGAAACACGCAGCGTACACAGAGGACAGTGCAGTGGAAAAGTGCCTTTTTTTAGGCTTCTGTCCTGGAGTGGTAGAGTCTGTCTGAGGGTTTAAAAACAGGGTTATCAAAAAGTCACTGTCATTAAGCTCCAGCGTTTTTTAATTGAGTGATGTATAGAATTAGTTAAAGGTGACATGCTGTTTGTTCATGTAATAAATCCACTCATGGTGCAATGTGGGAAAATTAATATCTTCTGCCAGTGTGTGGGAAAGGCATCTAGTTACTTTCCAGTTACATATCTTTCTCAAGCGTACACCTTAATCTTTATTTTATCACCTTCCAGAGACTGAGCCCAGCATTCCTGCGGAATATATCCGAGTAACATGATTATTCTGCCTCTTATATTTATTTTCCAATCTTATTAGAACCAAATGGATGATAAAAACAATTGTGGGTATATTTTTTTTTACTACTATAAACTATAATCAGAGTTAAAAATCAATCATGACTGTAACAGGTTGAGCGAAACACAAGTAAGTGCACATTTTTATTGTTTGAATGAAGATAGCTCGAGGAAAAGAGTATATGAGTTTTAAGATTCACTTTGATCCTGATTCTTGGAAGTCGCTATTCAATTAAAATCAAACGTCATTTTCAAATCAATTTCTAATGATTCTCTACTGGATGGAAAGTGTACCGATTTCAGTTTCTATTTACTACTGTGTGCAACGTAAGCAGATAAAAGTATATAGTGGTTATGGAGTTCCTTTAGTCAAAAGATCTAATCTTTAAATAGATGAGAGTTCCAATACAAATGGTGTTATGAAGAAGGTATTCATCATTTCTTTTAACAAGTAAAATTCAACGTGAAATCGAGGCAGAAGATCAGTGTTGAATATTCGTTTTTGTATGCGAGCTACAACATTTATATTTCTACAGAAAAATGTTAGCACTCTCGTGATTCTTTCGTCTCATAAATGCATGCAACTGCCATGCTGAAGGGGCCTTTAGTTTTGTTTTTTTCAAGACAAAAGTGACCTGCTTTCATGGTGCAAACTTATGTTAAATGAGTCAAATCCAGTTCCTCCTTTGCCCAAAACTTGTGAAATCCAAAGTGCACTCCTTTACATTCTTTCTCTTAATGCAGGCTGGTTGGACTTCCTGGTCAATTTCTTGCTGGATATTGATTACCAACTTTGAAAGTTAGCTAAAATAAAACTTTTATGCACAGGAAAAACATTTTCTTACCTAATATTTATTCTTATTATTTAAATTTATAATTAGGACCTTACTAGGGCTGCTCGATTATGGGAAAAATCATAATCAGGATTATTTTGATTGAAATTGAGATCTCGAATATCTAACGTGATTAGAAAAAAAGCGACGTCGCCTCCCGTGTGTCCAGCCCATAACTTGAGAGGTGTTTGCATCTGGAGTTGAATTAAACCAAAGCGGCTGGGGCTGTGGGAGGAGCCTGCAGCAGTGGGAGGAGTCTGCAGCAGAGCGCAGTGCTGCAATGCCAGTGGCGCTCGATTTGCAGCTGAAAACATTACAAGAGTAAACTGCGAAGGAGCAAAATAAAAAGACCATTGAATTTTTATGATCGTTAAAAACCCAGATCGTAATTGTGATTAAAATTCGATTAATAGTCCAGCCCTAGTCCTTACTCCATTCATCTTGAATATTGTATCCATCTCTATTTTTTTTTCCCCCTCTATTTTCTTTTAAATAGCAGCCTTTTTTAACCTCATTTACCTTTTTTTTGTAGATTTTTCTAACACTTCCCATCTTCTCTTCTTGTGTAAGTGTACACTAAATGAATTAAAATGTAAAATGAACATGCTTTATATACTAACAGCGTAGCACAAGTAGAAGTAGTAATTAATAATTTATGAACAACATAAAAAAGTCATCAGGGTGTTTTAAAGGTTACTATGACTGTGCCATAGAAATAAAGCCAATTTTGAAACATCATGTGAAAGTCTGTAAAGATGCAAAAGAAATATTGGAAAACAGATATTCTGAATTAGTGAATCAACTATTACAATCCCCATTTTTCTGTAAATCTTAGTGGTGTTTTGTAAGATGTGTCTTGACCGCCTCACATTAGGAACGAGTGCAGCATAACCTGGATTGTTTCACACGACGACAATGCTGCAGAAGCAGATTGCGGAACGTGTGGGCGAAGTTGCTCATTTGCTTAGTTAAAGTGAGTAATTGAGGTTTTAGCAGAATCTCGTTGCCATAGTCAGCTAAACCGGAGCCGATCAGAGCCCAGTTAAAGGGCTGATTACACAAGGCTTCACTCTGTGTTTCACAAAACTGCTGCTCCGCTTGCTGAGGTGACAAGTTAAAAGAGAGAAAACGGCTTAGATCATTCACGGAGGGGTTGTGTGCCAAACTTTGCGTAAGTGTGTCTGCATGTGGACAAAGTTCATCCAGTTTTGCTGCATGCAGCTGAGATGCTGCACCGGCTCTGTAAGAGGGCCTGTTCAGCAGCACCAGCAGAAGAAGAAGAAGGAGGAGGAGGAGAGGGATTAGTAAAGTGTTGGTCTCCATTTGAGCTGCTGTATTTCAAACCCAGAGGCTACAGAGAGGGTGTTGGTCACCCTCACACAACTCCATGTGGACATAGCGGCCTCTTCCATTGATCCATATGTTCCCTGCCCCGTGGTCATTGTTGTGTAAACCCTGACGAATGCACCATTGCTCGTCATGGGGATGAGGTACTGTAGAAGGCTTTTCCTCAGGATTTACAGGCTCTCAGCTGCCGATGAATATATATACTTGAAGAAAACCACAGGGGCTCAGTGTCAGTTGTTAGTGAGCAGAGCTGCTGAATGCTGCTGTTTCTTATCTTGATGAATTAAACATAGCTTAAGAGATGATTTAGGTGTTTAAGTGACTGCTACATATTTCTAAATTTTTTTAAGGATCTAATAAACACCTGCCAAGCACCACATTTAGACTATGTGTTTCTTTTCCGAGAGAGGATCACCTGCTAAGCTGACTAGCACTTGTTATGCAAGCAAACTATTTGAATGCATAAGTGGGATGGCATGAAACTGCTCCTTCTTGCTGCTCTCTTGATGCCTTTCTGAATATTTTTGCTTTTCCCTGAAGAACATTGTTAGAGCCGCACAAAAAAAAATCTACTCCTGTGGCAAGATGGCTCTGACAAGTAATCTGACTTCCCTTCATGTGAGAGGGATTCTCCAAAGTGTCCTAACAGTGGCAGAGAGGAAAAGAAGCTGCCTGTCTGCAGGGAGATAAATGCTTCTGATGATAACGGAGCTCTAATTACAAAAGGGGGGTGTAAAAAGCATTGTGAACCCCCTCTTTTCATCCTCCATCCTGTTCATTTTTCCTGGAAAACATCCTGTTTCTTCGGTTTTAATTAGTCATTGATCTAAGTAAACAGCAGTAACTGTGTCATGGTGTTGTGTCAACCAGCCGGTCCCGTGTGACACTTGGCAGCCTCCGTACCATCACAACTCTCTTCTCTTTGGAGTTGCTCTCGTCTCCTGTTTAGCTGTGCATGCAGAGGCTTCATTTAGATTCGTCATCAAAAAACAAAGAATTGTGTTTTCAGCATGATGAAGAGTTTTAATAAACTCTGCATGGCATATTGTGTAAACCTTGCAGTGGTGATACTGAAACAACACACTCCTGCAAAAAAATTAAAAAATTCACCACCAAAGCAAAGAGGTCACACTCTAATATTTTGTTGGACCTCCTTAGCTTTGATTAAAGCAGCATTCACTGTTGCATTGTTTCAATAAGCTTCTACAATGTCACAAGATTTATTTCCATCCATTGTTGCATTAATTTCTTTTACCAATATCTTGTACTGATGATGTGAGAGTCCGACTACTACACAAAGACTTCTCCAGGACGTATTAACGATTCTCAATGGGGATCAGGTCTGGACTCTGTGGTGGCCAATCCATGTGTGAAAATTATGTCTCCTGCTCCCTGAACCACTCGTTCACAGTCTGAGCCTGATGAATCCTGACATTGTCATCTTGGAATATGCCTGTGCCTTAAGGGGAAGAAAAAAAATCCATTAATGGAATAACATGCTCATTCAGTATATTCAGGTATCAGCTGACCTCATTCTTTGGGCACACAATGTTGCTGAACCTAGACCTGACCAACTACAGCAACCCCAGATCGTAGACTGCCCCGCTTGTACATTAGGGCACTGGGCATGATGGCTGCATCACGTCATCTGCCTCTCATCTTACCCTGATGCTCCCATCACTCCGAAATAGAGGGTGACACGGTAGTTGATTTTCACTCCTGTCCCATCCCACTCCCACCGAAGAAAATCTTGTCCCATCCCAATCCTGGGTCAAGGCAAAAGAAAAAAAACCTGTCCCGTCCCAGTCCTGATTAAATTACTCCCAAACGCATCACGCTCCCATTTTAAAAAAATTTAAATTTAGTCATTAGGCAATAGATTAAATTTGATTAAATGTTCTCAGCGTTCTTTTTTAGACCAGCTTCAGACCAGCTGTTTCTAGCTTTTTTGGAGGTCCGTTACAATAAAAAAAAAAAAGGGAACAACAATAAAACAGTACATGGTTCACACCATGTATACCAAAGTTGAATAAACTCAGACAGAACATATAAAGTTGTATTTCACTCATTTCTAAATGTCATTAACTAAACATGTTTTACAAGCGGCATACATTGTGTGACACCGTCGCCCTAGACTCTCATGAAGTTCATTAATATGTCCGCCTTTCCTACCAGTTTTGCCAACGTAATTGACACGTCATTACTTCTAATTTTGCCTTGTAAATAATTTTTTGCCATATCGGTTTCTATGCGGGTGTTTGCTAACTCCATTCCTTTTCTTATTTAAATTCTGTCGAGGAAGCAGCAGCCGGAAAGCAGTGTTGGCTTCTGGGAAGTGTATTTTTTTTTTGTTTGTTTTGTTTTTTTACTTTGTTACAGTGTAGGTTTATTGAACGAAAACTACAAAATGGCGGCACCTGTCTTTTTTTCGTTTTCTTTTGTCCTATTGCTTGGTTCAAGCCCATGTCTGTTCCCGTTAACTTTTTATCCTGTACCGTCCCAATTACGTGATTAATAGTAAAATTGAATCCCATCTTGTGGGAATTCCGCAGGAATCCCATGGGTCATGGGATTACCCTGCCTCTGCTCTGGAACAGGATTAATCTGGACTCATCAGACCACATGACCTTCTTCCATTGCTCCGGAGTCCAATATTTATGCTCCCTAGCAAATTGAAGCCTTTTTCTCCAGTTATCCTCACTGATTAGCTGTTCAGTCCCAATCCCTCAAGTTCCCTTCACATTGTGTGTTTGAACATGTTTTTACATTCAATATTAAACGTAGGGCTGGACAATAATTCAAGATCAATAAATATCGCAATATTCTTTTAATTAATAACGGTAATAAGAGTTTTGAACAAATGTTCGATATTTCGATATAAATACAGTATAAGATTACAGCGTTTCACTGACTGCCGTTCAAGCCGAACAGAAAGAGCTGCAACACATTGGCTACGTAAGAGATGACGTACACCACAGACACGGAGACTGACCACGAGCCCCGACCGAGCCCAGCAGCAGTATAAAAAACAGAACAAAAAAAAAAACCAGCAGGTAGAAGGCTTGGCTAGGCTAGGCTAAGCTCCAACGCTGCTTGTTTTAGCTACAAAACGAGTGCTCATGTCTGTAATGCAAACGTGACTGAACAAGCTTCTCCAAACGAAAAGAAAGCAGACGAAGTGTTTGATAAGAGAGGAAAGACTAACTCGGTGGTACGGAAGTGGTTTGGCTCAGTGTCTTAGTGACTTTGTGCTGTTTGTTTTCACTCCGCCAAGCGATTTTTTTTCTTTCTTTTTTTTTTTTAAGCAACTAACAACAGATCTAGCGACTTTTTCTGTAATTTTTGGAGACTTTTGGGGACTGACCCTAAAATAGTTTTATTTTATTATTTTTTTGCTGATGAGGCAACAGTGCACCTGAAGCATTTCCACTCATAGAATATGCTGAGTCAGAAGATGACGCACCAATTGTTGCTCATTCTTTTTTTCGTTTTTCTTTTTTTTTTGTTTTTAGCCTAGTGGAAGCACCTTTGTTTAAATCTTTAGGAATGACATAATAAACCTAAGTTGTAGTTTAAAGATAAAGCTATTATTGAGAATGGTAAAAGTTTATTTGACCTTTGATGGTGATTTTAAATTACTTTGTTTAAAGGCTGATTTAGCCTTGCTAGATACAAATAAAAGGTGAACATTAATTTATTGTATAGTTTTTATTTAAAAAATGTTTTACTGGAGGAGTTTCATAAACTTGGCAAAATAAATTTTTTGTTTTACAGCATCTGTTGTGGACATTTTTGGCAGTTTTTCTGAGGTTTGTATTTTGCATTTATCGATATTGGAATTATATTGTATCGACCGAAATTAAGAAATATATCATGATACAAGTTTTGGCCATATCGTCCAGCTCTAACTAAACTTAGCCCTCAGTTCTTCATTTTTTTTTCTTGGATTTGATTTCACCAAATGTTTAAGTGATTACTGATCACATCAGATTTGTTTGCAAGCACATTTCTTCCTGGAAAACAATGTTTTACCACTGTGCTTCCAATTTTTAATAATGTGTTGGACAGTTCTTAATCCAATTTTAATATTTTCTACAATCTCCTTACATGTTTTCTCTGCTTGATGCATGCCACTGATTTGACCCATCTAAAACAGACTAACATCTTTTCCACTAGAGATGGGCCGATACCGATACTAGCATCAGAAATACTTGCAGATTCTGCCAAAAGTAAAGGGGTTGGAATCAGCGAGTTTCTGTCTAAACACCATCCAATACCATGGAAACAGAATCATAATTCTTTTTTTCCTGCCAAACCTCACCACCATGGCCACACACAGACACAGGAAGGTAGGCAATCTTGCGTGGCTAACATTTAACATTAGCGTTATGTCAGTAATTTGGCGTCATTACTTAGTAGAGCTACAACTAATGACTATTCTGATAGTTGCTTAGTCACGACTATTAAAACGACTAGTCGACCAATCGGATTATGTATGTCATAAATATTAAATGGCTCTTATTTCACTTTCAGCTTTGAAATCTTGCATGAGGTTGTTATGTAAGTCCGACGTGCCTCCTCTTTAAAATGTTCGAGCAATGCGGACGTACTTTCGTGGTACACAAGATCCGCTTTACAATTCTCACATGTATTTAATTTATTTTCTAATATTAACGTGAAGTTATCCCAGACTTTTGACGTCCTCTGCCACCGCTTTGTTCCGTGGTCGGCCGCCATATTTTTTTTCCACTTGCGGACTTTATTGCGCATGTGCAACTCAGCAGAGATAGAAAAAGAAGACAATATCTCACCCTGTAGGTTTTTTTTCTTCGCACATGCGCACCTCTCAGCAGAGAGAGGAAAAAGACAATGTCTCACTCTGTAGTTTTTTTTTTTTTTTTGCCGACAATATTTGAAGGGTACATTCGTTGTCGAATGTTTTTATTGTCGACTACAGTCGACAACGTCGAGTAATCGTTGCAGCCCTAATCCAGAGGCGACACAAATGCTGCCAATTCTACCACCAGCGTCCTTATAAAGCTTTTGTGGCAGCTGTGCTTTCATTCATTTCATTCATTCATTTATAGATTGACTTTTTTTAAGGTTATATATTTGTATACATCTGTTTTAAAGTGGTGGTGGAAGCGTTAATGAACCAAAAATGAAGTTAATTTATTCATTATACATATTTTTTTTTAAATCGGCCAATTAATCGGTAATCAGAATTTTTTTCTGCCAAATATCGGAATCAGTATTGGCCTAAAAAAATCCATAACGGTCAGGCCTTATTTAAACATTACGTATCGGAATCGGTATCGGACACAAAAAATTTATTCGTAACATTCCTGTTTTGCACGACCGCACGATGTGTCTTCCCACAAAAATAAACAATGCCACAGCAAATACATGTTGCAGTAAAAGCTGAAGTTGGTCTAACAAAATATAAGTGTGTGGGTCTGAATTATTATTATTTAATTTTTTTTTATCTCAAGGTAAAACAGAATTAACTGCAGTTATGTGCAAGTATATTTTTCAGGATTTGACTGAGTAATAATTCATTAACCGAGATTTGCTTGATGTACTTGTACCTTTAATGAACAAATTAAAACACAATGAAGCTGATCTGCCTCCAGTAATTACTTCAGTTGTTTTCTCTCATTTGTCCTATGAAATTGTACCTGTAATTGTTACTGAATAATTGCACTTTCTCCTAAAGCTGGAACATCAATGTGAAACGGGTTGTTTTTCCCAGCTGTGCTGAACACCGGTCATGTTCACGAATGACTGGTAACCTGACTCCACGTTGACAGGTATCATGCCTGAATGGACCCACATTATCACTCAGTGTTTTCTCCTACATACGCTTAACACACACACACACACACACACACACCCATACCACTATGCACCATCTCTCGTATCTGATGTGGCAATGCTGCTGTATTTTTCAGATCGTATTTCTTCTCCGGTATGTTTTGACCTTGATCAGCTTGAAGAGTTTAATTTGTCCCAACACGACCAAGAAAACATCTTCTCCTGTAACAGTTGCCCCCCCCCCCCCGCGCTGTGGTTTCTTCTACATTAAGGTGTATTAGGCCAGCTCAGTTAAACTGGATACCTGTAATAATTGGTTTATAAGACCAAACCCCCACCAGGTACAGGTACGTTTATGTTACAAGTCAGAAATAAATGAATGGGGAAAGTGAGGTTCAGGGTAAAAAAGCATTCAATAGATTATTTCACACACTGTTTTGAGACTATAGTGTGTATCTTTTTAATTGTTTGAGCTTCTGGATGGAAGTTTTTCAGATGACATATTAAACTTGTGGTGTTGAATGATTTGACACGGCATCCTCCTCGCATCACTTCAACTTTGCAAATACTGCATACTGCTCTTGGAGTATCTTCTTTTGACATCGTGAAAAATTACCACAAAGCTGACATTGCTTTTAGCTTTAGTTACATCCCACAATGCAGTGCTGCATCGCTGTTATATAAAATAAATATCGGCTATTAATATTGGCCCAGTTTTGCTTATCGGACCGATATCGATATGTTAAAGAATGACTAATATCAGCTGATACCGATATTAATGCCTATATATCGTGCATCCCTAATTTAAATATTATTTGTGTGTGTGTATGCAAGAATTAAAATAAAAGTTTAACCAAAATAGTCTTGTGCAATTTCACATTAGGGCTGCAGCTAAAGATTGTATTTAAATTGACTAATCTATATAATTTTACTTCTTTTATCATACATTTAGTTTAAAATGTATTTATTTTATTAAACAATTTTCCATTTATTTTATTTGAACTTAAATTAGTTTACCAAAAAAATAAAAAAATAAAAAAAAATTATTTTTTATTATATTTTTACCTTTTTTAAATATAAAAAACAAACAAAAAATATATTAATATTATTGGACAGGATTTAGCACCATTAGCTGTACATTCTACTCAAACATAAATTTAGCTTAACATCAATGGTACAAAGATGGATTTTAGTGTGGTTGTATTGTTATTATTAAAAATATTACTAGTGTTTTTTTTTACTGCCTTGTCTTTTCAAACCTCCACCCTTATGGAGGTAATAATTGTAAGTAACAATTAAATAATCAAGTTCACTTTTATGTCACTGTAATAGCCTAAAGTTTAAATTTATTGTGTTAACACAAACACCTTATGAAGACTAACAGCCTTTGTTTATAGGCAAAGACAAGTTAAACAGCAGTGAGGGTTACATTTGTGTTCCATGCAGGCTTTGTAAGTAAAAGACTATTTTCCGACATCCTTGAGAATGTCGTCCTTTGTTTAGTTGTACAAGTTTATGTTTGCTTTTCCTGGTAATTCATTGTGCTTATTAAACATTTCTTTAAATGCTGGTTTTCACCAAATATAATTGTCAGTGTGACAGCTGCAGCTTTTGGTGGTGCAGTCGACACAAAGATGATTTTTGTGCCTGGTTAGAGTTTGTCTTTACATAATGCCTTCACCTTCAGGTAGTGGTGGTTCGTGGTTCTTCGATGCCGGTTTCCAAATTCTGTTATCGATGTCGATATCAATGTCCCTGACAGCTACTGTGAACTTTGCAGAACTTCCATTGAAACATCAAAAACCCTCATGGTGTCATTAACTAAATTCCCTGATTCTACAGATGCATGGTTATTAGGTGCTTCAAGCACGCTTATCTAGAAGTATTTTTATTTAGCCAAAATAAATCAAGCCAGTACAAGCCAAACGTTGGAGATGGGAGTCCGCAGACCGCTGTGATGGCATATAGTTGTAATATTTGTAAAAAGCTTTTTCCCGCTCAACTCGAGAATAAGAATATGAATACCTTCTATGTAGCTTTTAGTCAATGTCAACTTCACATTTTTACCGGAAAATATCGAGGCCACAGACGACCTTGCTGTTTCACATTTCATTACAGCTGTCAGAAATGCTGTCATTTCCAATCTGGTTCAAATTAGAAGTGAAATTGATTTTTGGTAGGTTTTTTTTTTTACACATGAGAGGAGAGTGAAATCAATGAGCCAGTCTGTCTACCAAACCTGTACCACATAATCCTTGCCTTGGGCCACTGCTATTAATTATAAGCTGGCTAACAGTGTCAAAGAGACTGTTTGTGAGCCATTAACAGGGTGGTGTAGACTATGAAGTATTTAAAAGTCGCTTTGTTTGATGGTTGTGGCCGCTGTTGTTGATTTGAACAAGCCAATATGGCTAATGTTGTGCAAGGAAGATGCAAGGCATTATCTAAGTTTTTTTCTTTAGATGCAAGTTAACATACCTGTTGAAAAGTTGAGCTATGTGATTATATAGATCTTCCTGGAAAGATTTAAGCTTTGAATGGGAGAAATAGCTGTCAGTTCATTTTCCCAATAACTTGAACCATGTGGTGCTTCAGATGACTTCCTACGCGACCAAGCATATGAAGGCACGGAGAAGCTTTGAAGCCTATAACTACTTCATGTGTGGATGGGTGAAAACGGTTGGCTTCAAAACCCTTCATGACAAATCCTGCTTTGTTTCTGCTCTTGGAGGTACATATGTTTGGTATTTTTAAAAGCACAGGCTTTTTTCACTCCATTATGGCCTAGATTCTTTTTAGGAGCCCAGTCTGTGTTGACTTCATCATAATTATTGTTCTAGCATCCTGGTGAACAAAGTTCACGTTAAAATTAGCCCATTTTAATACTAATGAGTAAAACAGGAAAAATTCCCACCTGTGGGTGTAACTGTCTCAACAATGAAGTCCTGCACAGACCAGCAGACTTCCTTGTCCGCTGAGAAGAAAATCCATGTGCACTATTCCCAGATATGTTGACAAACCCCAAATATCCCACAGCACACTTAATAGCAAATCCAAATGTTCCGATTTACACATTTAATTTAGTATCAAACACTTTGCGCCTTGAGCAGCTGGAGAGCGAAGCTAAGCAATGACCACTTTGTCCTCTTTCTGTTGCCGTAGCTGTATGATGCTGCAGGGATAAGCTGAGCTGATTAAGGTGTCTGAAGTCAAAAACTAAGTGTAGAAGCCTAAAGTAAGCCGTCACGTTCAATGGAAAAACCATATTGTAGAATGGCTGTGTGGCATTTGTGTCAAAGTAATCTTAGACTTTGATTAGCTTCTGTAACCAAGTGATGGGCGTTCGTCCGTAAATAACAAGAGTGCAGTTTTGGAGGATAAAGTCAGAGCTTTTACATGACTCTGGCTTACTTGACATTTTGTTTTTACCTGATGGGCACCTTGTCTGTGCTGCTATCTCACCATCCCCGAATTATGGTGAGCAGAAAGCTGCAGCCATTGAAGCCATTATTTATATAACCCCCTCTGTGGCTGCGTGATGTAGACTCATCTTTACTTTGGGGCAGATGGTAACCTTTAAGTGAGGTGTGGGGAGAGCTAGGTGATCTTAAGGCCATTTTTTTTAAAGCAGTGCTTGGAACCTCTTCTTGCATTCACTTGAGTTGAGTACTCAGTGAAAACAGAAGAAAGGACTAATGCACATGTCAGACAAGGTTAGCATCAGAGTGTGAATGTGACATCACAGTCAATGCCATACACCCACGCATGTTAGCACTACAAAGGGCAGGACAAGGTAACCACTGGGGTTTTCCATCATAGTTGACTGGAACAGTCATGAGCAGAAATGCTACACAGGCCAGCCAGCCTATTATTAATAGATTGTAGGTAGTTTAGCATGATTTTGTTCTTTCAGATGAATATAAAATAATGCATTATGTCATAAAAATGCGATAAACAAATGCTAGATGATGAGCTGGTGTTTTGTAGAAAAAAAGAAATGGCATTGGGCCCTGAATATTGGCGGATGTTATCTTCTGTTAGGGTTGAAAATAATCTGTGCCCGATTATGACTCCAAATGTTTACCTGCATGCATTACTGATTAGCAGTTAGCATGTTGTTTAGTTTAGGGCTGTTGCACTGGATGGCGTCATGAAGCAGCATTGAAAGTCACAGCTTTTTGGTGGCGTGAATAAAATATAGCTTATGCAACAGTATCATGCAAAAATGAAAAGTATTTGGGATTGTGGATAAATCAGAATGTTTATTTATAATCTGTAACCTTTGCTGGTGTATGTGCGTCTGGCTGAATATTCATGCTCTGGCTGCTGTGCTTCACATTTAAATGGCTGCGCTCATTCGCAGCTGCAGGCTCCTCACTTCAACCACAACTTTGTGGCTGCATTGAAGCTCCACCAGATTAGGTGGGGGTTGGATGCAGTGGCTTCTTTCATGGGGACTTATTTTTGTTAGGTAGGGATGCAATTTAATTAACATTTAATGCTAGTACCAGAACGTTATAAAGTTGATATTTTTACACACTGTGAAGCAACTGAATCTGCATCTGAACTTTAAAATTTCTTCACAAGAGGCATTCAAAACCAAACCTGACCGGTGTGAGATAGTTCAGACTTCTATAACAACTGCAGGAAAACTTGCCCTAATTACCCACGAGTTCACTGTTCCAGTGCATTTAAAAAATATATATTTTCTGTTTGTATTTAGTGTCAGTATAGTAATGCAAAAATACTACGAATGCTGGGGTTTTAAACCAGAGCTGTCCAAATGTGGTCCTCTTGCAGGTTTTAGATCATTGTTTCTCAATCCAGGTTCTCAGGAATCACTGCCCTGCATGTTTTAGAGGTAACTTTAAGACATCAGAATAAAATGAATGTCTCTTTAACAAGCTTGCAAATAACTTGATGAGGAAATTTGTAAATCTGAATCAGGTGTGTTGGAGTAGGAACACGACTAAAGCATGCAGTGGGTCCTGTGAACTGGATTGAGAAACAGTTTTAGGTGGTTCCCTGCTTTCACTCTTCTGGCTTAAATCATTGGACAAGCTGTTTAGGAGACCAGCTGCATTTTATTTAGGCGTGTACGATTAGGAAAAAGCTGCATAGCGCTAACCCTCGAGAATGAAGTGCTGTTCAGTATAAGTCAAATCCTACATTATTTGATTTTTGCTTGTCAAATTTAGTTAGTTTGTTAAATACATTTGGCCGAGTTTCTTCCGCTTGTGCTGTTGAATAGAGAACTTTGTGCCCTCTTCTGATTATAATTAGGAGGCCAAATCTTTGGGTAACTTCCTGTTTAAGCAACTACGTCACCAGATTTGGAGCTGGTACAATACATCAATTCATTATTGTTTTCTGTTTTCTTTGTGTAAGGCCTAATGCTTATGTCTTTATTTCAATCTTAAAGAAGAATTGACAAAGTCCATGCTAAGAATAACTGTTAGTGTTAAAGAGGTTGAGAGACAACTGGAAATAATCTGAGTTTTACATTAGGAGATATGACTCGAGAACTCTTAAGACTGTACACATATGGCTATTGCAGGCTAAATTAGAAGTTTCCAGAAATATTCAACATTTTCTTCTAGTTAATTTACTAATAGGTTTACACCCTGAGAGGTTACCGCAGTTATTCATAATTTCCCAGATGCCAACCCTCTCCACAGACCTGTTATTGTCTTTACATAAACTTTCAGATCTCCACTGTACCCGAGCTAAGGACACATTTCCTCCGGGCATGGTCATAGTCACTTGCCACGTCTGCGAGAAGTCACGTTGTGTTTTTCCAGCATTTTCTTGGGCATGCATTGTGAGTCTATGTGTAAGAACAGCCATACACAGAAAGGTTCACATAATATCCGTACAATGAGTCTGTATCACCCCCCCCCAAAAAAAAAAGATAGAAAGAAAAAACATGGACTGTGTCATGATGTGACATGATGATGTTTTCACTGTGGATCAGGCTAAGTCCATCAATAATGCAGGCCACATGGAGTAGCTGTGAAAACACTTGTTTCTTGTTTTATAAGCTTTATTCTGATCCTTGACAGAATGACAGACAAAAGACAATAAATCTTCTGCCTTCTCCTGTTAACGACTTCTTTTTTTTACTTTTAAATGATTAAAGAGCCTCTGCAGCTGGATGAATGAATGAAGCTGTTGCACCTCTTTCATATTCGTCAAGCATCTTCTTTTCCTCTTTATTCTGTGGAGTCCTTGGTGATACTGATGTTTATGAAAGAAAACAAAGAATAATAGGTGGGAACATGAGTACCCTTAGTTGTGCTGTTTGGGGAATTATTTTGTTTGGAAGAGTTATTGATGCACACACACACGCAGCTGTTCCAGTTCTTGTTTAGACCCAGTGCCTAACCTAGAGCCAGCTATTACATCACAGAGCAAAGCGACAGACAACTGTATGCTTCTTTTTGTACTCATTGTCTGTTGCTGTTATTCTCTGTTCTACCACCTTATTTATTTTTTGTTTTGTACCTGCTATTTCTCTTTATTTCTGGGTCAATACCTGAAATCAGACTGCTGAGCCCAGTTTTAGTCTAGTTAAATGTAAACATGCAGGAGCAGCTCGACTCCCAGCCACATTTTTTGTTATTAAAACTTTGGCTTTGAAGAATCCTGTATTGGTGTGATTTCAGTCAGACTAACGTGTTTACATTCAGGCTAATACTAAAACATTTATTTGGCCCAAGCGCTGAAGGCTGAACAAAGGCCTCCTTTAGGATTAATTTCGTTTTATACCAAATAAATCATCACTGTGGGCTAAACATGCTGAAAACTCATGAAACTATGTGGACCCTGAAGGAATACAAGATTTTAGGAGTTTTATGCATGTTTATGACAAATTTGCTCAACAATGCCGTCTGATGTCAGACATAAATCTGCATTTTAGATAAAAGATGCAACTTTATTTATAATACATTTAAAAAACATCAAATTGACCAAAGTGTTACAATGTGCAACGTAACATTAGACTTAAGCAATAAAATAAATAGCATAAAAAAAATGTAAAAAGCCATTTTGTAAATAGATTTGTACTTGTATAGCGCTTTTCCAGTCAGCTTGACCACCTCAAAGGGTACTTGTCACATTCACCTATTCACACACACATACCCCAATAGTCACATCGGGAGGCAACCTAGGGTTAAATGTCTTGCCCAAGGACACTGACATGTAGTCAAGGAAAGCCTGGAATCGATCCACCAGCCTACCAGCTGAAAGACGACTCCTCTTCCTCCTGAGCTACAGCCGCCCTGTCGTCCATTTTTATTTTAATTGTTTTCTAGTGATTTTGTCATATTGCCTTGAAATTTATTAATTATAATTTGTTGATGAAAAGTCCTCTACTAGATACAGAATGTATATTATTGTGCCAAGCTTCACACATTCGTGTGCCATCCCAAACAATTCCATTAATTTCAGCCCTATTCAGTTCATCAGCATCATTTATTGATGCCTCAGGTGCTTCCTTTAAAATGTCAGTTATTTGCCATGAAACAGGAAGTTGCTTTAACTCATCCTAACAGTCCCAGTCCCAACCTGAACATGCACGCCAGTATAGTGATTTTAGAAGTTGTGAAAGCAGCTTTCCTACTTTGTTTGGCTTTTGATGTGACAGTCAAGTTTTAGAAATAAGCAGAAACTCAGACAAGGATCTTATTATATTTTTTACTTTGTTGTCGCCAGTAGAAACCAATAGATCTACTTTGAAATTCCAAACCTAGTTCTCCTAATTTAGCACATAAACCCGTTTAAATTTTCTCAAACCACAATATTTTTCCATCCAATTCCTACATGTTTGTTGATGTACTCAAGAAGAGGCAATTTACATTTAAATAAGACTCACTGTATCAACTATTACAGCCATATATATTCTGTATTGTCAAGTGGGGAAAAAAACAGTGTCACTTTATGAAATCTGAAATGTTTGCTGATCAGTGGAAAATATTTCTACTCTTTCGCATCTCAGTGTTTTTAGAACTGAGATGCTGGAGGAGCAAAGAGGAACTGCCAGGAGCAGCATGCAGCAGGTGCTGCCAGTCTGTGGGGGCATATTTCTGTACTCTGCTCGCTCAGTGGGAACATTTTAATTTGATCCCTTTGTTTCTATAAAACAGGTCAGGATTTGCTCTACCCCCAGGCAATTTGTGTCAGTGCTTGTAGAGAAATTGTTGTGGTGAAGAAGGAATGGTGGGTAAATCAGAAAGAACCGTCAAAACTCAAACTCCATGTTTGGAATTTTTTCCAGAGTTGCACTGTATGATTAGGTTGATGAATTTTATATATGCCCCATTTACTCTAGATCACACACTCTGAGGCAATCAAGGGTAAATAATGGGATTTATTATAATTTTTTAACCCTAAACGCTTATTAACACCATGCCACACAAAAGAGATCTTGCTTTGGTGAGCATAATTTCCTAAATCATTTCATCCTGAGAAGAAATGTGAGAACAATTAAGTCTTTCAGTTGGTGGAAATTTCTTCAGCATGCAGCCTGCTTTTGCCACAGATAATGGCAGCATTGTTGTCTGAAGTGGAAAACACACGTACATCACAGAGGAATGTTCTGTTTCAGCTTCAGGTCATTTACTTTCCTCAATCAATTCATTGCCATCAAATAAAGAGGGGCATGGGGTACTTTACAATAAATCAATAAAAAAAAAGTTACAAATGTCAAGAAGGGTTGATTTTATTGTTACACGACTGCATACTCAGATTTGGGTTGTAAGAGCCAGTATTTTTGGAAAAGAAAGCATTAACTGTCAGCAGCATTGTGAGGTTTTAGTTCTGATGAATAGAGCAAATCTGTGGGTATGAACTTGTACCGCTGGTTAAATCTTCAGCTGGTTATTTGCATTCTGACAGCTAGAAAACTAACTACTGGACAACTTGTGGAGCAGGTTCCAAACTAAGAACTCTTCATGTCAGGAAATGTTGGTGTTAACACCAAAAATACCAAATAAAACTCTATGACTACTACACTCATCAGCTACTTTATTAGGTCCACCTTGCTAGTACCTGGTTGGACTTGAGAACTGTCTTCATTCTTGGTGTTATAGATCCAACAAGGTGATGGAAACATTCCTCAGAGGTTTTGCTCCATATTGACATGACAGCATCACACAGTTGCTGCAGGTTTGTCGGCTGCATCCATGATGAGAATATCCCGTTCCACCACATCCCAAAGCTGCTCTAATAGATTGAGATATCTATTTGTCTGTGGAGGCCATTGGAGAGGATTTCCCAATTTTGATCAGCCTATCCATGTTATAGCAGCAGATTCCTGTTCTTAGCTGAAAGGAGGCACCCGGTGTGGTCTTCTGCTGCTGTAGCCCATCTATTTCAAGGTTAGACGTGTTGATGCTATTCTGCATACCTTGATTGAAACCTGTGGTTATTGGAGTTACTGCTGCCTTTCTATCATCTCCACCAGTCTGTCTATTCTCCTTTGACCTCTAATATCAGCAAGGCTTTTTTAGTCCAGACAACTGCTGCTGACTGGATATTTTCTCTTCTTCAGACTGTTATCTGTAAACCCTAGAGATGGCTGTATATGAGATCAGCAGTTGTTAAAATACTCAGACCAACAACCATGCCATGTTCAAACTTACTTTTATCCCTTTCTTCCTCATTCTGATGCTCTGTTTGTTCCTCAGCAAGTCATCTTGACCATGTCTACATGTCGAAATGCATGCAGTTGCTGCCATGTGATTGGCTGATTAGATATTTCTGCTAACAAGCCATTGAACATGTGCCTAATAAAGTGTCCGGTTATGTATTTTAAACACATGGAGTTAATCTTGGATCTAATGTAGAATAAATAAGAACAGGTTCATGTTGGAGGTGAAACTGATGGAGCCCAGCAGGTCATTCCTCGTTTTTATCCACACCATCATTTGATGCTGCTTTTGAAGTGCAGGTTGTTAAACATCACCAGCAGATAAACTCCTTTCACTATTCTGGTTATATCCACGTCAATGCAGACTGGTAAAATTAAAACGCAGGATTGCAGTGACAGCAACTCACCCCATGCGTCTGTGTGAGAACACACATGGTCTCACTGTGCTGTGGTTATCAACAGAAGATCATAATAAACCAGAAGGAGCTTCATGTGACACAACAGGTGTTGGAACAGATGTGCACAGTGACGCAATGATGGAGCTCTGTTGTTGCTCTCTGGCCCTTGGAAATGCAAACTGGATCTTATAAAGTTTGTTGAACAGACCAGCGCAAGCTTCCTCTTCAAGTTGGTAAAAAAGGACGTATCAGAAAATCAGCATAAGAACCGAGCCGCATGACTGACAGGACGCTCAAAGACCCATAACTCTTTAAGGCGGATTTATGCTTGCGCGTCGTCTGCGTCCGCAGTAAAACAGTTACAGTTTACAAAATATACACTAAATTAGGGCTGCACAATATATCGCAAATTTACCTTCATCGCAATACTAGCCTTTGCAATATACATATCGCAACAACT
>JBAMHW010000014.1:25678998-25695037 GCA_037177495.1 Rhadinocentrus ornatus
TCTACAAAGGCTGTCAAGTTTCTATTTTATTTCTAGTCTTTAGGCTAAAGGACACCATAGTACATGATTGTGTTGCTAACCAAATAATTTTTTATTAAATGATGAAACTAAGCGAACATCTTCAACCTTTGAGGCAAAATTAACTTCTTTATGTTTTTCTGTGAGCTGACACTCACAACAGTGTCATTGGACAGGGGGGGGCAGCCTTGAATTCTTGTACCATCAGTTATCGTTGACACCATATCTGAGGCTGCAGGGAGTGTGAGGCTTCTGCCATCACATGTTTTTTAGAACGAGGCTGGTTCTGCTTGATTTTCTTGTCTCAGATTACATAGTGGCTGATCAGTGTTACTGTCACTGATCTCTCATTTATTTAGATGAGAAGAGTGACCTGTTTTTTTTCTTTTATCTCGGTTACATATGTTCTATTTATCACTGTTTCTCTGTTTATCAAATCCAAAAGTGACTCATTATTGTCTGATGTTAAGCCATCTGCGATAGATACAACCTAAAAAATAAATAAAAAACACCACATGTCACACCTTTGCATTTCCCACCAGCTGGTTGCTAAACATGCAACTCGATGACACACAGACTGAAACCAGGTTCTGCAAATGCATTGAAATGGATAACAAACTGCAAACATTTAGCTCTGCTTATAAACCTGTTGATTGCTCAGAAAACCTTTCAGTACGAGCCACATTTGCTTCATACACGCTCACACATGTGGAAACCAGTAGAAATGTGAGGTAAAGCTTCTCGCCCATAAACACTTCATGTTTAGATGGAAAAGCTGCCAGATGAAGACACCAACCTGTGATTGCAACATGTCTATAAATGCAGCTGCAAATTGTAGTTGGGTTCAGCATGAAGCCCCTTTAGAAATCGCAGTCCTCAGAAAGTCATTGCAGCATTGCAGAGGCCAGGCTTCCTCTGCTGTTGAGTCCCTTCGAGTGAATGACGGCTATGTTGTCAGCTAAGCTCACGCTCTCAGCCTTTGACTCTTTATTTGACAAGTAAATACGTAATAAGATCACATTAAAGTTCATCATTTGGAGTCAAATGAGACTCTTCACACCGATATTACCCTTCAGTTCTCGTGTTGACGCCTCTTCAGTGAAGCTGATCATTAAAAATAAAACATGGGTATTATGTGTGAATCGCATGAGTCATCAGCGGGTTTTCTTCAGTTTGGGGCCTCCTGCTCTGTTGCTTTGGTTTCATTTGTTTGTATTTCAGGGAAATCTGTTCATGAACAAATCATTGCAGAAACACACATCTCTTTCTATTCCCATTGTGTGGATGTTTTCTTTCCACACAACCTGTTATTTCACTCGGACCAAGTGGTGATAAAAGATGTGCCTAAATTTGGATGTTTTGCTTTAGCAGGGCAGGTGTGATTTTTTTATTTGCACTTCAGAAATGTGCTGCATTGTGCAGAGCTTTTCATTAGCAGCTTTTCTCACAGAAAGAGGCTTAAATTTCTATCAGCACCTTGAATGGCAATATGTGATTAAGCTGTACATGCAGCTTTTTTTCTCTGAAGTTGCCCCCGGGGTATTAGTGGTTATTGAATTAACTCTTACCCCACTGTTATACAGCAAAAAGTCAGTGGTGTGCCTATTGGTTAATGCAGCGGTTCTTAACCTGAGAACCTTAATTCAGCTAGTATTAGGATACTGATGGAAACCAGCTCATCATGATTATGTTTTTTTTTTTATTATTATTTTATTTTATTTATTTTTTTGTTACTCTGTAGTAGTCGGAGGCATTCATGAATTACAATTGAGGGTGCTTTGATTAGATTATTAAACAATTATCAGTATTTTCCCCCATTTAGGATTTTTTTTCTCACTCTGTGGCTACTTCATACTTTAAAGTGATTCAATGTCCATTCATTCAAGTAACCAAACAAACTTATCTCAACTCCATTTTATTTATGTCAAGCCATTTATAAATCCAACACATATCAAACATATTTTTCATGTTCATATTTTCCCATGCAATAGTTCGGAGCAACGACCGGTGTTCTGTCAGTTTGGCAAACGTTGTCAAAATAGCTACCTTTGATAAATATGCATGCGTAGAACAGAAAACTGCAAATGACCCTTCAATTCAGCACCACTCACAGAGAGTGCCTCGGGATATAGTCAACTGTGCCACCAGTTGGTTTAGTGTATTATATTGCATATTAACTGCACATTGCTCAGGTGCATGCTTTATTGTAATAATCATGAGGGAAATGCACTTAAAATTTTAGTGAAGTGTATAAAACTGTACTTTTATAGTTTTTATGTAAATCTTTTTGCAAGTGAGGTCGTAATGTTGTTTAAACAGGTATTGTAGCATCAACTTATTAGCATCCAGTCCTTTCTCCTAATCTGCGTGTGATTAAACATGTAATGATTAACTATTGCTAAATAAAATATAAAACTTTATTGTAGCCTAACTGTCAAAACAGGATGCATACAGTAGCTTTAGTGTTTTGATAGAGTATTCTAAACTGACAGACAAGGCTATGGTATGCTTATTCTGACATATCTTTATAATTAGTCAATTTGGGGTTACGAGTTTCCAGATTTCTGGATCTTCTCACTGAATTTGTATAGTAACCGCTGTTTGTAAAAACAACACCCAAGCAAATAAAGACGCTGAACCAGACTGGATTCCATTGTTGCTTTAAAACAGAAAATACGTACTGGAACTGAAATGAACCATCAAAAGAGCTCCGACATGGTGAGTGTACCGGCCGATACCACCTCTACTGCTTGGAGGAGAAACTGCAACATGACGCTAAAACGACGCGCACCCCCTATGCTCGAGTGCGAGAGCAAACTCACCAGTATCAGCTATGCCGTAGCTGACTGCACAAAGATGCCACGCAGGTATAAATCGCATTAAGCTGGGAACATATGGGTTAGAGTTCAATACACGCTGAAACAGCAGTCTGGCTATCCTACGTTCAAAACAAGTTCTTTCACTTGTAAACAGGGATTATTTAATTTAGCAGTTAATCATGGTCTTAAACGCTACAATTAAATGGGTAGTGCATCCAAAAATGTGTTGGTTTTTTTTTTAGCTGTAAACAACATAGAATTACTTAATTGTGATGAAAACCACATATACTGTTGATAAAGTTGGTATTTTTTTTGTTTAGTTTAAAAATGTATTGTGGGTAAATTTTGTGGGTAAAGAAATTACTCATACAGGGTAAAATCAGATTATGTTTTTTTTTGTGACATAAAGTGGCTATCTACGTCTCAAGAAAATTAAAAAAATCCCACATCCCCTTCTTCCAGATGCAAACAGATGAGTCCTGCCTTGCAGGCATAGAAAATGGGGGCTTTGTACTGACGTTGTAGGCTACATGTGTGTGTTCTGCCTACATGTGGGGAGCAGCTATACAATAAATGAGAAAGTGCTTGCAGCTATTTTTCTCAATTCGACTTATTTACATGATTCAGCATGAGAATCGGAGGTCTAGCGTGAGAGTGTGAAAGGCCACTCAAATACGCAAGTCTCACGGCCGATGCGTGACAGTTGGCAGCCCTGTAAAACAAATGCGGCATGGCGGCTCGCACAGGTGCTTCACCACGGTCACGTGTTGCAACATGTTGCTGTCAAGTATGACACTAGACTAGAGAGATCACTTCGCAAGAAACAAGAGCGTTCAGTCAAGATCCTCCATAGTGAAACCTGTTGTCATACACAGTCTATGGTAAAGTAAGATAGAAAAAAATAAAAATAAACTGATGAAAATTATCGCGGCCGGCAAACGTATCGCCCTCATTTTTTCTCGCGACAGGCCTAGTTTCAGACACCGGTTGGTGGCAGTAATGCACCACTCCCAACAACACTTGCATAGCCTTTCTTCAAAAGTGCCGCAGTTCGTTTTCTTTGGCTGTGTCCGAATGTCCACCCTACTCCCTAACCCTCCTTCACTACATAGGGCTGCACTATATAGCACACTACACAGTGCACTCATTCTCTTGGCGATTCGACATGAAGTTGTGCGTAAATATTTTTATTTTTATTCCTTATGAATATGATTAATAAAATACTTACATTTATTAGTCATTTCGCTCCGCGCAATTTATTTCGCTGTCTTGCACCATGTTGAGCTCCAACCGCAATGCATTGTGGTCTATATTGACCCGTCTAGTCACCATTAATGCGCACTACTTTTCAAGATGCATTGTGGTTAATTTTGAGTGCACTACTTCTTTCTCTCTGGACATTCGGACACCCCTACAAAATGGCGTGACCCTTATATAGGGCACTATGTAGGGAGTAGGGTGCACATTCGGACACAGCCTTTCTTAATTCTTCTTCTCCTTTTTTTTTTCATGTTCATCTTCTGTGGTCTGTCTCTTTCGCTGGTCGCATCTGCTCAGCACGTCAAGCGACGGATAGCTACAATGTGAAACAGAACAAATTACGTGCGCAACTGGCGCAGGAGACAGACAAAACTGTCCTTCGTCTGCGTATCCGTCTTTTGCGTCCAGCATAAATGTGCCTTTACAACGCAGTGTGACACGTTCTTTGACCGGTACATTATACAGATAAAAAAACTAAATGCGTTTTTTGTGGCTGATAGTTTTGCTGTTTGAACATAATCGACTCGGCATTAGGTCCATGGCTTTCAGTCATCACAGTAGAAGAAATAGCATTTAATTCCAGATATACGACCTTATTTATTTTCAATATTATAGTATTTTTTTTATGTCCCAAACAAGCAACAGCTATTCTGCTAAAGGACATCTGGAAGTCAAAGCTAGCTGGATGTTTTTTTCCTGCTTTCTGAAGAAATGATCAAAAACATTTTTATAATGTAGTTTCTGGGCCTGTGTGATTAATCGAATTTAATCACAATTACGATCTGAGTTTTCAACAATCATAAAAATGAAATGGTCCGATTATTTTGCTCCGTCGCAGTTTACTCTTGTGCTGTTTTCAGTTGCAAATCGAACGCCACTGGCATTGTAACGCTGCGCTCTGCTGCAGACTCCTCCCACTGTCTCAGACGCTTTGGTTTAATTCAACTCCACCCCTCAACACCTCTCTGGACACACAGGAGGCAAAGTCGCTTCTTCTCCATTCATTTTCTATGGAACTTTCGTGATGAGGCGGAAATCGCTGCCTTCCTCCAGCCAAGCAACAGGCGACATTCGTGCATGGGAAATGTTGTGCTCGTTCACATAGGTGTGCACACGGGGGCTTACGTGCCTCTCCCTGCCCTGTATGATGAGGGTGTTGTGAAGGACGTGGCTACAGTCCAATGTTTCGCCACCTATACAGACCTGTGGTCAAGCCGCATCAAAAAGCCGAATATGATGCGGATTTCAATGTGAAAATGTCTCTAGTCTCATTTATTCCAGATCACACCTGGCAGAACATAGCTGCTGCTGGTCTGAGACAAACAATAGCTAGTGGGGCCTGGTGGAAAGAAACTGTATTACCACAGACAACACTTCAAATGTCCCTTCTTTCTCTAATCGTGTTAGATAATCGAGATCTCAATTTCAATCAAAATAATCGGGATTATCATTTTTCCCATAATCGAGCAGCCCTAGTAGTTTCCAAAAAGAAGCGTCCAACATCCAGGAAGAGGTCCTGTAGCCTTTTCCATCTGTTTTTTTCTGAGAGAAATCCAGAGTTAATATGTGGGGCTTGTTTATTCTTTACACAGCAGAGGAGATTTAAATGGAATTTAACTGACTTTATTCTATTATTTTGTTATGTTGGCATTGAAAGATAGAAATAAATAAATCTTAAAAACCAATAAGAAGTGTTCAGATGATTTTACACATTAAAGTGTTGGGAAATTACTTTATGCATAATAATCATGATTATTTCTTTGACAGTAATCGTACCAAGAAAATCTGTAATCATGACATCCCTCCTTGTAAAGCTTAAATTTTCAGCTCAAATACCTAATAATTTTTCATGGTTCAGGACCATGGACAGCACATGTGAGTAAGGTGATTGATTCTTGAAGCCTGATGAAAAATAAGATTGAAACCACATAACAGTCATGGTGTCACTCTAATATGTAGAGCTCTTTTTAGGTATATTTTATACATCTCTTTTTTTTTTACCAGACCAGTAAAAAAAAACCCTGGTGCAAACATAATTTAACCCCTAGTGTTATGTATTATACTGTAAATGTAAGGATTTGTAACATCTCACCTGACTGTAAACACACAGTTTACTGTTACATTTTAATATTCACCAGGAACAAGTTTCATTAGGATTTGCTGCTATAGCCTGTACGAAGGGGGAGTTTTAAGTCCTACAGAGGCGCTGTGCATCCGCACAGTTTGCTACAGGCTGCAGAGCAGAGTGATGTTGGGTTCAGTGGAATGTGTTGGCAAGCAGGGTTAGTGGTTTTTGGGAGGGAGATGTATCAGTCCAGTTACTCGCCTCTACAGCAGGGATAGTGGCGTGTTGTGCCTCCCGGGGGTGCATGTTTTATTTCCTTTTTCTTAAGAGGCATGAGCGTGCATTAACTGCAGAGCTTTTGCACTTATCTTCTGTGCCAATATTTCCTGTTTTTCCATTTAGAAGCAGCTGCAGTTTTTTTTTCTTTTTTTGTTTGTGTGAATCTCTAAAATGCCCCCCGTTTGACTCCAACTTGCATGTCAGGCTTCCTCCTCCTGGTCTCCAGCAGCATCACATCAATGCTGTGATGCTTCCTTTTTTTTTTGTTTGCCACAGATGTTGTCCTGACCCCAGTGGACAAAAAAGCCCCCCCTCCCCTAATTATTTGAGCCACATCTGGACACAAGGCAGAGGACGTCAGTCCTGGAGGGCGGTCGTCCGTAATCGAACCGTAAATAAGACATGGCTCAGGGGATGTAGGATGCTTGTGCAGGCAAGCGTGGGTTTGCATGTGGGAGAGAGGCCATTTCAATAGTGTGTAGCAGGGCAGGGGGGAGGGGAAGAGGTGGAATCTGCCATATGGAGGAGAGAGAAAGACAAAAAGGAAAAAAAGTAGTAGGGAAGAGAGGAGGATGGAGAAAAGGGGAAGACTCAGCGGCTCACGTCAACTCACTTAATGCTCCCTGCTGGCCGCGGGGTTGCTGACAGCACAGTTTTGTTGACCCCCCCCTTCCAACTAGTTCTCTGGTCTTTTCCGGTCACTCTCTGTTCCTGTCGACCTTCTGCCTGCTGTGTGATGTTCCACGATCTGTCTCAATGTCCTCTGGTGTGACCTTGTGAAACAGGAGCCTCCTCTGTCACATCGTCAGGTCCACTGATGCGCATGTCTAATGCCACGCAGCAACTTTTGTCTTCAGTTAAAACTCTTCATTATATATTCTTCCTGCTGGACGGGACGTTAAGGGCAAACCTAGTGTGCCACAAAGATCGGTTACAAAAAGCAGATGGATGAAAGTGGCAGTGGTACGGCCCGAGTTGCACACGTTCAACAACTGCCACTGGGTAGCTGTCAGGCTCGAAGACTTGACTGGTTTTTCTACAGCGGGAAAAAAAAGATGTGGAATTAAACAGCTTATTTGAAAAGAAGTCAAACATCTCTTGGGTAACAAGTCTGCTGATTGGATAGCCAATTTTGTTAGGTTAGCAGTGCTAAAACTAGCATGAACAATACTGTAACTATGAGGAAGAGAAAAAAAAACAACCCTCTCAAACATGTTTCACATTCCAGTTTTAAAGAGCTTATTTCAGAACGTAACATTTTTGCTTTAACAATCCTTTTTATTTATATGTCACAAATTTATAGTTTTTTTAAGCCAATATCACAGGAGGCATGAAATCAGTATGACCTGTGATTTAACCAAGTGATATATAATTTAATTTATTTTAATAATTAAGTGTAAAGAAGGTAAAAATAGACTTCACACTAAAGGTGGGCGATATAAGCCCACCTACACCGTTCATTTCTTTTACTATATGCTGATTATATGTATTGTTGTTTGATGTAAAATATCTTTGAGTTTCATGAAAGGGGCTTTAAAATTAAATGTAACATTATTATTATTATTATTATTATTGTTAATATTATTTAGAATATACTCGATGTATATCAAGTTGCTCTCAGTGTGAAATAAAAAATGGTTATATCGGTCGCGTGCATTAAGAGATGGAAGCTGAATGTGATGATTATTTTAAGTCGTAATACGCATCAGAATTAAGAATAACGATGAGTCATTCTGATTCTGATCAAGTGTTTTGTTCAACTAACCCTGCAGTTCTTATTGCACCGGGGAAGAAATCTCCTCCGGCTGCTCCCCACAGGAGAGCAAGTGTTTTTATCCTGTGAGCTTTTAAAAATACAGATATTTTTGTCTGTTTTTCACGTTGTTGACGCAGCATAACTTCTGATGTTGCTAGTGAGAGTTTAGCTCATCAAAGGCTGGAAACAGCAGTTAAACAAGGTTATGAAGAAGAAGCATTTTCTGATCATATGCTGCTCAATGATTTTAAAATTGGCAATGATGAGACGTTGCCCGGGCAGATAGGAGGGGGATGGCTGAGCTTAAAGCCTGTTACATACTCCGAGAGAAACAAGTACTTGTTTTTTTTTTTTTTTTTTTTTCAAGACCACGAGAATAAAATTACATCATTTTGTTATTGCAGAAGTGGTTGGGGACATCTTGAAGCTTCCTCTTGATGCATCAGCTGATCGGAACTTTCTTCTCAGAGAAGGATTGTGCGATTGGTTGGACATTTGAGGTTGTCATGGTTAACGTGGAAAGTGTGAAGTGAAAAGTTGCCACTTCTGCTGATGCAAGGCTGAAAGATAGCTTTAATTAACAGCTGATCAAGGTGGTGAGAAAGTATAAGAAAGAACAACACATGAGGTGAACAGAGACTCCGCTGCATGTACAACCTCGTCCTGCCATGGATAAAGTTCATTGCAGATAAAAACACGCAGTAATCCCCGCCCACCGCAGACGAAGCTTCTCCTGGAGTATGAGTTGACCAGACCAAAACCCACTTTTTTCATGTTCCTGTGACCTTAAGAACAGAAACAAAGTTTCTGTTTCTCGCAGAGTAGACTTAAGTCCTTCAGAAATCTTCTTCTAAGTTACTTAATTGCAATCATCCAAATCCATTTATTCTGTGGTATGTTGCAGGCTGTTCCACCGCTCCAAACCCACACAAAGGTTCATTTTCTCACAGACGTGAGAATACGCAGGAAAGCAAATGAGATGGAGTAACTATACTGAGGTTTTCAGATACATTAAGATGCGGAAGCAGTTTATCTGGGAAGATCCCTTGTTTCCACTTCCTTGTGACGGACTCGCATTCTTTATTCTGACACATGTATGAAACTCGTAAACTTCATTGCAGCACTGTTCCCCGCATGCCAGAGTGTCCTGAGCTAACTGTGTTATTGCCAAGTAATCCCACCAGAATTTTGATACCAGAATTTTACATTTATCTCATCCTCTGTTCATGAAGAGTCAATTTCTCGTAAATAGTGACATGACCCGGGAAAGCTTATGAAAAAGACACTTCATGGAATTCTAAATCTCTGTTGATTAAAAGTTAATGTGACAAAATCTGATGCAGAGTGTAAAAAAACCTTTTTTTCCAATGTAAATAAAAGTTCAGTACAAAGCTTTAAATGAAGAGTCATCCGGCCGTTAGCTGATTGAATTGGAAAGCCATTTTATTACATTTTATTGATTTGGTCTTCATCATGTTTATGGATTTTAGATGCAGTGGGGTTTGTTGCTTTACCATAAAGAACACTTTCCCCCTCTGGGATTTGGATTGTTGTTTACCACCAGGACAACAGTCGTCAATGTCCATTTGTTTTGGGCTGTGTGTGTTAACAGTCGTGCTTGTGAGGTTCAGCTCAAATCGAAATCCATCTTTCATCTGTGGAGGGTGAGTAAAGAAAAGAACAAATGAGCGGAGTCTCTGCTCTGAGTCAGTTAATTTTCATGGCTCTGAGATCAGATTGAATTCATAGCAGTTAGAGAAGCCTTCAGAACCAGTTCTGATATGTAGCCTTTATAGCGTATTTGTACGTACTGTATTGTTGGTTTTTCAGAAAAATGGGATTCGTCATAAAAAGCAAGCGATGAGATTTAAAGAAAGTGAATCATCTGGATGTTTAATGTTTTTATTTGTTACTAACACTCACTGTAATTTGTCAAAAATGTAATCAAAATACTTGTGTCCATGTAAACATGGTTATTGATGAAAAACCAAAAAGGTATTAAAAGTAGCTATGAAATATAAAACAGCAGCATATCTGTCAGCCTTTCCAGACAGTCCACATGAGACTGCATTCAGTATCCATGTATGCATGAGTTTATAGGGTCTTTGTAAGGGGAACCGGAGCTGCAGGGCAAGCCCCAACACAGACTTTACAAGAGAATTCCTTCATTCATGACATTTAATGCCGCTTCATTGTGCCGTACACTCACTTAAAAATACATGCATCATTTCTGAGGCCTCAGCAAGTTCAGCTACTTGCATGTACAGGTCAGTTCAACAGACGTCTTAGCTACAGTTGAACTCAAGCTGCTTTCTGTTATTTTAACCTCGTATTGCTTAGCTTGAACCAACAAAGATGGAAAAGCTTTTTTGCATTGAGGACGACTGCTAATGTGGATGTCAGTGGTATTGCCTTTAATCTTAACCTGTGCCTGCAGCAGGCCTTAGTCATCTTGCTCTTCCCATCACGGTCCTTTTTTTTCCCCTGCTTCACCAATTCAGCATCGTGACCTGATGCATTTCTAGGAGACGGCTCTTACTGTTTGATGCGCCAGGACATATTTTTACCTGGGTTGAAAGTTAGAGCAAAGATCACGTGATTAGTGGATGCCAGTTGGAGTAGAGAGAGTTTGTAGCTAAGGACAAAGGTATTTTTTTCAAAATATCCTCTTTCTCAGTTTTTTCCCTGTATGCACCAGATTATTTGCCCTAAACCTTTTGTCTTACTGCTTTTTACCCGACTTAATATTTACAGTAAAAACTCACCAGAGAGGCTGTCTGCACTCTTGTAAGTTGCAGGTGATAGAAACAGAGGAATGAAACAGGGTAGCTTCAGATAGATGTAAAAAAAAAAACAACAACCTAGTGTAAAGAACAATTATCAGAGGTTTTTTCACTAGCAAAAATCACCTTGTCAACAGCCTGTTTGCTATTTTATTTACCACATCTTTAGCCAAGCTGAACGCCATGTCTCTGTGGTGCTGCATGCATGGTGCGTCATATCCTGATCATCATGGAAACATCCCCAGTGTGACAGGAACTGTATCACAGCAGTGAACACAGATAAAGGAAATGTAGCAGTGGGATCATTTTTAAAGGTTTTATCTGAAATTTCAACATATTGCGACCAAAGGAGGAACTTTATGATTTATCTTAACTTGGTATTGGTGATGTGCATTGTGTCATCACTGACCGCATAAATGGATTAATTAATAAATTAAAGCAAGTAAACAGAATAAATGAAAATGAATAGATATGTAAATAAGAAAAATATTAATAAAAAATAACAGAAACTAATATAAAATGAACAAAAATAAGATAAAATAATATCTAATAAAATTAAAATTAAATTAAACTGAGCAGGTGTTAGTCAGGATTAAAACCTGCAGTTAATCTGGTAAATTCCTGCACTGAACCTAATAGTTTATGTATTCAGTTGATCCAGTTATTTTCTGACTCATCCTTTTGTCCTATGCTGGTACCTAAACTACATTGTCACACATGACACTCAAGTTATTTATCAAAGTTGAAGTTACTCATGTCACATGGAGGATTTCCTGCCAGAATCAGCAGACAGACTGGACCAGATACATATTTCATAATGAAATATAATGTTTAATGATTATTAATAATGCATACTGATCATTAATTAATTATGCAAAGTGGCTTTAGTGTCACCTCTTTATTTGTTGATGCATACGCCACCTTGACCATGTTCATGTTTCGTGACCTCTTGCACAAGCTTGAGCGACTGCAGTGTAAAGACTGACTGGCTGAGCTCTGCATCATGCCGTCAGTGACTCTTCTAACATTCACTGTCCCTCCATTTGTTTACAGCACGCTAAAAACAGGAGCTCAGGCAATGATGAAGGCTATTATGATTTACAAGGCGGAAGTTTTATCATGTTGCAGAGGTAAATGGGATGATGGTCAGTCAGCCAATAAAATGGGTCTTTGTCCTCCCTCCATCACCACATTCATGATCAAGTACGAGCCTTTCGGTGTAACCATCATGACACCAAGACAAGAGCTTCTTCATTGATTGATTGTTCTGTGACAGTTATGTGTCCTTTTTCATCAGGGAGCCGGTTATTTCCTGCTGATTGATTACATTCATGACAGCCAACGGACCAGAGTTGTAAGAGAAGTGCTTCTGGTCATCAGGCTACTTTTTTCTTCTTTTATCCTTGACATACCTTTGAGAAACTCACTTTCATTAAAGGTTTGGTCGGCCTGGCCTATTGTGGGAATGCAAAGTGTCTCCTGTCTGGATTTGCCAACAACTGGCTGCTTTTTGTCCTGATTTTTTTCTTTCTCTGTAAAAACATTTGTTTTTTAATTTTATATCAATGAGCTAGCCGATGCTAGCTAATTCACACAACATTTGATGACTTTTTTTTTTTTATTATTGTTTTTGTATCCTAATTTTCAGCATGCTGATTTATCTGTAAGAATTCCTGTTGTCGTCGTGTCCATGAAATTACAGCCAGCCCTTACTGCATTGCTTTAAGCTGTAGAAACATTCAGGTTGTCATTTGATGTCTGGAATTTAACCAGTTTATTGTTTTCTATGAATTCCATACTGATTAATGGATATTTCCAAACTGTCATGATAGATAATGGTATGGTTAATCTTCCTTTATGGTTCATGTGTATATGTTCAGATTAAGGTCAGTTATTACTCTGAGAGGGACCGCATGTGTGACCAGAAAATAGGGGGGGAGGGGGGGCACAGTGTAACAAACCTACTGAGCAAATAGATGCATGTTTAATGTCCCACTCTCTGAAGAAAATATGTTCATGTGTAAGAAAGAAATGCCTTTTGGGCAACAAGAAATGTTAACGCATTATTGTTGACTTTTTTGTAAAGTTGACTTTTGTCGTTAGCATGGCTGAAAAACTGTTATAGCAATCTAAGCTACGTTTGTTACTTCACTGAATTAGGCAGTGAAAAGATGCTAGCTAGCCGACAAGCTCACTGACAGGAGAAAATATGCTATCACAAAAACAAATACAAAAAACAACACCAAGCAAAATGAACTACTACTTACATGTGGCTTTGATGGCAAGTTTTCTTGTCCCTGATTTGGTTTGCACATGTCCTGCAACAAATGGCCAAGCAACATTAAGGAAAGATGACCAGTTTCCCTGTATGTCAGGCCAGAGTAAATGGGCCTGTGTTAGTCAACGTGAGGGTAAATCACCAGGAAGCCCTCCGTATGACATAGAAAAATGTATAGCCTCTGTAATAATATGAAAAGTATTAAGCTAACCAAAAATGTAATAAGACTACCAACTCCTCTTGACTTAAGATGCCACCAGCGGCACCGGAATCCACCTTTTACAGTGTTGTTGGAAAGCTGCGAAGCAGCCAATCAGGATGACTTGCTTCGAGGCTTGTGATTGGTTGGAATTGTGGCACATTTCTAGCGCTGCAGCGAGTTGAGCGAGCGTGTTGACAGAACTGAAAGCAGCAGTGCTGCACTGCGAGCATGTACGCAGGCGTGTCAGCGCGCAGAGGAGAGGATACCGAGAGAGCAGATCAATGCAACTGAGAACTTTTTTTTTTTTTTATCGGGGCGAGTCTGCATTTTGTGTGCACTGAATTAATTTTTGTTTATTCAGATTGGATTTTTCTTTCAGTAAAAATACGTTTTGCTCAAAATGTAACTGATGTGCTTCCAAAACATATTTGTCTGCTCTCAGAATGTGGCCCCCATGCACGCTCAAGAATGAGGCACAATAATAACGCCATACTTCACTCAAGCCTGATGCTGTGGACAGGCTGAGGTTTTTGGCTTGTAACTTGAAATAAATAGTTGGTCTACATTTATTTCTGCTAAATTTCAAAGTTCTGTCCAAATTTTTATGCCAGTGAAATATTTCAAATAAAACAGACAAGTGGGTTTGTTTTGATGTCATTTTAATTTAATATTTGTTTACAATTTTTTTTTTTTTTTACCCATTTTTTGTTCAAAACCTTGAGTAAGATAATATTGAGCAAGCTTAATTTGGCATATTTTCCTGTGATTTTAATTACAGCCTGAACTTTAAATTGATCATTGTCAAATAAGGCACTTGAATATTGTTGGGTTGCAGAATGCCGTTGAATGAAGCACTTTAAAAATAAACAAACGCTATTGTGTCTTACCATAGATGTCCTGGTAAGCAATTAGTTTCACAGCATTTTTTTTTATAAAAAAAACAAAAAACACACACACTTTAAAGGATATTGTCAGAATATCGTTATCAGAAAATAATCGCCCACCCCTAATGTGTGCTGATAAATTTGCGCAGTTCAGTTGATTTTGGAAGAAGTGCTGTTAATTAAGACCTAAATTGTTTTTTTGTTTTTTTTTAATGTGTCCCCTAAAAGAAACGTTAACAACCAGGACATTTTTGATTCAAGATATCTTACGTTTGTCTTGTTGATGTCAGAGTAGAATAGTTGGAGAAGATAGAAAGTCAACAGGGACTCAATAACCAATACACAAGTTAAACCATTTCTGAACACACAACACAACTCAGCCTTGAAGCAGATGGACTACGGTGTTAAAAGATCATACCAGGCTACTCTGTCAGCTAAGAACAGGAAACTGAGGCTACAATTCACTCAGTCTTACCATAACGGGACAATAGAAGATGGAAAACATTGCCTGGTCTGATGAGTTTCCATTACGGCACCACAATCAGATGGTAGGGTCAGAATTTGGTGGAAACAACATAAAATCATGGATCCATCCTGCTTTGTATCAAGCGATTAGGCTGGTGGTTGTGTAGTCATGGTGTTTACTTGCTACACTTTGAGCCCATTAGTACCAACTGAATATGGTTGAAACACCACAGCCAGTGCAGCATCTTTTAGCAGGATAATGCACCATGTCACAAAGCTCAGATCATCTTCAACTGCTTTCTTAAAAAATGCAAAGAGCAGCTCTGGGATGTGGTGGAACTGGAGATTCTTATCATGGATGCAGCCGACAAACCTGCAGCAACTGTGTGGTGCTGTCATGTCAATATTTAGCTAAATCTCTGAGGAATGTTTCCATCACCTTGTTGGGTCTATGAGACCAAGAATTAAGGCAGATCTGAAGGTGAAAGAAGTCCAACCTGGTACTAGCAAGGGGGACCTGATGAAGTGGCAGCTGAGTGTATATTGCTTTAATGTGACCATTGTAACTGGTCTGGCCTCATTTATTGTTTGGGACGTGTAGTTATGTCACACATGCTCAGATTAATATTTGCGTGGATTCAAATGCACATTTCTAACCAAAGATTCTCACAAAATGGTTTACACATTTGAAAACTATTTTCCTTCCATACTCATGGGTGTTTGCGTGTAGATGTCTGAGTTTACAAAACATTCTGTTAAAGTGCAGTGAAGCCATGTTTTTTTTACAGCCAGTTTAAGCCTTTTAAAAGAATGCAGGCACACCATCTCTTAAGTATATATGTGGAGATGGTGCAGCAGAGATGGCGTGATGAGGCTGCAAAAATAAAACTCAAGGGGTGTTTGTGTGCAACGAGGGGAGAACAAGTCACTGTGCAGCTGGATCTGTGTGTTTGGGAGAATATGAGAGAAAAAGAGAGACAGCAGGGTTGAGAGGCTGAGAAAGGCTGGTCCAAAAATATACAGCAAGGCCTCAAGACAAGCCACTTTATCTCTCTCTCTCTCTCTCTCTCTTTTTTTTTTTTACAGTTGTCAAAGCCGCAGTGTGTAATAATTACTCCCATCTAGTGGTGCGCTAATATATTACAAGCCACCGAGTAGTGCTCTACTGGAGCCTCACCGTTGAAGAGCGTTATTACGACTACGGAAGCCGCGGAGATTCATAAATGTGAA
>JBAMHW010000014.1:25728090-25744576 GCA_037177495.1 Rhadinocentrus ornatus
TATATGTATATATATATATTTATTTATTTTATTTATTTTTTTAATTTACAGTATATTTATATTTATATTTCTAAAATTGGGGAGGAGAAGTTAGCAGGGGTAATGGCCTGCAGAGGTGACAGTTTACACACATGCCTCAGCTTCCCCTGCTAATCAGCTACCACACCGAGTCAGATCAAATTGTTTTGGTCTAAACCAATTTTCTTTACAACCTCAGCCATGTCTGAAATGGTGTCTGAAAGTGTAGGAAGTGGAAAAGGCTGTGATTTGATCCTTCTCACCTTGATCAGATTACACATTGGAATTAGTATAATTACAGCACTCACTGATTAATGGGCAAGCTATAATAGGCCCTTTAGGTGTGTGGAGTGTGCTTGTGCTTGTGTATGTGTGAAGGTAACTTTATGTTGATTCAGAAATACTAATGTAATATTGTAAATTGAATCAAAAGGTCTTTAGCATTAAAGAAAATTTACCTTAATTGAGAAAATTTTGATTAACCAGCATAAATTGCTAATAAATTAAGCCTTAAAGCACATTGAGCTTCTAATATAAGATATAAAGTGAAATAAGATAAAGTTGCAATTTACAAAATTGCAAAATTTACATTAGGGATGAAATAATTTCACGTGAGTAAATCTGAATTATCCAGGCTCAGTTAAATCAGCTGTTACCTGCTGTGTGACTAAATTATGTAAACGGCTTTTGTGGGGTTTTAATTGAAAGAGTTTTTTATTTATTTATTTAATTCTTTGAATGTGCTTATCACATGGAACAAAGAGAAAGGACCAACCAACATCAGCATTAAGCTTGCAATAAGTATTTTAACAATCACCAGTCATCAGTCACATTGCATGTGATGAACAGTTTTTCAGGCTTAAACAACTGGATCTGAAGCATTTCAGAATATCGCCATTATTAAGAACAAGAAATAATGAACTAAGAAAATAAATTTCAAAACATCCTGTTAAAATGTTAAGAACTACAGAACAGGCCCCAGGATTGACCCTTGTGGGACACCTTTTGCAGTTGGCTGAAATTACTAATTCTGCACCTTGCTTTCATCTATTGAAGAAGTTCACACATTTATAAGCAAATTCTTTGGTGGGGAAATAATGCAGCTCTGTTTTTATTTGCCATTTAGCTTTCAATGTGTTTAAAACAAGCATTAAAGCAATAACAGTTCTGTGCTTTACCTCAAAACTAGAATGCCACATTCTTTGTGAGGACTTACTTAAGCTTATAATTTACCACAGATTAGGACTGCACAATATATAAAAAAGGTGTTTTATTGCTATGTGTATGTGTGCAAAGTTAGAGATGATTCCAAAATAAAAAGACTTGACAAGACTTAAAAACTTTAAAATAGGATAGGCAAAGGTGTGTTTATGATGGCTTCATTCCCAATAAAACCCCAAAATGTAGTCCTGCTTTTGTCCACATACAGGTAACTACCACACATGTATGCAGAAGTGGAATGTAATCCTTGCTGACGCACCTGAAGTTTGCAACATATGTTAAAGTATTGCAATTTTATAATCACTAAAGTATTCAGCAATGATGTGCATGTTTTCCAGCCCTAATACGGATAGTAGGTTTTTTCCTAGGATTGGCAAGATGAGCTTTGTAGCTGTTAAGGTCGGATTTTTAACTTAATAGTTAAAAAATGTACACTAAAAGTAAGAATGAGTCATTTTGAATGAGTAGGCGTTTCCCATCATAAAACTGCTGCTGAATGTTTAGTAGCTACGAAGCATGCTGTGGTTAAGAGCAGTAGCAGAAGTAAGTGCATTTGGTAGAATTCTTATAATCATTCAAATCCTTTGGGAATCAGTATGTATTGAAAGGTTAATGAACGTCAGGCGAAACAGTGGTTTACATATCAGTCAAACCCAGCTTCAGTACACGGAAAAGTAATAATTCTATTAACTTTTTTCAAATTAAGGTTTACCGTTTGACAACTTTGTGAGCTTTGATTAACATGCAGCTGTAGACATGCTTTACCGCGCAGGGTATGTAACCACAACCATGTACGTCTGTCTCGGATGCCTGCAGTTATCATGCTGGATGGATTATTCGCTGGATGTTTCAACAACTGGGTGCTAATGCCAGCTAGCAAACCTTTAACAGCCACAGAAAACAAATATAGGGGAAATGCTTGTTAATTGCTGTGGATTAGATTACAAATGGTAGCAGTTGTATAGTCTTGAGTGACCAACTTGTTTGAATATTTCAATCAACCTCTAAGCTAATAAGGTCCCATCAGCTGAGCATTGCTAGGTTTCCAGATCCCCTTGTGGACATAATTGCAGTACAACCTTCAGTCCTTGTTTTCATTGTAAAACAATATTTGAACGCATAAATTTTATTTAGATTTCACTTTATTTTGCAACCAGTTGCTGATATACACAGTTTCTGCCTAAATGAAACGAGGTGGCAGTCAGCACAAAGCAGATGGATTGTGTGGCGCTGCTGGAAGGGAGAAAGGGAGCGATAAGAGATTGAGCTGCAGAATTTCAAATATTAATAGAGATGGAGTGTATATCAGACATTGTGCATGCATGAGCTGTTTGTGTCCACTCCAGGTTTTCAACAAGCTCAGCACCCCCAACTTCCACATATTAAGCCTCTCAGTCAGAGAACAGTGGTAGTCAGGCAAAATGGAAGAGGAAGTAAGTGGATGGAGGCTAAGACAGATTACACAGAGCAGTAGTAAACTTCCTATATGTCCTATATGTAGCCTTCTATTTGGGGTCAATCTGTTTGATCTTTTGCATCAAGAGATTTTTCTAATGTAGATTAACATGTTTAACCAATGTTACCAATTCATGGAGCAAAATAACTACAGATAGCTACACTGAGTCCAAGCAGGAAGATCAGTCTGAATTTTTTTCTTTGTTCAGCTTAAAAAAAAAGCTGCATCTTTTTAGTGTTTTTAGTGTCACCACTGTACATACGTTGGACACAAAAAAGTAGTCAAAAAATCCATTGAATCGAACGTCATGGATACTCAACTAGCTTTGGAATATCACCAAATCCAATGAATGGGATTCAGCTTGACTACAGAGTACAGGCCCCACCATTTATGTAAAGCAAAGTTTATAATAGTTTATGCTGTGGTTTAAAGGTGCAGTGGAGTATGAGCATAGATCTGGTAGGTGTGGCTGACTATTTAGGCTGGTTGTCCTCTTTGAGGTTGCAGATGATGAGGTTCCAAATTACTTGTTTTAACAAAGTATTTCACATTTATATTTGTGAAGCAGATTTTATACGCCATTGGTCTCCCACTACATTGTACATTATATCTCCACTTTCAAAGCACTTTGGGTGTTTTGTTTTTATTGTTTTTAATCTTTGGCTGCTGAGCTCTGCTTCTCTCCATTAAACCGCCGATCCTAATGACATTAGCATAACATTCCAGCCACAATTGCAGAGCAATGTAGCGTAACTTTGTCTTGTATGCCATTTAGTAGCAACAGCTGAACTCCAGTAGTAATAAAATGTACAAGTCCTATCTCCAGGTTTTTATTTTTTATTTTTTTTATTTTAAGAAATGTTAGAAGGGATGCCATGAGCAGGCATCAACAACAGTCTGAATTCAGACAGCTGGGATTTTATATGTAACAGAGCCAAAGAACCAGTCTTATTCACATGTGGATTGGTCTCATGTCAGCACTCATGACAGGGATTGTCTAATATTAGCAACACATTGTTAGCTCTTTATTTTAGTTATACTAAATACTCATTCGTTTCCACTTCTATTCTAATGTAAAGATTGATCCATAAAATACATCAAGACTAGTAAATGACCTTTAAAATGCTCTTTGTTGTTAAGCATCAGTATCTGGTTTGAACATGTAGAGGTCTTTTGACCTTCACGTGACAGTTAAAAACACATGAAACGGGTTACAGAGAGGGAGATGCCATCTAAAAAAGTTTCCACGGGTCAGGAAGTGGTGGAAGTACAGGCCATGGAAATGCTGGTTCTGGATCCTTTCCTGTAGGCACAAACTTTAGCTTGAAGCTCGCAGTTACGTTAGACACACTAACCAGTTTAAACAACAATGTCATGTACTCGTTATAATTTTATTTAACCAGGAAATTAAAACTATATCAACATTTCTGACAGTAAGAAAAGCTCTTTAATACAGCATGAAGCAGGTGTAGAAAATGTGGGAATATAAAGGAACAATATTTCTAATTCATTACAGATGAAACAGTTTTTTAGATTTCTGTTTTATGTCATGTTGTCAGTGTTGCTTTTGCTTCCTGTTTTAGTTGGTAGAGTTTATCCCCTGGTGTGTTCTGTTGTGTTTACTTACTGTCCCCCTGTTACACCTGGTTTCCTTTTTTGTCGTTAGTTCATTAGTATATAATTATCCTGGTTTCCTTAATTCTCTGCTATTTCACAGCTATCATCAAGGCTCTCGCTTTCGTTTGTCCCTGCTGTCTTCTGTTTTGTCATAACTTCCCCTGTTAATCAGTCAGTCCATCCTGACTTTCCTTTTCCTGTTAGTTTCCAGTTTTGTTTCTTACACATCCTGCTTTTGCTGCTTTTTTTTGTTTATACATAATAATGTTTCTACGTCTGCCTGCCTTGTAGTCCTGCATATGGATCCTTCTTTCATGTTTCCCTATTATGGATTGTGACACAGTTAGGGACATTGTTCAGTCATAGCATATTTACATTTGTTGTTTTTAATTTGCATTTAAGGAAGTTTAGTGAATCCATTTCTGTACAGGATAGTTAAATTAATAATAGATATGGGACTTTAGACTAGTGTTGGGATCATTCCTTGAATATTCCCCCACTCTCCCACGGTTAACACCATGTTGCTAGCATTGTCATGTACATGTGCTACTACTTTTCCAACAAGTCTGTATTGTTAAGTAGCTGCAATAAAAACAAAACATTTGCAAGGTTTTCCAACAGCTTGCCACTGACATAGTTTTGTTCTGCAGAACAGCTCTGAGTATTCTCCAGCTGAGTACAGCCATGAATACGTGGTGAGAGGCAGCAGGGTTCTCCAATTCGGTCCTACGAGGGACGCAATCCAGCAGGTTTTCATGTATCCCTGCTTCAACACACCTGCATCAAATTAAATGGATCTAACAGCCAATCAAGTTCTGCACAATGACTTATCATCATACAGTTTCTTCGGTTGGAAAGGCAAACTGATGGGAAATGTGTCTTTAGCAGGATCTTTGAGATGAGGTTTGACTCCTCATGTCTACCATTAATCTTCATCTGCGGACAAAGCAAACCATTGATGATTTGTGGATGGATCTTGTGTTGCATTATTCGATCTCAAATGACATAGTCCTGGTTGACTTAAGGCTAATTTATGTAAGCTTTGACATACATCTGTCGTACATCTGTGTCAAATGTTCAAACACCACATATTCCCACGTCTTTTCCGTTGCCGTGGTTGTAAGGCAGTAACTCCACTAGAGGGCAGTGCCGATTTTAAAGTTCACCACTGAGTTTCAGACTACGGCAAACATGGAGACGGTGGAGAAGATCATGCTAATGTACACTCTTAGAAAGTCGCAGTCGCTGGTCTGTTTCAGCCATTAAGAACATCTTTCATATTCCTTTCATGATTGCACATCAGCTGTACGTCCCAACACTGCCCCTGCCGTTTCCGGTGGTGCTACGTTTCTCTCTGGCTACACATCTGTAAGCTTTGGGAAAACAGACTGAAACACTCGGGTAAATGACATAGAAGACTGGACAGAAGGCTCAATTTGCATATGCATAGTTAGTGAACAGCATAATGAGCCTTTAAGGTACGATAGCTTTTTGATTTTGGGTTAATTTCCTTAACTTTTTGGGAGTTTTCTTTGGTTGTCTTAAAATTTTCCTCCATTAGAAAAGCCCATTAGCTTCCCTAATTTCTGTTAAAATTCAACTTAAAAATGGCACTGCAGCACAAGCATAACTCAGGCTCTCCTTAGATCACAGCACATTGTTCTTAGCTGCTGATGTTAAATCACAGAGTGCCTGAAACCAAATGATTCACATTTGGTAACATCTCGCTCAGCATTTCTCCTTCTTATAGTCTCTGCCATCGTCAGTGCTGCTGTGTTCATGTCGGAAAGCAGATTTCTGGTGCAGCTGATTGACATTTTATGAATGAATTTAGGCGATATTTTACTCTGCTTTGGAAGGCAAATATCCGAAGCCAAAACCTCTTGAAGTACTGTTTTTAACTTTTAAGTCATAGACAGGAAACCTCTTTACAGCTGCAGTCCTCTCCACACATTCATTTGTTGTCTCAGCAGTCTGTGTCGAGTGTTACGATGTTGAGCGTGTGTTTTACCGGCTCCATTGAATCGGTTGCGTTGGTGTGTTCTCTCTGGGTCCTTTCAACGCAACTACATCATGGCATGAATTTGCTGTCACATTTTTCTGGAAAGATCTTCTTTATGTAATAACTGAAATAAGAGGAACAGCAAGGCCACGCTGGCATGCTGCTAAGGCTCCGGCTGGCTGGCAATGTGGTGAGAGCCCTGCTGCTTGGACAAGACGGTTACTAATATGCTGTGTTTTTATTAGCAAAGTTTGTTATTTTAGGATTAATGTTAAAAAACAAACATCATCAAAGTTGATTTTAATTACTTTTTTGATAAAACCTGTAAAACACAGATGTTCATTGTGCTTTTCCTTACACTGATCAGCGAGGTTCACGTCAGAGATAAGCTGTGTGATTTAAAGCGGGTCGACATCTCAGCTCACAGACGACACGCTAGCTCTCTGACACCGGGACCGCGTTGCTGTTTGGCGTCATGCTGCTCAGCCCCTCTGCCACAGAAAGGTTCCTTCAAGCCTGTGAAGTTTGCAGATAAAATTAGCTCAGCAAATTAGTAATGATGAGTCACTCATTATCATCCTTGTTTCTGTTGGCAGGAGGTGGCTTGTTGTGGGCTGCTTTGCCTGCCTAGGTCTTGCAGGAAAGTAAAGGCTTTACACAAAGGTAAAAAATGTTAAACATCAGTCTGTTTTTAAAACGTTTGTGGTCACACTCTGTGCTCCTTGAAAAAGAGAATCAAACAGCTGCTGGTTTAGTTAGCATATATTAGATTGAAACTAAATGAGAACAAATTGATAGCTAATTTACCTGAACTCCAGTGGGTAACATTAAGATCGCATTTAATCAAGCTTTATTCAGCTGTTGCCTTTTAATTAAGGCAACATGCTGATGTTGCAGAGGCATTGCTGTGAAATATCCCCACTAACCTCCAGGTTTCTGAGGAAAATTTGGCTTGTAGCGGAAAGCTTTAAGGTTTCTGAATTTCTTTCTCTGAGACATGTTCGCATGCATCAACCTCCCCCAGTTTTAACCCAAGTTAAAACACATGTACTATTCTATGCTACGTGTTGTTTTTGGTTGAACACCAGCCCATTTGTGACTGTGCTGTCGTCTTATAAATATTAGATTGTATAAAATGACAAATAGCCTCCTCTTGAATGTTGCATGTGGAAAATGACAGGAATTTTCTGGCTTGTTTAAGTGCACTTGGAAGCAGTCAGATGGCGTAATGCACCATTGGTTGACTGTTGACATTAGCGCTGCCTTGTTTCAAATGCAGAGTTGATCCTTTGTTGTTGACTCTGCAAATCCTTTTAGAGTGGACTGTCATTGTTCTAGTGCTGAGGATGGCTTTTCCTCATCATTTTTACACTGGATAACTGCATCTTCCTCTTTCTTTGGAATTGCTTCAGTGTATCCTTAGGTGAGGTAAAAACATTAAGAACAGACCTAGTCAGCATCAAGTGAGCAGAATGAGCAGCTCTGAATGAGCCAATTACCAGGGAGGCTAAAGCTATGCTCCATTTGGGTGTAGAGCAGTAATAAGAATTGCAATAATAAATAAAAATAGCCTTGGCAGCCTGTGACCTCATTGTCTGTTCATGTCAAAAATGCCTCCTCTCCTTCCTGCCACTACCCACCTTTTTGATCTTGTTTTGCCCCTTTTTCATCATTTCACGTCAACACCACATTCTCCGTCTGCACTAAATTACTAGTGCTGATTTCAGCGTATTGTGCGTGCCTGCCTGGCTGGAAGACATTTACGCTATAAATCACACCTGATTCAAACAGTCAGCATTTATTTATTTTTTTTAAATTCACTCTCTGTTTCTGGTTTCATTGTGTCATGATTGCAGCATGTTAGGAAACTTGTTATATAAAAGTGGCCTCCAGCATTTTACCACAACAGCCTGTTAGTAGTGATCTATAGTGCACACACACAGTGCACAGCACCAGCTCTCATTCCGATTCTGAGATTTAGAGCATAAATAAATAGATTCAAAACAAAACAAGAAGGATACGCATGTGTTTGTTTTCATAGAAAACAGGCAAAATGTGCCACCGAAGTCCACATAGGTTTTAGTGACAGATCTACCCATAATGCTTAGTAACACACTAGAAAATGTCTCTCAGGACTCCAAATTACCTCTCACATCTGCCACTACTCTTTGCCATGAATAACTCAACACACACATGCACATGTGCGCACACACACACGCACAGACAGAAGAGCACTAAATTCCAAAAGCTGGGGCATTTGAATTGACTGGACTGTCATAAGTCATGATGATGTACTTAAATTGAGATAATCCGGGAAGTTTCTCTAATTAATTGATCCGCCAATCTACTGAATTTGGCTTGTTATTTCTTATTGTAAGCAAAAAGGAAAGAATAATTCCCCTTTTACTGAAATCAAAAGCAAAGTGAAGGGCAGGGACTTGATTCCTTCCTCTGAATGATTCATGGTATAGCTGCTGAAACACAAAAGTCCTGTAACACGTTGTGGGTTGCCAGGCTGGATCCCTTTGCAACAATGGTGATCAGAGGGGAGAAGGAAATAAAAAGTAGATTTAGGTGAGTCCTGCAGCTTAGGAGAGAATGTGCTCGGAAGTTTAATGTGTTGCTTCCGGTCGGAAGTGAAGCGTCCATGCCTGACAAAAGAATTTGGAGTAAACAGGCTGGACCTCCAGAGACACTATTAAGAAAGGGAAGCTTCCCCCACTGCAGCTCCAAGATGTTTTTAAGGCACAATTAGTGGATTTTAAAATTCCCTGTTTGTGTTGAGCTATAGATAAATAATGAAGGTTTCAGTGTGCATTAGTCTGGTTAAAAACACAATACCATTTATATTAACAGAACATTGAAAATGTTATATGTCATGTCTTTTATATCTCTCGATCAAACTTATATATCATGGAGGGGCTGGTCACCCTCACCCTGGATACTGTGCATGTCCACAGCTGGTACCCTCTTCAACATCCCTTATCAACTCCCAAAATGAGGATTATTTTTATTATGGCAATAATAGTGGTAATAATAATAATAACAATAACAACCATATTAGATTAATAAAAAAGAAAAAAAAAAAGCATGATGTGGTACTCAGACTGTCAAATACATTTTAAAGCAGTTGATTAGAAGCGCTGGTTCTGCTTGGCTACACTTTCACAGAAATATTTTTCATCTCTTCCCCAAACACACATTAACTCTCTCACACACACACACATGCATATCTTTCGCTGCAGCCTCCTACACAGAATAAATTTAGAAGATTGGCTGAGAATAGTACAACCCTGAATAAAATATCTTACCAAAACAACAAAAAATCTAAATAAATGTTCTTGGCCGTTCTGACAGAATAATTCTGTCAGAACTCGTTGCAGCATTTAATATAATAAACAGATTAAAGACAGTAGTATCTGTACTTGTGTTTGAAGAAAGTAGAGATTTAATGAAACACTGTAAATGATGAAGATGATGATGGTTAGGATAATTAACTGTTGTTACTGCTGTATAGCTTTAACACAAAAGTGTGAGTCATCATTAATCTGTTTCAGCTCAACAGGTGATAATACTGATTATGTGAAAATATGCTTTTATACTTTATTGTGGTACTGAAGAAAGGATCCAAATATAGGGCATCTTGTTTGCCAGCGAGTCCCTGTTGTTATTGAAGCCGCGTGATAAAACATTGAGTCATTCCAGGTAGCCCATAATCACCAGAAATCACCTCATAATTTAGGCCTCTAAATTATTAGATAGTAATTATTAGATAGTATATAATTAAGCTGTTACATACAGATCTTACATGTACTCTGTACTATTGGCTCATTGCTGCTAAACAATAAATAGCAAAACACTTGTGCATTGAACCAGAGCTTTCTGTCTGTCTCCTTCATTCTTTACATTCAGTCCATTTTTAGAGCATTATGGATGTGGACCCAGATGTAGAAAATGGAACAGGACCACCTGAAATTTTGGGGGCAGTGTTGTGAAGCCTAGCTCACATGCAAACAGCAAAAAAAACCAAAAAAGCAGCTGCAATGTATTTAATGTCCGCTCAGACCGCCACCACCTTCCGATAACCGATAAATTGACCAATTAAAAAAAAAAAGAAGAAGAAATAAAATTATTTTTCAATTTTTATTTATTTTAAATTTGCTTTGTGATTTTTTTTTTCTTTTTATGGCGCAAGCAAGTACTGAATAATGAATTTATCTTTAGATTTAGACCATAGGTGGATTCTATATAAAAGCAATATGTTAAGTGAAGTTAATCGCAAAACATTTTTATACATTATTTTCTTGGGCATGAAGTAATGACTCATATGAACCAAAATAAAAACCAGAGATGTTTTTCTCGGATGTCAGAACATATAATGGTCACAAATAGTCTGGGACTTATGTTACTCCACACAAACACAGTGAGTTGCTGTTACAGCCTGAGTCACGTTCTAGTATTTTCTGACAAAGTAAAACTAGGAGTGACAGGACATCATGACAGTTGCTGAAGACAGACATTTTAAGACAGTGGTTCCCAAACTGTGGGCGGGCTCCCCCTGGGGGCATATCTTGCCTCCCTAGGCATGACCAGGTAATGTTCAAGTAATGGTAATGGTCAATGGTGGGTAATGAAGACAGACCACAGTGTGTTGTATGTCTCAAAATATCAGCATCTGACAGTATGAAGCCAAACAAGTAATAACGCTACTTGGGGACTTGTCATCCTGAACACAAAGAAAAGACTGTTGATTACTTTAGAAATAAACTACTCACCTATCATATATACCAGAGTTGTTTTACTAAAGCAGCATCGGTCTTGTTGAAAGCCCAACTCAACTGAAGTAGTTTGCAGAGTTTTTTGGTTTAAAAAATCTCACACCAAAGCACAGGGTTATTCAATTCGGTCCTACGAGGTCCACAATCCAGCAGGTTTTCCATGTATCCCTGCTTTAACACACCTGTATCAAATTGAATGGATCTAACAGCCAATCAAGTTCTGCACAATGACAAATTAATTTGAGTCAGGTGTGTTGAAGCAGGGACCGAATTGACATTATTGTGGCCAATGAAAAGGGGCCCTGCAAAAACAGTTTGGGAACCACTATTTTAAGACATTTTAACTTTTACCCTCTTCTCTACGTTAACATCGCTCCTCTTTCAATGCGTCTCAACACGCTGCCAATGGAGTAATGAACGCTCATTCTGTTCTCTTTTGTACGCTTACATTATTTCTGCAGTTACTTACTGGCTTTTAAGCTGTTAGCTAACGCTATGCTAGGTTGCCATAACCACCGCAATGTTATTGCTAACATAAACAGACCGGGAGTAACTTAAGCTAGATTAGCACAACATTAGCAATGAAACGTACATGAAAAGCATGACAGACACAACGAAGCACGAGTCACTATCATGATATGTAGCAAGCAGAGTTAAACTGAAACTGGAGACATGTTAAGTCATTCTTAATTTCACAACATCGTTGTAAATGTACCTTTCGTCAAGGTCCAGTTGAGAACTGAGCATTGAATGGAGTCAGAGCTCCATCTAGTGGTCATAAAGCACAACAACTTCCTTCTGCTCAACTCCGATACTTGACAGCATTTACTGTTTTATGAGTAATTAGGAAAATGTTAGACTTTAATCGGCAAAACTCCAGCTGAATTTGTTTATTTAAAAAAAAAAGGAGCTGTCATTGGCTGATTTAATTCCCCGGCCGATCATTTGGACGGGCTTTAATGTTATCCAAATATCGATCTAATGTACAAAAGTCTGCAAGGCCCCTGAATCAGCTTTTTCAGTTTGCAGTAGAAGAATGTTGAAAGACGACATCTTCATGTTGCTCTTCTGTTGCTTTACTTATTCTCTGCATCTACAAAATACTCAAATAATACTGAAACTGTCCTGAGTCAGCAGATTACTGTTGAATCTATTGTCCTTCAGACATGCCTCACAGCTTCTTACAACAAATGAGAATGATTCTGGGGACATTTTTCAGGTTATTTGTGGAGCGTCCCTAATGAAATGTTGTTTCTAATGTAAAGTACCATAAACAGTAAAACAAGCTGTTTTTTTGCTCTCTGCACCTGTTCAATAGAGATAGACATTTTAAGTCTTTAAAGCAGAAGTAATTATTGTTGGGTTTTGTTCCTCAGCTGTTTTCTGTGGTGTTCTTTAAAAAGTGTCCATTACTGAAGCAGCATCGACTAAAATCTGTTTGGTCCTTTCATCTGAAGCATGTTGGTTGCTGTTCTAAAATAGTAACCCTTATGTAACCAGGGCCCTTACATGGTGAAAGGAGATGTCAGATGCAGTTCTGCAGCACCATGGCTTTAAATCTTTCTCAGAATGCAACTGTTTAACAAAGGAAGAATTTTTTTTTTTTTTACTTTTTGAAGTAGAGTATGTAATGCTTTATTGACATTTTGGATATTTTGAGAAAATGATGTCACAGACCAGACGTAACTCATGTTTTCTTTATATTACTGCTTTCATCATTTAATTGTTTTATTTCATTCTTTTAAATTACCTTGGCTACCTCACTCCCGCCACTAAAGACGTTTCAACAAAAAGCAGATAGAAAGCAGCCAGAGCTCAAGTCAGACCGGCTTAGTTCAGCCGTCACCAGCAGAGCCGGCCTCAGGCAGCCACGGACAGATGGCGATCCCAGGAAGATCTGCCGCCATCATACCTCACTGATACCAACTCACTGGTTACAGTTAATGGATGATTGAACAGAGCAGCGTATTTTAAAGATAGTCTTGTCTTCCCTCTAACCAACCACAGAGGAAGACATTCAGGAAGGAGTTACTGTACCCAAATGGCACCAGGGATGTGCAACCACAACATTCAGTCATCTCAGACTTAAACAGAACAAAAGATGTGCACTTAAACCAAGTTTTTGTTGGTGCTTGCCAGGCTAGCAGGAGACATCCTTGAAAAGGAGAGGAAAAGACAAGAATCCAAAGTCACCTCCTTGTATTTACACTTGGACTGCTTTTTTCTTTTTTATTGCTGTACAAAGAAGCACAGGTTAGCGTAACATCTTCAGTGTTTGACTTTTTTTGTACTGCAAATAAATTCATCAAAGCTAAGTGTGAGCAGAGTTGAGAGGAAGGCCTGGAGCAGCAGGGGGTCAAAAAGACATCACTCAGCAACATCTCAGTGGGACTAATCCAGGGAGGAAGGCTGTTGACAAGAAGCTGTTAAATTGACCCGCCTACGCTAACAGCTAGCAGCTTTGCTACGTTGCTCCTCTATTATTCCCCAAAGTGTAAGACAAAAAGCAGATGCTTTATTCTTATGAACAGTGCAGAGAGGAGGCTGCAGATTTTCTACAGCACAGTCCCTGGACAGATATCGTAACTTTGAAGAACAATATCTACTTGTACTGGAGCTTAGAGTCCAAATCCCAAACCTGCATGGTTAAACTGTTAAAGGCTACATGCTGAAGGCCATGATTGTAAGTTCTCAAATTCTTCTGATTCACTTCTATTCACCTTCTAGTTCTGCAGAATTAGCCGGTTCTCCATTGCTGTTTTTGATTTGTATTTAAATATGAAATATGAAAAGAGGGGAAACAAATCCACTAATGAGCCAAAAAAAGCCTGGAAAGATTAAAGTGATGCTGGTCACCAGCTGTTTCCAGCTTGAGCTGGCAAAAATAAACTCATGGCTAACTAGTGTCTTCGGAGATGGTGTAGAGGAGCCAAGAAAAATCCAGAGATTAAAGTTATTCCTAAGGTAGAGCCCATTTGTTTCCTGTATAGACAACTACTTCTTTTACTGAATTACAACAACTAACAACATTGCCTATACTGCCACACACTGACAACGTGCCACCGTAGGGATGGAAAATGGGCTTTGAATTTTGGAACGGTAATTTAATTGTAAGAAATTAAACATTAATGTCATCTAGTTATGCAATAGCTTTGTTTTAACGTGCATCTGGTAGTAACACGTTACTATCACCACAATGTGTGATCAGTTTACAAGCAGTTTGCCCAACACCAGGATTAATATCCTCTAAATCGTTGAATTCTGGTGTTCCAAGCAATGACCATAAGAACCTCCAAGGACCTGGAGAAACTTGACATCAAGCCGATGCAATTTCTTTGGGGTAAATCAGAGCAGAGACCTGGCCTACTGGTCCAACATCAGTGGCCTTTAACCAGAGCAACTTTGATAATACTGCAGGTGAGCTGCGCTCTCAGATTGAAGGACAGCACCTATAACTGAGTCATATGTAACCGTCACACATTTGAAGAATGGCTGAATAATTCTCAGCAATTTCGAACAGTATTTTTCCCCAGTTTGTTTGCTTCAAACTAGTCAATAGAAAAAAAGATTGCTTTAGTGAATTGATCATCAGTCCTGTCACATTGTGGAGTTACATGTGTGCATGTTTTAATATGCTGGTCCTCCAGCAGCAGGTCTTCTCAGAAATAGTTCTTTTTTTTTTTTTTTACCAGGTGTAAGATGTAACCTACTTTTTCTGGATCCCCACATCTCAAAGTATCATCTAATCCGCACACACACAAATGTGAATACAACATGCTGTGGCCTACTTTTTGAGTACCTTTCTGGTAATCCTAACCGCAGCCAGTGAGTAGAAGTGGTGTGGGAAAGCCTATGTTGCCATTGTTCATCAAAGGGACTGTGAGAAAAAGACTTGATCCTGGGAAAAGATTTTATCTTGGAAGATCTTTAACTTCACATTTCTTACCTGTTAGATTGAGCAGTTAAGGAGCGCCATATGTAAACATATATAAACATTTACATATCTCTGGTAATCACAGTCAGACATTTGTTGGTACAAACACACACTTTGCCACCCCTAAAGAATATAATGAGGACGCAGGTGGCTGCACTGAATACTTGCTCTGGGCGGTGGCCGTGCAGATGTTACCTGGTGGCTTCACGTTTTCCTTTGCATGTGTCTGTGTGTTTGCATTCGCAAGCCAGCTGTGATGACCAGCTGTCTGCTTCACCAAGGCCTTGGCATCTCCCCAGATTGTTGACCCAGATAGACACGCCAAGAGAGGAACACATACAGGCACTCTCTCAGATATCCTCTCAGAAATATGTACACCTGTGTAGGCACAATTCACAAAGACAGTTGAATGGTCCTACTAGAGCAGGTGAAGCAGGGAAACGGGGGGTTTAATGGCTCGTGTTAATGGATGACCTCAAATTTTGCTGATTTCTTAGAGTGATTCTTTGTGTAAAAAAGACCAAAGTTATGAGTTTGTTCTGCAGCTTAAAAATGAACACGTCTTTGCATGTGCATACATGAATTTGCAAGTACGTAGCTGCAGCGATCTGAGCTGACCAGTCATTTTGCACAAGAGTTAGAAAGGTTTTCTTTCATTTGTAACCAACAGGCAGGATTAAAGTCACAGAAATGTCATGATTTCATCTCTGGTTCCACATTGTTTTCCATAGTTTAATCCTGCTTCTTCTGCTAAGGCTTAGTGGAAACCACCGTTAATGTGATGTTGTTTAACTTCTGATATTCCTCAGCTGGCATGTCCAGGAGCATTAGTTTTGTTTGCATCATGGATTTAGTTACCAAGCCAAACTCTGCAGCATCTCTATAGGCAAATTTTGTTTAAAAATGTCAACATGAGGCCAAAATTCTTAAAGGATGTGAACTGTCAGATTTATGATTTGTTGGCATTAAAAAAAAAATTTAAAAAAAGTCTCTCTTAAGTTGTTGAGACTTTGTCATGGTCTATAAATTTTGGTTTAGTTCTCAGGGTTACTATTGGTACTTGGTTTCTGTTATCCAAAAATGTTGATAATTTTTTGTTATTTAGTTTTGGCTCATGTTAACAATTATCCTTCCTTTGCAGCACTTTTAGTTCTATTAATTAATCTTATTTCCAACATAGGTCCTTTTCCCATATTGCCTCATGACAGTATGATCTGGCTATGAAGAAAAGAAATCAGGGAGTATTTTTACAATAGTTAACGTAACTGAATGCAGAAAGAGGAAAACCTGCAACAGGAAGGACGATGAAGACTCAAGCTGAACTGAAAACCAAAGAAGACGAATCAGAAACCTAAGAACGAATCCATCCATCCATCTATCAGCTAAGCTACAAAGAATCTAACAAAAATATAGATAGAAGTATACGTGTGTATGTATGTATGTGTGTGTGTGTATATATA
>JBAMHW010000014.1:25759552-25779421 GCA_037177495.1 Rhadinocentrus ornatus
GCTGTAGACAGGAGACAACGTACCAGAAAGGGCAGCAGAGGACGCCAACGAGTACAGGATGAACCATTCATGACACTTTCAGGATGAAAATGAACCTCGCTTTAGATTGATGAAATCCTAAATCCTGGTCCTCGAAGGTTGGTGTCAAATCAGTGGGTAATTAGCAGATTTGTGCAGGTCTTCAGATATCAAGCCTGAGTCTGAGTTGAGTCTATTGCAGCAGCCCACAAGGACCAGGATTGAGGATCCATGTGATAGTCCTCTATCTAAACGTTATGTCTGCAAAGGTCAACTCTGATAAAGAGGAGCAGAGCAGAAGTAAAGGGTTTAGTTCAAACAGTTCAGCTCACTTTTAGCCTTCACACACAGGTTGGCATCATCTGTTTTAAAAGTCCTCCAACTGCGGGACGTCAGGTTTTAAAAGGTTAAGGTAGTCCAGACCTAAATCCAATTGGTAACCTTTAAAAAGCTGAAATAACTTGTTTAGTTGCAAATTAAGAATGACAGAAACTACTGACTGCAAGAAGCTTTACATTTTTATATACCAAGGCGTCGCTTTTAGGTGCTCCTGGACCAAACTGTCTTCAGATAATCCAGACTCAGGAAGTCTCTACGGGCCTGGTGCTGTACTCGCATGCTGTGTAGTACACGCATGTGGTCTAAACTGGATACTGAACAGTTACATCACAGCTGGTTCCTTCATGACAGGAAGTTCCTGCTCTGAGGTAGGAGCTGGACAAACTGCTTCTAAAATTTCTGCTTTTACAAGTAGACACTAATGAAAATTAATCTTTAAAATCCTGGATGTGTTTTTTCCCCCCCATTTTACAACAAGTGTCATTTCTTCTTTAATACAGTCTGATTAAATCAGTTTAAACAGAATGTCTGAAGCTTTTCTCAATTATAAATCAGGAATTGCTACTAATTCTGGCCAAGTGATGCAGTCCAGACAACCACGAAGATGAATGGGTCTTTAAACTTTTCTACAGTTTTGGGTCAAAACAACAATGGACCAACAGCCCACAGAAATCAGAAGGTTTTTCTTTATCAGAATATTGTTATTGTCAAATAAGATATTGTCAGGAAAGCCCTGTCATAGGACAAAGTTTGAATGGAAACTTTAAGCTAAATGCATCAATTCAGTCACTTTCCACTGGCTTAAACAATAGTTGTGGCCATGCAGACACACCGTTTATTAATTTGACTTGCATATAACGGCTGAAGTCTACACGTGGCAAACCCAGAGTATAAGACTCCAGCCTGTATTTTCATTTTGTGGCAACATGTCTGTAAAACGGCTTTACTGGATGCTCCAGATATGCAACTGCTCACACAGCCAAAGCTTCTGCAGTTTAGTTACCTGGAACATTCTCTCTTTCTTTCCACCAGGTTTTTCCAGTCACGGACTTCTCTGAAGAGTCAAAGGTGAGTTTTTTTATTTCTTAACTTTTTCCATTCCTTTCCTCAACATCTTCCTTTCTACACTCAATACAACTATAGAGGCTTAGTACAAGTTTTATTTACACGTTGTGTCAACAAACTTATCATTCCCTTTTAACTCTGACCATAGCTCAGTTCCACTCAGCATTTGAAGCATCAATGAGCTACACATGACGAGATATTTAATCTTTTTGGTACCCACTCTCATGCAATTGCAGCTCATCACCACTAGAGGGAGGCAGAGTACTTCTGTAACTGCTGCTGAGCATCCAGGCTGTTCAGGAAATGAAGGAATATAAATCTTTAAAATAGAGTGAGAGGAGAAAAAGTTTAAATTGATTGAAAATTTTTTTACCACACTGGCGGTCTGAATATTATCTGTGTCAATTAACAGCGTGTGAGTTTGTGGGAATGAGGGAGCTCTGGCATTATATTTAGTGCGCGCAATAAGCATATTTGATGATCTGGATCGTTACCGCTGTCGTTTCATCCAAACACTGATGAACAGACAAGAAGGCAGTGATTTGGTATTTTATTCTCTGTTATGTGTCAGTCTGAAAACACAAGTGTCTGTCCCGTTTAGTCTCCTCCCACCCTGCTCCATCACCTCCCGTCTCTGACTCCTGATAGGGCAGACATGGAGTCAACAGAGGAGAGAAGCAGCTAGAGGAGGAGGAGGAGGAAAGAGAGGGAGTTTGGATACGAGTGGAGGAATACATAGAAACAAAGCAACGCTGCATGTGCATGGAGTTGAGCCTTCCCCTAGCATAATGACAGAGGTGTGGCGGCTCTGAGAAGTTGAAGCCAGGCAGACTGTGTGCATGTCAGTTTTATCTGGTCCTGGTTAGTTAAAAGCTGAGTTGGATTTCTAGAGCTGTATAGTTGACTTTTAAGATTGTTGAAGCAGATCAAAGCATGGCCCTTTTTACCAACGTTGCGCAGAGCCCGGGCTCCTATTACTGCCTGATCCGACGCAAGTTCAAGAGGAGGCGGAAGAAACGCTCCGAACGCAAAGGTAATCCGCAGAGTTCGAAGTTCGATGTGAGTGATGCTGAGCAGGCTCGTTGCAGGCGAGGTAGGGAAAGAGTCAAGCACAGACTGACTGTTTCACTACTTCAACTTCCAGGTTGTCAACAGCATCAGCAGACTGCTGTCAATTCTCTGCTGGTTGCTTTGCTGGTCTGTGGGGTTATTAACCATGTGGAGATTCAGATTCATTATAAAGACAATTAGTCCAAAACGTTATATCAAAATGTTGCTGAGAAAAGTTTTATTGGTTTACCTAAATGACAGCTGCTACTATTATCATTACACTAATTTAGTTTAAATGTGAAATTTCAGGTGTATCACACTTTGTATAGTATATTCTATTTTATATTAGAATTAAAATTATATATATTGTCCAATTGTGTGTATTTTATTACTTTTGCAAACCAGTCGTTTAGGTTTTGAGCTTGTTTTTCACACATAACTGAAGAATTGAACCTGTAAAGTTGATTGAAATGACTAAATAAGCTTACTCTGTAACACATCTGGTTTGTGTTTACTAATTACCACACCTACTCCTTGTTGAGTCAGTGGCTCCCTCTGTATAAATACTCCTGAGTTTCTTTTACTCCTTTCTAGATTATTCTTTCCCACTTTTTTTTTTTTTTTTTTGTCCTTCATTCAGGGTCGATTAGTTTTTTAGTCAATTTTGATCTCAGTTCTTGTTAATCCTGCCATTGCAGTCTCCTGTTATCTAAATAAGTCCAAGCTCCTACGTTCACCTGCCTCCTAATACTGCTTTTGGTTCTACCCAGATTAATCTTGTGTTTTGTAAAATATTTTATATTAGCCCAAAATACCATTAATTCTGATCCAAGATCCACGTAAGTCCAATTTCTAAAAATTGTGCTCATATAATCTCAGTTCATTAAACATAATTGGCAAACACTAGTTTAAACAAGTGTTTGAATATTTATATAATGTTTACATTTATTTTATATTAATCTGTTTTTCTCCCCATAAACTCTTATTCCTCTTAAATTTCTGTCTCTTCACCACATGTTGGTTTTTGATTTTCTTCTACAAAGTTTGGAAATCAATGTTTCAGTCTGGCTTCCTGCTGCCTTAAACAATTCTCCTCATCGGAAGGAATTCAGCTTATTAATTTAACAATGGTGTCTGTATCGATTGATAGCCAAAGCCCATGCCCTGCATCAATATCATAACAGATCAAGCTGGATCTTCTCTTCCCAGGACAGCTCCTTGGATGTTTACGCTTCACTACCAGTTCATAGAAATTTATTTCTTTTCTTTCTTTCTTTTTTTAATAATTAAAATATTTCTAAAGAATAGATGGCTTCTTCCTTTCGCTCTTCCATTCGGAGTGAGACAGGTGGCGTTTCTGAAGTGGAGTGACGAGAGCCCCTCAGAGGTCTAAGCTTTTCTCCCCTGAATCTGCTGCTCTGCTCTGGGGATTAGCCAAACAGCAAAGGTAGTAATTACTTAGGTGGCCACAGCTCACTGGCAGCATTAGCCATGTCTCAGCCACTTGCTTTGACATCCACCCCCCTCCATACCAATCCCACCCCACCGCCGCCATTGAGCCCATTCATCCAAGTAAATCCACCACTGCTGATGTTGCGTTTTTAGCGAGAGGGAGAGTGACTGCGTCCATCAGTATTACACAGCTCTGTTTCCCGCCTTTTCTCCCCCCTCCTTATCGCCGTTAAAAAGAAGGTGGCACTTATTTCCCCCCCATAATGAGAGAAGCGATGACTAAGCAGGTCTTTGGCCCAGCTTCACTCTGCTTGCTCCCTCAGTCAGCTTTAATGCCCCACATCCGAAGCCTCCTGATAAGTTGCTTAGTGCTTCACTTTCTCAAAGTGCTTGAAGGGTTAGCTGCTAATGCTAGTGGGGATGAGGTCAAATACTGACAGTAAAGAGCAGGTTTCTCAGAGCAAAGAAACTTTGAGACTGTGTCAAATTATTCTTCTGTTTCCTTGACAGTGAAGGACCGCATCACTGAACAGTTCATTAAGACAAAACCTGTGTCCTCCAATAAGACACTTCAACCTGGGCTGGTAAGGGTCAACTTTTAGAGGTGCTTTCTCTCTTAAACCACAAATACACACCCAGCTAAAACAGAATCTCCTTTTATTTCTAATTGGGAAACGTATTTAGTATCAGCATATTAGGTTTTACAGGTTCACAGCGATTTCATTTGGCCTGAACGGAGGCGAACTCAGGCAGACGATCGGACTTGGATTGCACAGGTGTTGACAACAACAATTGACTTTGTTTAGTTCAAATGTCCCTGTAAACCATTTTTTTTTTCATGTCATCGAAATCGTTAACATTCTCAGCTAAATCCTCTAAATTAAGTCAATCCATCATTAATTTCTGTATTTACACCTGGATGTTTCCTGCCCCGTCCTGGCCAATCGATGAGCTGGATTTTCTTTTCCTTTTCATCATGATCAATAGTAGTTTTGGAGAATATCTCCCCCAGTGAGAAGGTGTTGTAACTACATGATGATGTTCAGGTGATTTGGTCCACTCAAGTAAAGTGCTGGTACAAACCAAACCAAAAAATTTCAGAATTCCCCTCCCAGTCGAACTGAGTAACATGGACTATCCTGGTGTCAATGCGCCCTCAGAAATCTTGCGGACACAAGGCTAAAAGGTACTTGTCTGTCATTTTGAAGCAACAATCCAAAATGAAGATTTACAAAGATCTTCATTCCTTCATAAAATCTCACAACTTTCTCAAAGGACCGAGCCACATCCACTTAGAGGGAGGGATATCATTTGGAGTGGGTGCGTTTAACCTGACACTATCTCTGTTCGCCCCACGTATACTCAAAGTGTTGGAGTTTGCAGGTTTTTCGGGTGACAAGGAATATGGTCTGTCTCTTCTATGTGATGTAGAATTTCCCTGTGCAGAAAATGGAGCAGTACCACTGAAAACCATGGGGACAGTGTTGCACTTTACAGCTTACACGAGACTAGCGAAATGAACAAAAGAAGAGAAGGCAGGATGTCTTTAATGGCTACACAGACCACCACCATCTACTGCACTGACTTTTTATTTCACATTGCTTCAAGCACTTACAATTATCATGACGTGGATGACTGAGAACCTACACCAACACATCTGTTTCTGAGACGGTGGATTATCATGATCTCTTCCAACGTCATAATGTTTTTCAGTTGCCTGAAACTGTCAGAAAACGGAAGTGAACTGAACTCTGCACTGCCCTCTAGTGGATGTATTGCCTAACAACCATGCTGTACGCATGAGTATTTACTATTTTTGACACGAGTGTACCTATTTACGTACACGAAGAGAGCATAAATAGAGCTTAAGTCTTTTATAAAGTGTTAGCTTAGCGCATCTCTTACAAATTTTCTGAATGTTACTTTAATTACTTTATCAAATTGTTACTTTAATTTCACGTTATTCGATTTAGTGTCAGTTTTGTATCATTTTGGGGAAGTCAGAAAATGTTAATGTCAGAAGCACCTGTGCTTTTCCAAAATGGACGAGTCTGTGTTTATTTCATATAGTGCTTTTTTTGGTCAATGACTCCAGTGTTTTTCTCAGAATAAGTACATTTTGTCTTCCCAAGTTCTTCTTTTAATTATACCATGAGGATATTTTTTTTACATTATAGCCTTCATAGTTATTGCAGTGACAGATATTCAGTTAAATACTGCAGTTAAAATTGTATTTGACCATACTAACCAGTATATGATCAGGATTTACCTTCAAGTGAATCACCATTAAGTGCACAGTGACTTTCAAAATGCTGAACTTAAGCATATCTTCCAAGTTCTTCAGAGCATTTCTCATAAATGTGCCAAGCCATGACACTCGCAGACGATGCTTTCCAATGGGCCGTATATGAAATATGGAAAATGAGGAACAGAGGCCTTTTCTGCCATGCCAGCAGAATCTCTAAAATGAGCTTTTGCTACTTGAATAGGGGGGCAGAGAGGGAAGATCTGTACTGCCTGACGCCTACAGCCCGTTACTGTTTAGGAAGAAGATTTTAACATGCAGCCAAACTCAAGTCTTTCAGATCTTTTTTTTTTTCGGCTTGTAAAATAACCTTTTATCCTTTTCTACATGATTAGTCTAATTCTAATCTTTCGATTTTCTTCTTTCTTTTCACTTATTTATCTGTACACTGTAGTGTAAAAATGACTGAAAATGAGTAATAAAATATCTATAAGTTGATGCAAAACAGTTTCTAAATGATTTTGCCTTTTTTTTTTTTAATAATCACAATTGCTGCACGTAAACTAGAAAATAGATTAGCAGCCTCGGAAAATCGCTCAGACAAACTTGACACCAGCACCAAAGGAAGTCAAATAGAAAACACAGTCGCATTCATTTACCTTACCAAAAAAATAAAAAAAGAGCCGTTGATTATGAGCAGTGCCTCATTGAGCACGACAAACACAGCAGCACTCTGTCATGATAAGAAATGAGTTGTGTCTGCCTGTTTCAATGTAATTAGTTTTGATTAGCATGCTGCTAATGACTGTGACAGGCTGTCGAAGGGGGGAAAACTATTGTGGCGAGGCTGCACAAAGCGACAAGGTGTGTGTTTAGCTGGCAGAGGCACCTCACAGCCCCAGAGATGTGTGCAGGGATTTGTGCACGTGCCCTTTATCACCTCAGAGACTGACTTCATTAATGTACTTGCAAATGGAAATTAATATGTGAATAGTTTTCCTTCTGCAGCTGGTTAATCTGTTGCTTTCATATCATAGATGTTGTTGCTGTTAATCTGATCTCCTCTGACCATAAATCTCCGACATTCGTCATCCTACTGTAGGGTGGATGAAACACTCTCTCCCTCCCTCTGTTTGTTGTCACAACCTTTTTTTTTCATCCAGCTGCAGTTCCCAACCCTGTCCCAGCTGTCCATCAATTCTACCTCACCGGCTTGACAGCAGAAAGGGCACAAGGTGTGAAATTTTATGTCTTGGATGACCATGTCTAACACAAATCTACATGGATGTATCCACGTATTTCACTGCATTATATTTTAAGACCTCCCTGCCCCCCAAACATACCCACAGACACATTCAAGCATAGACTATGCACACATCTGTCTTTGGGATCCCAGTGCGTCCAACTTGGCCTTGAATGTGACAAACGGTGTTAGGTGTGAGCACCCTGGGCATCCAGGCGCGGAGAACAGAGGGACTGTGATGAGGTTACCCAAGGCTCTGTAAGAAGTTTTAAAAACTCCTTTTTGATATATTTCTTGTTCTAGATTGAGATACCTACATGGCTTATCCACAGCTACACAGCTTCAATGGTGACAAAACTAGACTTTTCCATCTTACAGCATGTAATGATTTAAGCTGTCCTCATCAAGTTGTGTTTATCGTATCAGTGCCGTCAGTCATTTAGCACCATATCTGGTTATTGGTGCACACTTGTGAGTTTTCTGAAGTCCCCTACCTGTGTGCTCTGTTTGGCGTGCTGAACATTGAGCACAGCAGTGGTGGTCCTCAGTGAGCCGACCATGCTCACATCCACACAATCACTTACTTCCAAACACACTCAAACATACAGTCTTTCCCCCACAGGCACTTGGTGCCTATGCTGTGTCATAAATCAGAGCTGTCAGATAGATTTTACACAGCTCCTAGTGAAAAGAGGAGAGGCAGTCACCCAACAACCTTGAAAAGATGGAAGGAAGAAGAGTGGGATTTTTGTTATCAAAGCTGAAACCTGGACAGAATGAATCTATAAAGAAAGATCAGACACTTTTTTAATGGGAGCACACCAGAGACAGCTTCTTAAAGGCATAGCCATCATGTGCTATGCACCTGCAATGATCAATGATGCCAAAAGTGGGATTTGTTCCTTTGAGAAATGTGCATTTGTTGGCTTTGTTAATGTCACATGTACTGCAGGACTGAGCACCTTGTTCCTAAACCTATGAGATCAAATTCAATGGTCAAGTATTGTTTCCATTCATGCTCTTAAAGTGTAAGAGCTTGCATCCTTTCAGTGATGAACACTTTGAGTTTTACAAAGATTTACATGTCAGCTCAATACTGTAATCATAAGTTTATAAGGTTGTATTAATTGTATTGGAAGTTAAGACTGTAGACTTTCTATACAGACTTGTATAATCCATCATTTAGTCCCAGTGCATTATTTATTATTATTTCATTGTAGTTTGTAGTATATGTTGCAGAGAGACTATAGGCCATTACACACCGGGACCGTTGGGAATAAACGACACGATATTGCGAATAATTCGGAGGAGAAATATTAAAGTTTTTGTGTGTGCACTCCAAGTTCGATACGAAATTGCGAATAAATTATGAAGATTCTAAAACATATTTGGAAAGTGAAAAAAAACAAACGTGGACTCCACATCAGGCAACGACGATATTGTGCTGATGCTGCCCCCCCCCCCCCAAAAAAATAAATAAATAAATAAATAAATAAATAAAATAAAAAATGAGCACACTGGGTACATCCTATCTTCATAATTCAGCTCGTTGGCAATTGTTTGCACCACATTGTCTTTGTGACCATTGTCGCAGTAATTCTTCTCTCGCTTGTCGAACAAACTTGAGTGTTGTGCGACAAATGTAAAAAGACGCTCGGCAGCAGCGAGAAGTGACACTTGACACAATACGCCGTCTGATTGGTTGATTGTGTATCTGTCGGATGCAAAATCGCTAAATTAAAATTTGTCACTAATGTGAATGTTTCCTTTGACTACTCATTGATTCGATAAAAAATATTGTCGTGCGAATTAGTCGGACGAAATGTTCAGAGTAGGTGTGTAAAGGCCTTTAGTCAGACAATCAGTTGCACTAATGTTTCTCAATCCTGGTCCACTAGGACCCCTGCCCTGCATGTTTTAATTCTTTCCAACTCGAGTGGTTCTGGGGGCAGTGGTACCCGAAGACCAGGACTGAGAAACGCTAAATTACATCACACTGGTTTATTCTGTCACGTGAAACGGAATAAACACATTTTTCCCCAATATCAAAGTCTTACATATTGTGGAATATTTAATCTCATTCTTACTTCACATTAAAATAGAATTTTACATTAAGAACATGGAGGAAACTTTCTTTGTATTGAGCAAAATAAAGCCACAATGCAGAAGCAGTACACTTAGAATCTTACTAACAGCTAGGTAATCTTTGAGCGCATTCACACCAGGATAGTTCGGACGACTCAGAAACCCTGAACAAGTCACACCCTCATTTGGTTTGGTTTTCACTTTACTCACACGTCACACAGTTACAACAGCTGCTTACCAGGGGGTGATAGTTCCTGAAACAACCACTTACCAAGAAGAAAAAAAGCAGGAATAAGAAAACCCAGCTCATTGATTGACCAGGAACCAAAGCGGAACTCGTCCCTCTATCAGCTGGCTCGTTCATTGCAAAAATACAATGGAGCAACACCAAATTTATGCACCAAATTATGATCAAACCCAATGCCACAGGATTCACTTGCAATTGAACTGAGCACCCTGGTTTTCGGAGTTAGCTTCTTAATTTCACACCAGAGTGCAAATGAGTGTTCACACCATTCCAGACAAACGAGCAGGGTTCATTTAAAATGGACCAAGCAGTGCCAGTGTGAATGTGCCTTTAGAGAAGCAGTTGTTGGTGCTTATCAGTCTAGGAAGCAAAAACAACTTTCACTGTAATCAGTAATAAATAATAAAATAAATTATCATACTACAGTGTGGAAGATTATTTAGTAATTGAAGCAATCTTCCCAGCAGTTGATGCCCCATTGAGTCCACAAGTTCAGGCCTCATGATGCTCAGAAACTACAAAATGACTAGTAGTCTCTCATACTCCACAGACCTTATCAAGTAACATAAAAGTTCATGATAGTACGCTTAGAAAACCACAGAACAAGTACGTCTTATTTGAAAGCTTGTCAGGAGAAAACCTTTTCTATCATGAAGAACATTGCAATGCGGCTTAGGTTTGCAAAGTTGCGTCTGCATGAACCCAATTTCTTCTGGAGCTTTTGGGATGGATGAAACCAACGTGGAGATGTTTGGCCATAACATACAGCAAAATGTTTGGAGTCAACAAATCCTACCATCATCAGGAATAAAGATTTGATACCAACTGTAAAACACGGTGGTGGAGGGGTGATGATTTGGGCTTGTTATCTAGCCATTGGACTTGGACATCTTGCAATCAGCCATGAACTCTGCTGTATAGTATTCTAATGTCAAATGTGAGGCCATTTGTCTGAAGGAAAGGCTTTTCCAAACATGAGTTGTGCAACAGGACAATTTCCCAAAACGGCATATTGCTTCAAAAACTGTTCTAAAACCTACTAATGAGGTTATGTATTTATTTATTGCCCTTTTTGTTTTCTGCTAAATAAATCACAAGATTTGTCAAACATAAGAATTGAAGGTTTGTTTACTTTATTATTTTTTTGTATAATGTATCTGAATATATTCGTGTGCTTTTAGTCTGTAATTGAGTTTAAGTTGGACTCTCCTCTAAAAATTGAGTGGGGAAATAAAGGCCATTTTTTTATTAAGTGCTCATTCTCTCAGATTCCTCCTCATTCATGCGCATAAATTCACTGATTGGAAGAGGCTCATTGGCTGTCAGCTGCCTCTTAATATGCAGAGTGGAGGAAAGTAGGAACATCCAACAGTAGGGCTCAGAAGGCAAATCACTTCTGGCAGCCTAATTCACTGGTCATTAGAAAGGCCAAATTGAATAATGGACTCAGAGGTAAGGTGTATGTATGTGTGCTCATGTGAAAGTGTGTGTGATGAGGATGGGAAGGCCTTGCTGGGTGTGTGTGCGTGTTGTGGGGTGTTTTGCAGCCCCCTCACTTTGGCCCATCAGTTTCAATCTGGCAGCACGACAGGCGTTCCCCTTTCTGCAACGACCCCTCTCCATTAGGCCATCGGTGGCCACACGTGTACTCCATTACACTGCATTACCTGGTCAGTGCCTGGAGACATCACCCCAGGAAGCAGGTTGTTTGGGGGGTGGGGGGTCTTTATAAAAAAGACCCGATTCTGTTTCTATTAAAGATTCTTCCTCTTGCTCTCACTGGCCTGCCAAAGCCTTATTGGGGAAAGTAATGGGATTGTGGAATGGCGACAGTAGGACTCACTTATCTGACTGCATATATCGGCAGTTAACAATGATCCTTGCATTCTTACTCATACTCCTCCCTGTCTTTAGATCATGTTGCACTCCAATTTTTACTGCTATTAGCTTCCATTTCTGCATCTACCTTTTATTTGCCACCTTTTGAACACCATTACTTAAATACATGACTGCAGATAACTGTAGTTAACATCTGGTATTCTGGGACAGCAGCTGCTCAGGTGGTCGAGCTGGTTGTCCTGATTGGAAGGTTTCTGTTGTCCTGTCCTTGGGCAAGACACTCTCCTTGCCTCCTTTTGGTGTTGGCCAGAGAGGCTGTTGGTGAGGGTTTCGGACCGTTGCCACATTAGCCAGTTTTCCCATCGTAGGACAGCCGAGATGATCAGATGCATGTTTTTGAAGAATTAGCAGATTCAAGTCGCCATGCTTTTCAGCTCCAATCAGAAGTCAGGAGACACAGAAGCTGCCTACATTTTTTTCTCTGGTTTTATGCCAAGAAAAGTGAGAAATCTTCCAACAAGATTCTGAATAACACTACGTTCCTATAAGTTGTGTAAGGCCTGATGTGACTTAAATGTGATTTATTTTTTTGGAATAAAGAAAAAGAGAGAGAAATGAAATGTATTGGGGCGATGGTGCTGCCGGGTGGGCCTATCAGTCTGTGTTAAGGCTGCTGAGAGGGTTGTCTCACAGGCGAGCTCTCCTGCAACAGCCATTTCCCATGGTTATTTGTCTCTGTCCACTTTCTTTCCCTTTCCTTGCCCCCTTTTTTTCCCAGTTCATCTCCTCCTCCCCCTCATCTTCGATTGCTCATTTTGGTCTCACAGTCTTTTTCGATCTCGTTCTCCTCTCGTTACTCTGGCTCTCTACTTTTGCTACCTTTGCAACTTTTTCCCTTGTTCAACTGTTTCCCCTGGCAAACAGACTTAATTTTACATAATTAACCACTAATAAAAAACTGCTGCTAGTGTCTAATCTTTATTAGCAGACATCTAATGGGTGGATTACATTACTATGATCAATAATAAAGCCATTCGACAAATAAGTTAATTTTGATAGTAAATCGTGTTTCTCATTAACACATTTAAACACACTTGTACATAAATGTCAGTTAAGCTGCAGCAAACGGTGGTCTGCCATCAGCTGGCATTTGGAAGGACTGTGGTATTACAATTACTGTTTGGGGAATTTGGGCACTGCCATGCTATCTATCTATATATATATATAGAGAGAGAGAGAGATAGATATATATTGATATATATATATATATACCAGATACAGAATGTCAACATGGTCTGGACCAAAAAATGTTGGATTATTACATCTACCATGATGTCATCTTGTAAGTTTTTATTTGATTTTTTCAATGATTCTATGTATTATCTGATAAGTGACAACAAATGAATGAGGAAGACTCCGATGGTGTAGAAATGATCAGCTCCTCTTACTGTTACTCTAACTTCCTCCAAGTTAGGAGCAAACATCCTTGACATGATCCTGATTCATGTTGAGCTGCGAGTAGAAGATGGCCTGTTGCAGTTTTTTATAATGTTTTGGACATCCCTACGCTGAATGCATGGGTCCTCTACCGAAACTGCGTCGATCATGAATTGCAGTGCATCCTGAATTAATTTAATCATTACAAACTCAGACTGTGACATGATCGGTTACGCTTATATTTACTAAACAAGTTGCTGCAAATTGATCCCAAATAACTCATTGCTGCAGAGCCAGTGATTTAAAATCTATTATCTATGTATCGATTTATTTGTTTAGCTGTATGCCTGTCTGCATTTTTCAGGTGCTTCTAGTTGTGACTCTAAGAACTACAAGAAATTAGTTTGTTTTGTACTTATTCCCAATTAGAATCAGTTCATGACACTTTTTACAGATTTTCTTTAATGTTGTAATCTTGTCATTTTTTTAAAAATTGAATTATTACCCTTTTCTTCCTTCACACATTATGTTGCTGAATGTAAATGCAACCATATAAAGAAACCTCTATGTATATACTTACAGCATTATCTTGCTTTGTGTAACAGAAACTTCTGACTCCATGTGCTACAATTTAAACAGTAAAATGAAGCGACTGGGCTCCAATATTAAACCTAGCAATGACGGGAACAAAACAAACAGAAAAACAAGAAAAACTTAATCAGATAAGTGATTAATTATGATTAATTAAGCTGGCTATGAAAGTTTTTTCCTGACATTCTTATGCCTGACAAACACGGTTCTAATCTTTCTGGCTTTTGCTGTACGCTGAGGAAGTCTGCACCCCATACAGCCACACCGCTGAGAACAGACCTTATTAAGGCAATGCAAGCAGATGTTCTGGTTCCATTGGAGGTGGATGTTGTTGGTTCGTACCTTGTCCAGCATCTTATCGCATGCTGGTTCAGTCATCACATCTGTGGCCAAAAAGTCTGGGCTGTAAAAAAAAAAAAAAAAAAGCTTAAAGATGTTAATAAGCTCAAATGACCAGCAGCAAATACCACCTGCAAATTTCTGAGTATTGATTGTGTATTTTGGATTGATTTGCTTATTATCTGCATAAAAATCCTCAGCAAAAAATCAGATTTGGTCACAAATTTGCTTTTCATCAGCGAGTTCAAACAAAATTATTCTATTTTATGTTTTCCTGTCATTTATGTCAGCCACCTGCAATGTTTTGTTCCTAGAAGCAAAGTGTTGGGTTTTTTTTCTGGTCTTAATGCGCACGGGAAGGAAGAGCAGTCGTTTAGCTGCAGCCTCCTCTCAGGTCCACCAGCCATGCCTTCCCCCAGCCCCGCTAGTGTTGGAGGGAATTATAGCCACTCACTCTGATGATTTATGACCTCAGCTAAAGCCAGCCACATGTTTGTGTGTGTGTTTGTGTCTCTGTGTTTTTTTCTTTATTTTTTACTCTTTTTTTTTGTGTGGGAAATTGTTCAAAGGAGTGAGTCTGTACTGTATGTGTGTGGGAGAGACAGAAACAAGGGTGTGATGGCAAAAATGGTTTATAGAAACAGAAGATGAGAACATGAAGGGGTTTGCTCTTAAAGTTAAATGGTAAAGCTTCAGGTGCTTTCTTTTTGGACTTTTGGTTTAGAGCTTTTATGCACATTGTTGAGATGAAAGGATAGTTCTGTGCAGATAGAAAGCTTTAAGACTCTTTCAAGTTCTCCATGTTTAACTCATTGTATGATGTACACAATCTGATTTGTTTCCCCACTATTTTTCTATGAATACCACTCAACAATGGCAAAGCTAGAGGTTCTACTGACATTACCATAAAAATTTCAAACTTTTGTTAAAAGCTCTGGTGCTTCTCACTTACAGACGCTTCTACAATTCCTACAATTTGACTACAGTCTACCTGAGCCTGACACTTTTATGTCTTTGTAAAGACGAGCTTGCTTTCCTTCCAAACGGAATCGCCTGCAGCAGAGACCCTGATTAGACCAGCAATCATGAAGCCAATGGTCACTGTTCGTGATTTTCAGAATTCCTTTGTGCAGATGGGAGTACCTTAAGGAAGGACAGCCGTCAGTGCAGTGCTCCATCGATCAGGCCTTTTTTGTTGAGTGGCTGTCAAAGGCTCCTTTTTCTGTAAAAAGGACATATTGGCCTGCTGGGTATTTGCCCAAATATGTCAGAATGAATCAGACTGTAGCAAAAAAACATCCTTTAATTCTTATGAAACAAAGGTTGAACTGTTTGGCTACTGGATAGTGTGTTGGAGAAAACCAGCACTTGGAATCGCCTCATTATTATGATCTTTTGCAGCTGGACAAGCAGATGAGAGCATCATACTGAGGGTAACTGAGACTTGTCAGGATAGAGGGAAAGATTGATGCAGAGCAATTTTCAGGGCCTGAATTTCACTGTGGGATTGTGGGAATCATGCTTAATATAATTATCCCGCAAAGCTCTTACAGTGCTATACAATTACAGCGGTGTGCAATAATGTGCAATGGATGTTTGCGTCAGAGCCATAATGCTTAAGTAAAAATCGATTTCAGCTACAGATTGAGTGTTTTACCCTTCTCTCTAAGCTCTAAATGGCTCGATTAAGCTTGTGACGCAACACAAGAAAATAGAAAACTGTTCAATTTTTGTCACTGTCGCATGACACTACAACCAACCAGCGAGGGGCTTCATTGACTGACCAATGAGCTGAGAGCAGGCTAGACAGTGCAGTCTGGAAACACTTTTTAGACGTGGAGGAACAGATCCTTTTAGGTGTGTCTGACTTTCCCGTACTTTACAATATTTTTACCAAAGATTAGAGAGATAAATAAAAAGGCAGCCGTGTAGCGCCAAGGTGAATTTGTCCAAATGTAGGTCTTGGATTTATCTGGATCAGCCTTGAGGTCCGCCATCAAATGATGATATTCACCATGCTGTTACTTTGTTCGTAAAATAACATGAACCCAGGGTTATTTTTCTCTTTTGTACAATAGTGTCAACAGCAAGATTTCTGTCAATTTGAGCAAAATCTTCTTCTGACTCTTCATCATTCATGCCTTGTCTGCCACAGACTGCTTAAAAAATGCCAAAAATCCCTCCAATTTTATAACCAATTAAATTTCTTGGACAAAACCGATCGGAGAGCCCGATGCGCGGCACTGCCGCCGTCGCTGTTTGTCACGTGTTACGCGTTAGTTAAGCACACATTTATGTGCAGTTATCATGTAATTTGGTTGTATTTTACATTTAATTTGGTTGTATTTTAATATTGAGTAATTATAGAGTAGTAGGTGTCCTTACTGGGTTTTTGACTTATTTGTAATCATGCCCACGATTTAAGAATGTCACCCACCAAACAGCTTCAGTACTAATGAAACTAAACTCAAATAAATGAGTTGGCTAATACATATTTTTCTCATCTGGTTAAATCAATGAAAGAGATGGCAGATCCTTCTAGAAACACCAAGCTTTGCTAGCTACATGAATGAAAAAGGTCTGCCAGAACTGCACCAAGCGGGTGCAGGTGAACTTGACAAATCTGTGCTAAATGTCCTGTTTTCCTCAATAATGGATGAATCCACCATTATCAAGGAAAACAGGACTTTAACACCAAGTATCTCATTAAGATACACATATTATAATCAGATTTAAACAAAACTGTTAAAGAACTTCTAAAATCATGTGAATAATTCAGCACAACAGAGGATGAAAAAAATAAATAAATATTCACTGAATAACACAAGCCTCACTAGTCTGATGCTCATTTCAAAGCTTGATCCTCCCCCAAACCAGCTCAACTTTAACAGAACTCAAATGGAAAGAGATTAAGAGGGCCACAATCCAGCAAGTTTTCAATCTATTCCTGCTTCAACACACCAGATACAAACTAAATCGGTCCAACAGCCTATGAAGTTCTGAGAAATGACTCATTAATTTGAGTCAGGTGTGTTGGAGCAGGTATACATGGACAAACAAGCACTCTCGTAGAACCGAATTGAGTAGCCTGGGACTAGAGCATGGGGAGAAATGATTTATTACACTGATGCAGCTGGAAGAATAAAAAAATTACAGCAATGAACATAATTTTATACCAAGTCGGCAAAGACTGATACATGAGCAGGTTAGGAGCCTGGAGAGACGAGTGCTAAGAAAGAGACGACAAATTAAAGCTACATGTCTGAGGTACGACGAGTAGGTAGGACACCACCTCCCGAAAGGGGAACACTTTTAAGTAGTAGTTTCAAGAGCTTGGTGGAATGAAACTAAGAAGAATAGAGAATGCCATTGTTTCCAACTGAATTAACAAAACACTTCAAAAATCTTTGTGTGCTACAAGATTTTTTGATTTATTAAAAATGTATTAAATCCACTTTAAGATGACTTTGAAACTTACAATGGGGTATGCATGCACTCGGTGCTGCAGAAATAAGCATATTTGTTCTTCATGTCCAGGGACAGCATTATTTCTTTCCTGGTCTTTATTACTCAACCTCTCAGTATTTTGCTGCTTTCATTCCTTCATGTACCTTAACTCTGCCAGGCCTCTGAAATGCAGTCCCCCATAAAATCCTTCAAATTTAACATTCGTATTGATACTCTGTTTTCTCCACCTCTCTTTGCTTCCACCATCAGCACTCTGTGATGATATACGACTGACTGTCAGATATAAAAGGCTGGAACCCAATAAAAGTTGATTCTCTGCTTCTTCCACACCTCTCTAACCTTGCTTTTCTGTTTCCTCACATTTGATCAATTTTTCATCTGCAGTCAGCCAAAGGTTTTTCTATTCAGTATTGCCATTTTAATTGTTAATAAGCAGGTAAATATACTAAGCTTCATGTTTAAAGTCAAGTCATTTTAAATTAGTAGTTCATCAAATTGACTAAAATGATCAGCCGCTAGTTTATAGTTATTCCCCTTCTTAACTGTAAGGATTGGTAAGTTGCAGCTTTACTTTAAAATGACTTAAAATGAGGGACACGGGGCTGGGAGTTTGTTTCCTAAACTCCAACATACACTAATGTTGGATTTGAGCAGAGAGTTTCTAAATTACCTTTCCCACAGGGGGCAAAATGACAGTGAAAATGAGAGGGCAGTGCCCATTTTTCCCTCTTAACTCCCAGCCGAGCTTCTGTATTGGTCCATTAACCCAGCCAGTCTTTCAATGCCACCACAGAGAGTCAGTTAAACCGACTGCTAGCCAAGCAAGTTGTTGTGCACCACCAAAACTTTGATACTGTGAATGTAAAGATTGAAACATCTGTTAATATTTATAAAGAATGTAAATGTAATTTAGTGAAAAATCTGAATATGAGTTATGTAGAATAGCGTTTGATGCTATTTAATATCATGACAAGCAAATATTTTCCGATTTAAAGTGACACCAGACAACCGGTTGTTTTGATGACACGCTGACGGAAACTGGAGTACCAGGGGTTGTGAAACCTTGACATTTATGGTTCCTGCTTTGGTGTTCTCGCTCTTTTCCAGCCCTTTTATAATGACAACAAATTCCCATGTATGGCTGTGCATATGCAGGACATAGGAATGGTACATCCACAACTGTGGAGGGAGCCCAAGAGCAAAAAGCTTTCAGACCCTCGAGTTCTATGATGAGTGTTTGCTAATATACAGCATTTGTCGGCAATCATAACTGCTCCCATTATGATATGTGACACTACTACACTGTGATATGTGCTACTATATTGAAAATATGTCTACTTCTAGCTATCAATTCTTGATGTCCATCACAGGAAATGTTTGGTAAAAATGGATTAATGGTTATAAAGGAATTTACTATAGTAAAGGCTATTTTATGTCAGGTTTGTAAAAAATTTAAGGGAACCAGATGTTTTATACCTGGACGTGTCCTCTTTTTAAGCGCTGAAAAATGTGTCTGGTTAAAATTTCAGAGTCGTCCAGGATTTTGCTCCATCTCAAATGGGTTTCCATTGGATCTACATTGTGTTTCACTCCACGCAGTCATTCATTATTATACACTATTTCTTCTCATTGCCTGACAGCATTGATTGGGCTGAAATGTACAGGAGGGGCAAAGACAAACTACAAGTTTTGGACAGTGTCTCTTGCTTAATGTCCCATCTTCTTGCACAGTCTCTGCCTGTAGACATTTGCCGTCACTGGTCAATTGCTGTCTCTCTTAAAACATTCAGCTGACTATGACTGCCTTCTGTTACGACCCTTCTCCAAATCTAGGGGAATAGGGGTCAACAACAAAACGAGCCGGACCAAACTTAAAAATATTTACAATATTTTATTACAAAACCAGGTTCAAAACAAATATAAACAACAAAAGGTGTCCCTTAGTTGGTATCTTGTCCGGTGAAAGTAAAAAGAATACCACTTAACAAAAGGTGTCCTCAAACAAGGTAATAATTAAACAATGGAAAATACCAATTAACCTTTAACAATCAAACAAATAAACAATTCTCCTCACTTATTCTGAAATCAAAATATGCAAACCAAAAACGTATTATCTATACAAAATGCTATACAAACCAAAACTCTTAGTGTGTCTCAAACCGCACACTTACGTGAGTGCACTGGAAGGTAGTGCGCACTAAGCACTACCCTCTGTAGTGCACACTATTGTGGGTAAGTGCTGACCCAAATGGAGCACTAACGTTTAGCTCTTAGCGGTAGTGACGTACCAGCATTTCACAGCGATTCTTCTGCCGCTTTAATTTACAGAAAAACAGGAATGCAGTAATGAAGAGGCTGAAACAGGGATGCAGCCAACTTTTTATTGAAACTTTTTATTAAAACATTTCTCTCTTGCCTCCTCCTCTTCTCCACAGCAGCGTCCGAGCCCAG
>JBAMHW010000014.1:25795871-25807241 GCA_037177495.1 Rhadinocentrus ornatus
AGCTATGGTTTTTCACATTTTTGAAGATTCACCCCCCCCCCCCCCCCACACACACACACACTCATTATTAACTATATTGCAATGCACAAATATCAATTTGCTGAATGCATGAGTGCATAAAACATTGTTGCATGTTTTCAGCGCCTCGATTGACTGATTTCAGTTTCTGTGTGAGGTGTTAGGAATACATGTTTATTTATTTCTTTTCTTGCCTCCAGACATGTCAGTAGCAGTGTGCAGATGATAAAGCATGTCAGTACATTTTGCAACTTAAAACACTGTGCTCTCTGACAAGCTCCATGGGGGGGATCTCAGAGGCACAGGGTCTCATGAATGGCACCTCATTAGAGACTTCCATCATTTGAAATATGGCATTCATTATTTTGAAAACTCGTGGTAAAATAAACAAAAAAATAAACGGAAAGAAAGAAAGGAATAAACCATTTTTTTTAACCTTTCACCGTATCACCAGTCAAGCCTTTAGGATCCTGCAGTAGGTGGAGTCTTCTCCTTCTGCCTCTTTGATGTACTCTCCTGTTTGCCTGGTCCTCAGCTCCTCCCCCCTGCACTACTCCCCTGCACTCCCTCAACCCAACCTACAATCCCACTCATGCACACTGCGGCCTCTCTTTCTCTTTGAGTACCGCAAGGAGTAACCTATCAAGCCTTTGCTGAAGGATGTTATAAATGAAAATTTTTCCCAACGTTCCATCCACTTTGCTAACTGGAATCAGTGATATGTGTTCCCCCGGTACAATGTATTTCAGATCTCTCGTTCATGATTGTTCTTGATTTGTCTGTAGGCATTCAAGCTATTAAAGATAAACAGAGTGGAAACAGAACCACTCCATTGTTGTGTTTGTGTGTCTGTTTGTGTTGTCGTGTCCTCGTATTTGTGTGTATTGTTGTTCAAGACCTATAGCATTGTGCAACCTTAAAAGTGGCCACAAGTTTTACCTGAAAATATTTCCCCATTTTTTCTCACGTTCACAACTACAATTGTACTTCTGGAGATAAATGTGGTTTGACCTCTAAATTAAAGACCACTTTACCAAAAAAAATTCATTTGAATGTTGGCAAAGGTACATCTGCCATCCCATTGAGAAAATAGATGTATTGGTGTTATGTTTGTTATAATATCACTAGACTTTAGGCTAATGTTTAGTCTTAACTAAAACCCAGCTTTTCCTGCTGTGATAATGGAACACAAATCATTGGTTCAGTTCCAAAGAGTGATAAAGGAATCTATAAATTTTGCATTTACAAGATCCTGCAACGAAGGCGTTGTAAGTTACTCTTTCTGGGCACCGCAGGTTCAAGCAGCACAGACGTTAAGGAAAACCGAAACCTGGACAACGTGTCTTGCAAAGATGGGGTGGGAGTCGCTGATCAGCTCCCCAATGGAAGCGGCAGTCGAAAGCGTCCTTTAGAGGAGGGTAACAATGGCCACACACATTCCAAGTTCCGGGCCAAGAAACGCAAGAAAACGCCAGGGCCGGTCCTGCCTAAGAATGCCCTGATGCAACTGAATGAAATCAAACCAGGTCTACAGTACAAACTGCTGTCTCAGACAGGACCTGTCCATGCACCAGTTTTTGTCATGACTGTGGAGGTTAATGGACAGATGTTTGAGGGCATGGGCCCAACCAAGAAGAAGGCTAAATTGAATGCAGCTGAGAAAGCCCTGCGTTCCTTTGTCCAGTTTCCCAATGCATCCGAGGCGCACCTGGCCATGGGCCGAACGTTGACAGTGAATACAGACTTTACATCTGATCAAGCCGACTTTCCAGACATGCTCTTTAATGGCTTTGAGACACCAGCTGCACCTGAAGAATCTTTCTTTTTAGGCTCCAATGGTACAAACTCACTAGGGGAGTACCCGCTACCCACACCACCTGGTAGCAACCTTGTCCAGGCCCCACTGCCCCCTCCATCTGCATTCAGCTCACCTTCCACTGGCAAAAACCCAGTCATGATCCTCAACGAGCTCAGGCCAGGCCTCAAATACGACTTTGTGTCAGAGAGCGGTGAGAGTCACGCCAAGAATTTTGTGATGTCAGTAACAGTGGACTCACAGACATTTGAAGGCTCAGGGCGCAACAAGAAGCTGGCTAAAGCCCGGGCAGCACAAGCCGCCCTCTCTGCTTTGTTCAACATGCAGCTAGACCAGACACCATCCCGGCAACCCATACCAAGAGAGGGGTTGCAGCTTCACTTACCCCAGGTAAGATATTTTTTTCTATTATAATAACCTAAAAATATCTTTAATGTAAGCCTTGTGATTTTGACCATGTATCAAGAAGGTGTAGATGAACCATCCAACTCCTCCCAAAGAAAAGTCATTTATTATGTTACCTTAGCCATGCCTGTTAACCCCTACCTAGTTGAATTGGATGTAGTCAAAATTGGATGCGCACTAACCATGCTTTTTTTGTTGACAGTTAACTATGTAAACATGAAAGACTGGATCCATAATCATTGTCACACACATAATCAAGATCAAAGCCTCACTTCTATGTTGTTTATTGGACCTTTTCTTCGCATGTCTAAATGGTTTTTTACATCATAAGAAAAATCAGGTGAGGAAACAATAGCTAAAGATTTCTGCACTGAATCTGCGGAGCCACACCTTCGACCTCAGAGCAGCAGCAGATGGCCCATTTTTCCCATGTTGCATATTTGGAAGAACCAGCACCAACCAATGAAATGCTGAATGGAGCTGTATTGGTTTGTTGGGGCTCCAGCAAGTTGTAGGACCAGCTAGCTAGGTGGAGAAGCAAGTCTGTGTGTGTTTTTCTGGATTGTGGTGACAATAAAACTAATTCTGTAAGCTTTAATGTTTTACCTAAAAGTGCCAACCATATGTCTAAGAAACACTGTAAGAGCAGTAGTGTGCAATAAATTAATTTCTTACCATTTTTACTTTAAGCCTCATTTAGACGCCTTTTCACTAACATAAATTGATAAATCTGTCAAACATTGTTAAATGCCTACATACTCCCATGCGTCCTTTATTTTGGCGTGGTTGTTAGGCAATAATTCCACTAGAGGACACTTCTGAGTTTACCTCTAAATTCTGATGTCAGTTTCAGACAATAGCAAACATGACAGTAGTGAAGGAGATCATGATTAAATAAAATAAAGTAGCGCAGTAGAAGGAAGTGGTCTGTGTGGCTTCTTCGTTTTTTGCGCTGATTGCACGTCAGCTATGTTGCGCAATACTGCCCCCATGATTTCTGGTGGCACTGCTCTTTTTACTATGTCTGGGTGTGCATCTGCAAGCTTTCTGAAAACTGACCAAAATATGCACGTAAATGATGCATAAGATGATCAGAATGCTCTGTCTGGATGCATATGCATATTTAGTGTACAGCATAAATGAGGCTTAAGATGTTATGGCAGATAACCTATTAGGACTCTTATTTAAAGCATGAGCGGGCCAAAAAACCTGTCTGCCATTTTCACAATGTAATGTCCAAAAAGTCCATAGGGTGGGGCTGCTAATCTAATTCACTGAAAGCAACAGACACGGCTGGACCTCCAAAGCCAGGCTCACTGGAGAAAAGCAATACAAAGTGGCATCTTCCCTACTTATAAGGAAAGAACATTATTTTCTCCCCCATTCTTGAATTTAATGCAAAAGAATATATTTTTGCTACAAAGCTTATTACAAAGACTGACAATGTTCTAGGTCTAGGAGTATAAGCCTGGTGCACACATAAAGATTATCAGGATGTTTTTGTACCGATTTTGCCAAAAGTTCATTACTCGTGTTAAAAGATTTTCCTGTAAAATTAACATTTGGTCTGAGGTGTGCTTCGAGCAGATTTCTCTTCATAATCTGCTCCAAAACGGGTCGTAGCCAAGAATCGGAAATATTAAATGTTCAATATTTACAACTCGATACCTTCATATGTGTGAGGAAAGCCGACGACTCATGAATTGTGACTGTGTCGATGGTGACGTGGGCCGGAATGTAGCCAATCAGAGAGCGAGCTGGCTGGGAAGTCTCCAGTCTGTTATTTTATTCAGTTCTGGCTTTTTCTGTTACAATAGTCCCAAGAACACCATCATTCCCTCGTCCTATATATCCTCTTCCATGCTGTGTGTTGTGTTTTCCGGTTGTTGCTATATTTCTTCTTCTTTTTTTGCCAGTTGTTGCTAGGGTTCTTCTTCTACGTTTATGTTAGATCACGTTTGGTCACGTGAGATGTCCGGCTCGGAGGACTAGATTGTAGATCAGTTGCAGGACAGCATCGTTATGTGTGGTGTTCTGTGATTAGATTATCGGAGCCACCACACACAGTATGATTAACACTGTTAAATGCCTGATTATTTTATCTTTATGTGTGAGGTTTCGAACCGATAAAAAATCTCTTGAGATTAAAAAAATCCTTATGTTTGTGCCAGGCTTTAGAAAGCAGATTTTCTGTGTCTCTTCCCTGTTCAGCTAATGTCACCAGGGAAAATGCCTTGAGCTCAGACAGCATCCAAACTCAAACCTTCTGCATTTCTACGCTGTACCAGCTGTTGTCCTGGAAAAATTAACAGTATCTATGACACATGGTTAAAAAACTGCAGCGTTAGCAGCCCTGATCATTCTTTTATTTCTATTTGTTCTTGCTACCATAAGCTACCATAGTATTATTTTACTGTCTGACAATACTGAGGAAAAGTTAAGAGGCTTGACGGTGGGTGACACTCATGAGCATTCATATATCCCCCACACACAGAATGAGGAATGTGTTGAAAAAGTGCTACTCTTTGCACTACTGAGGTCATAAGAGGATTTTCAGTGAAACAGATGAGTTGATTGTGAATCGGATGTTGTGCTCAAACTTATGTATTTCATTAAAGTCTGAGTGAATCAGGAGCAGGTACATCTTTCTGTTGGGTTACCACCTTCTTAAACTCTGCTGTTCTATTAGATTATCATTAAAATCTCATTCACATCAGGTTAGCCTGGACCAAGGGATGGTTGGTGCCTTGAGCTGCCATGTTAGAGATGACTGCCAGCGTGTGAAGAGAGATAACACAGCCAAGCAAAGCTAATCAGCTAGACAAGCTGTCAACAATCACGTCCCCACAAAGCCTTTTCTTCTTTCTTTGCTCTTTTTCACTTCTAGTCAGCTGATTTATTCAACAAGCAGTCCGTTTTATCGATAGAACCCCTACTGATTACTCTATTAATTCTTTGTTGCTTGATTTTTAATTTCTACAGCCTGTTTCCATCTGGCAAGGCTCTGATGGGGGGGGATTACTGTTTAAGCAGAAAAACTTCATTTTAGATTTTTATTTATAGCTTGAGTTGGTTTCATTGATGCACAAACCGAGAATGCTATTTATTGGTACAGATAAAAGAATTTTAGCATTATCAGACTTTTTTAGTTTTTTTCTAAATCTTTAAAGAAAGCCTGAGGTGTCATAGTCATGTCTGAGATGGCTTTGAGTGGGTGACTCCATTGCAACAGTGAGGTTATATCAGACTGATCTCTATCATTTGTGATCATCCAGCCATCTTCTCTCTTCTTGATAGTCTTCATTTTCCATCACATTAGCAATGGTTAAAGAGCCATCCCGGGAATCTGAGTGTCCTGTAGCAAAAGAAGTGTGAAGTTCATTTTAGGTTCACTCTCTCGCTCACTTTTGCCTGGAAATTAAACCTTAGTGAAATGTAGATGAGCACCGTGGTTATATTTGATTGTCAGGTTTGCTTGTTTGTTTGCTCTGATTCGTTGTCAAAAAGGATACACAGAATTAAAACCGTCATGCCAAACTCTAGCATAGTGGATAAAAGATGGTTATGTTTACCTCAGGGGGTCAACCCAGTTTTACTTGTTGTCGTTTCAATGCTTTGACTCTTGTTTGAAGCTGGATGTGAACACTGTGACAGGTACATAGTGCACTGGGGGAGGATAACATCAGATGTGCTTTGTAAGCTGACATATCTGAGACAAGCTTGTGTTTGTGTGGCATGCGTGTCGTGGTGTGTGTGTGTGATTCCAGGTTCTGGCTGATGCCGTCTCTCGTCTGGTGGTGGATAAGTTCAGCGAGCTGACAGACAACTTCACCTCCCCTCATGCAAGACGAAAAGTCTTAGCAGGAGTCGTCATGACAACAGGTAACGCTGGAGGAGGAGGCAGTAGATGCTTTAATGCTTCCAAAATTGACAAAATTGTGCCAAGTTTATCCAAAGGAAAATGCAGGTAAAAACGTGCATAGCATGTGATGGTAGTTAGGCTGTTTATCAGTTTGCTCAAGCTAAATATTTCCTGTGTGGTATGTTTGTGTTTTCCAGCAACTGCAACATTCAAGCTTATGTATTTCATTGAAGTCTGAGTAAAGCAAAAATAAATCTAGATTCTAAAATTTGTGACATCTCAGACAAATGTGTTAAGTCCACATGGGGAAAAAAAACGTAGTCAAAGTAGATAAAATTAGGTCCCAAATTACAGACAAATGCTGGTGTGTCTGTACAACATCATAATTGACAGATCTCAGATCAGCTCAAATGAAACACAGAGCAAACCACAGCAAACAGCTTACATGTGACATCCCAAATGTACACTTCATATAATAATATTTTAATCACCTTTGAACTAAGTTACCAAACACTATTACATTTAAAACTAAAATTTCCATAATAGGTATCTTCTGCAAATTCTGCAAAAAGATTTGGCCTACCCACAGAAATGCGACATTAGCACGCCAATGTTGGATCAAGAGACTCAGTCCAGCAGTATCTCTGTATCCATTAATCTCATCTGTCTCCACTAAAAGATGTAAAAGTAGCAGGTGAATAATGAAGTAAGTGTTGACAGTGATCCTGAAGTCATTATTTCTGCAGCTCTGCACTATCGTCACTCCTGAAACTTTGGTTTCTCGTGTCAGTACGAAGGCCTCGAACCTCTGCAATGCGCTGCTGGCTGTGCGGGTGTGTTGCCACGTCTGTTCTGGTGCCATATTTGATCTTTACTCTAAACTAAATTAATGTAATTTTTCTTGTGCTGGCATTATTCCTCTGCAGTTTAAGTGGACAAAACCAAGTTCTGCAAATTCTTGCCTTTGGGTTAAATGCATTTCCATGATGAGGGCAGAATAGTTAGCTGCCCAGTTGCTAGTTGAGGCTAACAGATTACAGATTGGAGCAAATATAGACACAATCCCTCATCATGGATTTGTGTTTTTAGACCTACACCAGAAACCCTGAACAGAAAACTAATTTAACAGCCCAACTTTACAATTTAGTTAAATTATACAGATTTAAGGGACTTTAAATTTAACCCTCTAACCTGGTTTAATAGTAAAATAACATACATATAACATATTTACAGCAATACAACAGTATATTGTGATTTAAATACAATTGAATAACAAAATAGGTTCTTATTTCTGTATGAGTGGAATAACAATTTTATGGATTTTAGTACCAGAGCCTCACAGCAAGAAGGTCGCTGGTTCGAGCCTCGTCTGGGCGTGGCCTTTCTGTGTGGAGTTTGCATGTTCTCCCCATGTTCTCCGGCTTCCTCCCACCCTCCAAAGACATACATGTTTGGTTAATTGGTCTCTGTATATTCACCCTAGGAGTGAGTGTGTGTGGGTGTGAATGGTTGTTTGTCCCTACCCTGGACTGGTGACCTGTCCAGAGTGTGTGTCCAGAGACACTGATTTAATACACGACTGAATTACAAAATGGTCCATATTTCCATAGTGAAACAAAATAGGATTAAAAGTGATTCATATCATGCAATTTTTTTACATAATTTTCTAAGTTCTCACGCAAACCTTAGATCAGGTCAGAATACCACTGACCCCTCCCATTTCAAACATTTATTTCCAGTTATTAAACTACAATAATTTTGACATATTAGTAATAAATGGTAAAAATGCCAAAATTATTTTCTTAATTATTATTTTTACAATATACTTTAGATAGAAAATATATATTCCATACTTTTTCTCGGGTCAGGCTTTAATGGGTTAAATAAATGCAGCATATTTTAAAGTTGAAGCTGTGTGGAGATAAAGATTTGGATGCTGGGTGTTTGTATTCTGAGCTGGAAGTGAGATGTGAAAACATCCGCTGCAAATCTGAATGACTCACTAAGTGAAGATTTCTAAACATCAGGAGCCCCAAAGCAAGTGACAGGAGTTTTTATGCCAAAGCCACAGTCCTTTTAGAGACAGCAGTTCACATATACAGTATACGCTAACCCTTAAATCCAGCAAGTAACTTTTGACTAGTCTCATGTATACCTGAATGGATCTGACCAGGATTCATCTCTTCTTAACTCACTGCCTGCAGCATAAGAACACAATTAAGGTCACATGTACTGTACGCACTTTGAGTGTGGATGTCATGAACTTAATTTGTTCTCTCCCCTCTATCAGGGACAGATGTGAAGGAAGCACAGGTCATTTGTGTGTCCACGGGAACCAAGTGCATCAACGGTGAGTACATGAGCGACCGCGGCCTGGCGCTCAACGACTGCCACGCTGAGATAATCGCCCGACGCTCGCTCATCAGGTACCTCTACACTCAGCTGGAGTTCTTTCTCAGGTCAGTAAAAGGTGTAAAATTCAGATTTGACGTTGCATTTCTGAGCTGTTTTTTTTTTTTATTATTTGCTGTTGTTTTGTTGTCATAGTAACATCAAAGAGGACCACCATAAGTCGATATTTATGCTGTGCGACAAGGGAGGCTACAGGTTAAAGGACAATGTTCAGTTCCACCTCTACATCAGCACCTCGCCCTGTGGAGACGCCAGGATTTTCTCTCCACACGAGGCCGGAGTGGAAGGTACAGGATAGTGTCCACACACTGCTCCACGCCAGCCTAGTGCCTCATCCTCATTTCTGCAGACGTGTGTTTGATTTGGTCAGACTTTAACTCTGAATTCAGTTTCAACAACATATTTTATTATTTATTAAATTCAGACATTTTCCTCTTTGCTTCGTGTAAATTAATTAGAATTTTACTCCAGTTGTCCAAATATGCATTTCAGACACATTTAAACAAGGCGCTAGTAATTAGACTGTTTTGTCATTCTCTGTCTTCCTCTATCAGTCTTTCTCCCACCCAGCCCACCCACTCTGTCTGTCTGATTAACCTCCCTCTTACTCTTGTCAGAGTGCTTTCCATTGCACATGGCAGCCTGAATAGAAAACAGCCACATTCAATTAGTCAGTGAATAGATGGCGCCTGCTGGTGGAACAGCAGAAAACTTTGATAACATAATGTGGGAGCCATTTCTTGCTTTCTTCTCTGGCTCTCTCTCAGAAAACACCCCTATTTACTATTTAGCAGAATAAAATTACTCTCCAGCATCTCCATAATGGAAAGAAAAAAGCCTCAACTAAACTCTGCTAAATGCTGCTAATGTGTCTTTTTTTTATTTAAACACTCCCACAAAAACAGCATCTGCGATTCAACAAGTGACAGTTATGATACAAAGTAATGAAAATTAATAAGTAACTGAAAACTCAATTTGCTCTTCACTATAGAGAGCAGTAAATCAGGAAAAAAAGGACAGATTAAATATTTAGCTGCAAAGAAGTTATATAAATAAACATAATGTATATTTAAACAACAGCTTTAAAAAACAATATATCTCTTTATATAAAAGTTAATAAAAAGCTTAGCTTAATTTCCATTCCAACATGTTTCAAACCGCATGTTATAAGCTACTCTTAAAAACTCTTTGGTACATGAAAACCGGGGGCATTTTTGTCATTTTAATTTATTGTTTGGACTGCAGACAGGCATGTTGTTCCATTACATGCATATTTTGGCTTTTGCATCATCTTACTAAATTAAACAAGAACATCCATATTCGGCTCCAGAAGTTTATGTACTGTGTTTTTCGGATGATATTTTGCACTTTTTCATAGTTTTGTTGGTATTGCAACTTATAAGCACAATTGTCTGTAACCATAAGAGGGCGCTCTTGACCTGTGATAACCACGGTATTTGCTGCTCCTGTACCAATGAAAGAAATTAACTGAAATATTTACTTAAAGGCAACTGAGAACGACTGAACACAAACACCTCCACATATTACAAACTTGAGCAGCAGTTGGCGGAGTTGTGACAAAGGATGAAGGTGATGTGGAATGAGATCAGGAGCTTGGTGAACTTGCCTACCGGTAACTTGCTTGTCGCCAGCTTGTTATGTTAGCTTAGCCTTTTTAGCCTCCCAGGCATGTTCTTTATGCTTTTATGAGCCTAAATAACTGTTAATGTATTATGTTAGCATACCGGGAACATATACAGCCTGTTGTTCCGTGTTTCCTTTCCAGATTAAATGTCTGTTCTTGGTTTTGGATTTTTTTAAATTATTAAAATAAATTTCTAAATTAATGCAACTTATATTCCAGTGTGACTTATTTTTGTTTTGTTTTTTTCTGTTCATGACGCATTTTTTGACTTATAATCCGGAAAATATGGCAAGTCATTCAACATTAACGCCACCTTTCCTGATGGCTGACTGAAAGGTCCTCATCTTGTCCACTAATGGACAAATATGCGATTACATAAACTGAATCTTTATCTGTATGCTGATAGCTTTTCTGTTTATACAAAAGTTTCTAAATGCATAAAAGGAAACACACAAATGAGTGCTTAAATACGGTAATGTTTATTTTTAAATTGTTACCAAACAATTACCAGTTACCAGTTTCTCGTAATGTTTTATTCCCCCTCAGTAATAAATAATGAAATCTTAAAATTTTACAATAAACAAAACTCAGTTTTTCATATGCCCAAATTATGATTTTTCTTTCTATAAGTTCTATACACATCTTCAAATTCAGATTTTGTCACCCCTTCATCTACTTTTATGAAATACTGTGTTTATGACAAAAAAAATGTAATAAATATTAACCCTTAGTTCCCTGCAGGTGTTTTAGCCTTTTTTTTTCTTTCCTATATTGTGTCCCAAAACACACTGTACATGAATCATTATGCATTAATATAATTTTTAAGCTAAAACAAGACAAATATAAGTCCTTAGAGAATTTATCTTTTTTTTTTTTCTTTTTTTTTTTTAACCTGTCTTGTCCAGCATCATAACAAGCAGAATGATCGTCTGGTTGCTGTATTGTGCCGAACAATTTTGCTTTGCCAAGAGGAGTCTTATGGGTACAAGGCTGCTCTTGATAGTCTGATTCCTTTATTTATTTATTCATCCATCCATCCATCCATTATCTGCCGCTTTTCCGGAGTCGGGTCGCGGGGCAGCTGCCTAAGCAGGGAAACCCAGACTTCCTTCTCTCTGGCCACATTCACCAGCTTATCCGGAGGGATCCAGAGGCGTTCCCAGGCCAGCCGAGAGATGTAGTCCATCCAGCGTGTCCTGGGTCTTCCCCGGG
>JBAMHW010000014.1:25807341-25825481 GCA_037177495.1 Rhadinocentrus ornatus
GAGGAGTGATGAGTGAGATCATGCAAATGCGACCCCGCCTCTACGGAGGCTAGAGGCAGACCAGGGCAGCCCAGAGATACGGGCCATCAACAGCAACCCCGGAGCATGAACCCAAGCCACCCCACCCCGAATACGAACCAAGCCCCACGCGGAGGGTGGCAGAAGAGAGCCCCCGCTAGAGCCCCCCGCGGTCTTTGGGCACAGGCCCCAGTGGGCCAAGATAGGCAGCCACCGGCCCCCCCAGGGACCGGCCATCCAGAGCGGCCCGAGCGAAGGGTCCAGGGCCCCAGGCTTTTATATATGGAAGTATTTTCTTCATATAACAGTGTTTTTCATGCATTGACATTATGGCACAGATTTGTGTTGCTCAGGCTCTAAAATGAGAAACTTCTCTTTTGATTATTATTTTCATCTACACATAAAATTCTAACTTATTGGAAAATATTACATCCTGCTTTTTATTTAAATTCAGAAGCATATCCATAATTGTCATTGTCTCGTTGTCATGTCTCACTCAGATCAGGGAGACAGACATCCTAACCGGAAAGCAAGGGGCCAACTAAGGACCAAAATTGAGTCGGGGGAGGGCACCATCCCTGTGAGGTCTAGCAATACCATCCAGACATGGGATGGTGTGCTTCAAGGAGAGAGGTTACTCACCATGTCCTGCAGCGACAAGATTGCAAGGTAATTACCTTCATACAGTTTACTTCCCAGTTCAGTTTGTAGTCATGTCACCTTTTAACCAGCAGCAGCAGATGTTTATTGATTTGCTGTTTTCTATTGAACGTTTAAAGCTCCCCAGTTAACATAATGTAGTTTGTTTCTTTAATCCAAAATCAACCTGCAACAACTTCCATCCAAAATACCAGAATAGCAACTAAAATGTATTGGTTTATTTATTCATGTGTAGAATCTAGACATGTTCTGATGTCCTGAATTACCTTTCAAACAATTGCCTTCAACGGATGGATGGACCACAACAGAAACCCAGAACTTCATACTTCAGCACTTACAAAGTGTTTTTTATTTGCCGGTGCCATAACGTTCTGTGCGGTCCTCGCTTTGTCCACCCACTTTATCATATCAAGTCCATGATTTTCTTTGGAGAGTGTCAGGGAGAGGTGAATTGATGGATCCTATGTCCCTTGGGGCATTTTTGTTAGCAGATCATAGCGTCTTTAGTCTCTGTTCATGTTCGAGGCAACATTGTTCCCTTGTGATAAATGGTAAAGCTTCACCATTACTTGTCTTGCCAGCCCTTATGCTTCCTCCTCTTTTTCTGGCTGGGATGATAGTCTGTGACTGAATGCAGGAGTGTTTGAGAGACATGTCGGATGTGTCTACTGTGTTGCAAATGCTGTTTGCACCAGGAGAGAGGTGTTGTCGCCAGCATGGAGGGATCCTGTGGACTATTTAGAAATAGACTCCAGGTTGATGAAGAGTAACTGAAAATAGGGAAATGCAGTAAAATAATTAAGCTGTTGGGGTATCTTCCCTTTGCTGTGCATGGCTTCCTGATTGTGAGTTGTCATGACATGGCTATTAGCCGGGTCAGCAGTCTGCCCCCCGCCTGCTCCTGTCCCCGTGTGAGAGGCTGTTAGAGCTGCCGCTGGGTTTTTGAGTGGCACATTTTGACCATGCCCTGAGTGTTTTCTCTTTACACATCGTTTTCGCCTCTCATTTTCCCACAGTTCCACTGTGAATAAGCAGCTCTGTCTCGTGTCTTTAATGTGACTGAGCTCATTAGCATACAGGCTCTTTAAGGGTTCTTCCTGTTGTATTTGTTTGCTATGTTTGTCATTATTTCTTTAACCGATGATCAGGTTTGCTTCTGGTTTGTTGTGACCCCTTTTTAATCTGTGTTTGTCCTAAATCTCGGAGTATAAATGTTTAAAGCTTAGGGATTCAACGAAAAAGACAGTGATGTTTGACAGGAATGAAATTGAATGCTTCTAAAAATATAACTCAAGTGTGTATGTTACCTGTTTGGTGAGATTTTTTTGTTCACTGTGTCCTTCAGAAGGTATTCAAGTGTGTATGTGTCACCATGTTATGATGAAACTGTGTGTGTTTGTTACCTCTGTGTTTGTTACCTCAGGTTGTGTATGGTTCAGAATATTATGGAGCGTTTCACTGTCCTGAATTTGTGTTTTACTGCCTTTAGCTCTGAAGTCAGAAGATTTAATTTTGACTACCCTCAGTTTTACACACACCCTCTCACACACATCTGTACAGAGAATATTGTGTTTGGAAACAATGGACCCTTTGCATTGCCCCCGGGGTCTTATGCATGCATATTCTTCATTATTCTGGGTTCATATTGAACATTTTACACACTCTCAACACTGTGCCTGAAGTAAAATGATAAATCAGAGGAGCTTTTTTAACACACTGTTATTGGCAGATGTTTAGCTAAATTGTAACACTGCTGTAAGAGTTTTTCTACTTAGAAACAAATATAAGGAACAGACTAAAATCAAATAACCTTTTATTAATATAATTTGTGTCATTAAATCATTATAAACCTGGATTGTCAAACTGTTGTTTGAGCTGGAACACCATAGTGAATGAAGTTCCTAAATTATGATGACTGTATTTTTTTTAATAAATCCCCCTACATGAAAACTGCAATGTCTATAACATTAGAACATAAAATGGATGAATAACACTACATTATATTACAAACAAGTGCACTGGTTTCCACAGTTTAAGTACAAACCATTTAAATAAGAAACTTTTTTCTCTCTGCTCTGGCATACATGTAACCTAAAACATCATCAGATATTTATGTGGTAAAAGTAGATAAAAAGGTCATTTAACAAGTGAGAATTAAATATATAGTTATATAATATAGGGAAAGGATTCTGTATGGTTTTCGTATTATATGACTTAGATTTCAGTTTCGACCCGATGGTGAAGTAAAACATTTGTGGCAATCAGTGTTGTTTTAACAATAGGAAGTTGTTGGATTTTAACTGTTTCTCCCTGTTTTCTTCAACTCTTAACTCAAAAGTTTTTTATAATTTTTGTTTTTTTGCAATTTTTGGTCTACCTGTTTTGTTGTTGTTGTTTTTTTATGTAACAACCAAAAAACAAAACAGAATTTATTATTTTGTAGCTATGACACACTGATCCACACAGACCAAGCCTTTTCATCATCAGCATATGATTCTCAATAGTCCCTGCTTTCAGAAGGAAGACATTTTTGCACAACAGAAACTATTTGCATATTTTCCACTTTTTCCTCTGTTTTTCTTGCTGTTTAGTTATTTATGCTGCTGTTTACCTACTATCCTCACTAAACCAACACCAACTTTTAAGATGTTTTTGACTCATGGTGGTGCCAAAAAGACCCCTTGCTGTATTCCGAATTAAAGAACATTATTTTGTTATTTTTAAAATAGACATATTAACTTCTTATCACTTATTGATCTTTGGCTGCTTCTGATTGGATATTACCATTAATTTATGTTCAAAATAGAGGTCTTTTAGCAACATGAGGGTCATTAGGGCGATCCTTTTTTATAATGAAAGTCATGTTACCTTTGATCAGTCATTGTGTGTTTACCATATAGTCTCTGAATGAACAATATTTAAAGAATGGGTTGTAAACCCCCTGGATGACATATAAATGCTTGGAATACTGAAGGGTAAGCTATCGATCACAGTTAACCCCACAGAGTTGCACACTACTGCTTCTGAAAAATTGTTGACGATATAAGTGATGGTGCTTGGGGGCAACTGCGATCTAGCAGAATTTTAAATGTTAAACACACAAATTATTCTACAAAAAAATGGTTAGTTGTCTCGCTTCCTTAACCGCTTCCTGTTGAGATTCAGCTAATTGACAAGTGGCAGAGATTTATTTATTTATTTATTTTTATTTCTACTGTTTAGGATTTTTTTTAGAGCCGGTGTGGAGCCACATTTCTGAGCCTACTGTGATACATTAACTGAAAATTCACAACTTGCCAAGTAACTTTTCTGCCATCGTCAAAGATACGTGTCTTCCTTGAATACCAGAATTTGCAAAACATAGACTGTAATCTCTGATGGAGCATCATCACATCATGAAGGTTTGAGGGCTGAACACCAAGCCAGAGAACAGCATTTTTATGCACAGCCATGGAGAGAGTTGAGGATCACCACATACACCTGCCTAATTTTTACCAAGTAGTTTTTCAAACTTATACAAGAGACAAATGGAACTACCTGATACACCAGTAGACCATTGCTCCTGCCAGAATGATTCTCTCTTGCTCAAAATATTTAATATCTACAGTATTTGGTTGGATTTTTACAGAGCAGTTTGCTTTGGTTAATATTAGCTGTTGCATCTGTCAAAGTTCATTTTAAATGATCTGAAATCTGTCAGTCAGGGTCTAGAGTTGAAACACCCTAACTATGTTTTATCCAGTGGTTGATTCCATATCTGTTTCTGAGGTGATAGCGTAAATTTATCTCTCCTTTAATAAGACTCAAACATATAAAATTTGTGTCTCTAACTCAAATTTGTTTGTCCATCAATCATTGCAAGCTGTTCTGGCTCGAATGAAATAAAACAGGCCCAGACCATAATGCTAAAACCATTATAGTCCCATTTCCAGCAACACATTCAGGTCAGGACGGGATGGTTGATTTGGTTAACCCTGGTCTTTGTTGCATTACCACAGCCAGTCATACCCTTACCTGGTACCCTTACCAGGCGAATCAGCCAGATGGCAATACATAGCTGTCATAGTAACGCTTTCCTTGAGTTATTAAAAAAGAAGAACGCAACACAGAAACAAAGGAGGAGATTGGCGGAAATCCAGCAGCTTGTGTTCTTTCTTCTTGGCATGTGGCTTTAAACACAGAAGCATCCTTAGCGTATTTAAACATGGCGCTGTTGCCTCCTAGTTCTGAGCCCCCGACCTGCGGAGGAAGTCATGATTCTTGTGATTAATTAACAGATTGTATTGTGTCAAGCTTCATTTATTGGAGCAATAAGACTGGGACCCCGATGGAAGAAAGTATATTCTGGCAACTATTTTTTCCATTGGAAACAATGTAAAAAATGTGTACCAACCTAGACCTGTTAGTAAAAATTGGACTTGTGTTTCACAGATGAGGTGGGGGTTAATTTTCTCCAAACACAGACCTTCTTTTTTACTCCAAATTCTGTTTCATTCTCTCTCTTTTATTAAGACATTCAAGATTCACCACATTAAGAGGGTCATACTCTCATCTGTCTTCTTTTTCATTTAAGTTTATTCTCTTAGACTACTACTACATAGAAATACATAACCTCATAAAACAAACCATGCAAAACCATGTAAATTATTGTTAAATAAGGTTATGTCTTCAGAATTGCAGCATTGAAGATAAATGAACACATACATCTGCAGAGGAATACATCTGCCTATAGTCCTTTACTTGCTGTATTTCAAACATTTGCTTTTCTCTTTACTCTCCCCCTCCCTATTTCCATCATCTTCTTTCTTTCTGTTCTCTTCCATATTCTCAACTCCTACTGATTTTCTTTTTATCTGCCCCCTCCTCTCAATGACTCCAACACCCCCTGCCTCTCTCTCCTTCTGTCTCTCCATGTCTCTCGCTCAGTGAAGTGGGCAGGCGCTGCTTCACAGAGCATGTCATTGGGAAAATGACTGAGGAGACATAGCGACTAGCTCAGCATAGAAATACACAGATGTTTAGAAAAAATTAAATTGGATACCTAGAGTATACACAACTGCAGGATAATGTGTGACATACTAATATATATTGTGTACTCCTATATACGGGCTTCCATCATATTCTGATATTTCATTTTTGCGAACTATACTGTAATAGTAACGAATAAATGTTTTCTCTGAGAAACAGCTTGTTTGAAAATTGCAAAAAATCTCTTTAGACATAATGTTGAAAGAAGATTTAGTGATTTTATTTCAAGCTTCCTTTCTTAATTGTGGCAACTAATGTTGATGGGTGCAAGGTTTTTATTTAGGCAAAATTAAAATAAGCATCCAGTCCTTACAAAGTTTTACAGTTAAGTGTCTTTATTTATGATGTTTAAAAAAATAGTACAGTTTCTGCTGATCATTGGGTTGAATAATGGATCAAAGCAACTGATTATCGATTGTATCTCTTGTCATTTATCTTAAAAGAGAGATATGAGTGTATTTCCAAACAATATGGAGTCCATCATTCTTCAAGAAGAAAGATCTTTCACATGGAAGACAGTCACCAATCTTCCCAAAGTGGACATCCCAGCAAGTTCACTTCAAGATCAGACCAGTCAATACTCAGAGATTTATTTATTTTTTAGCAAAAGTATCAAAAGATACATCTCAGACTCTACAGGCCTTAAATGTAAAAGTGTATGACAGCACAATTAGAAAATGAGTGAACAGGTATTGCTTGTTTGGAAGGATTGCCAGAATAGTTCAAAGAATAGCATTTGGTGCAAATCAAACACAATGTATTTGCATAAATACCACATATCCATTATCAAGCACGGTGGTGGAAGGATAATGGCTTGGGCTTGTTTAAGCCACAGGACATAGCAACTTTGCAGTCATTGGGTTGGTTCTCTGTATACTAAAGCATTCTAGAGACAAACGTGAGGCCACACATACAGTAAATAGTTCCCTCAAGTTATAGATTTAAATGTGGATTTACAAGCTGATTAACCATGTTGTGTACTTAGTGTTTTACACACCGATTCTGTATTTTGACTCAGTTTTAAATAAATGATGATATTGTGTAATATGTCATGCACCTTTTATTATTCAAGGTTGTTTAGGATCTGGCATTGGCCAGATTTTTTTTTTATTCTTTCCATAATATTGAAGAAGGGTTTGCTTTCTTGTTTTTACAAGATAAACCCTGACACAGAGTTGATCATGAAAGTTAGGTCTAATGTGAATGGAAATTTTTTTCCAAGACCAAATTATTCAAACAAATTACTATTTATTTGTGGTTTAAACTGTATTATAAACTGTAAAATTCCTGATTCTTTCATGTATGTGTTTTCCTCTGCAGGTGGAACGTGGTGGGCATCCAGGGCTCTTTGATGAGCTATTTTACGGAGCCAATCTACTTTTCCAGCATCATCCTTGGCAGCCTTTACCATGCTGACCATCTCTCCAGGGCCATGTACCAACGCATTGCAGATATCGAAGACCTACCCCAGCAGTTCACCCTCAACAGGCCTCTGCTCAGTGGTAAGAGCTCTCATTGATTTAGAGCCAGTGGTAAAATAAGGAGAGAAAAAAAAACAGGATAAGATTTCTTTCTTTTTACTCCAGAAGTTATCTTCACATTTTCAGAACACAAAAACCATACCAACATTACCTTGTTAAACCTTGCCAATCAAATCCCAGCTAGCCAAATATCAAGTGGTAAGAAGTATTTACTGGACTGGTCAGTTCTGCAGCAAAAGAGGACAGACGGAGCTGTTCTCTTCTGTTTGATCTGAGCTGGCATTTACCTTCCTGCTTTGGAATTTAAATAGCTTTATCATGTTGTGTAAACTTTCAGCATTGGTTTGACCTTTTGAAAAGGCCACATAGACCGAGGTTGCTGTTGTTGTTTTTTTTTCTTCTTCTTCTTCTTCTTCTTCAAATGTGAAATTTAGACCAGGGCTATTCATTTCAATGAGGGGAGCAATCCAGCAGGTTTACATTGTATCCCGCTTCCAACATACCTGACTCAAATTAATCAGTCCTTGTGCAGAACTTAATAGGCTGTTAGATCCATTTAATTTGATTCAGGTGTGTTAAATCAGGAAAACATTGAAAACCTCGTGAGATCGCATTCAGTAGCCTTGATTTAGAACAGGGGTGTGAAACTCCGGTCCTCAAGGGCCACTATCCTGCAGGTTTTAGTTATTTCCTTGCTCCAACACACCTGAATAAAATCAAATGGACCCAACAGCTTCTTCACAATAACCCATTCATTTCAGTCAGGTGTGTTAGATCAGGGAAACAATTAAACCTGCAGGATGCCGGCCCTCGAGGACCAAAGGTTGACACCCCTGATATAGACCATTCAGTGATTGTCTTTGTTTTCATAGACGTAAAAGACAAACATTGACTTTGCCAGCGTTTGAACTTGAGCTTAAACTTGAACTCAACTTTATTGTCTTACACAAGTACAATTAAATGTCTTCCAGTACAACCCGTCCCAGAGTGGACAACAACAACATATAAACAGACAGGGTCAGGCAGACTGAGGCAGCTACCGCAGGGGCGGCGCACCTTTTGATTCTGAGCTTGCATTTAGCCTGCTCATATTAATCATCCTTCGAATAAAAGGTTTAACTTATGTTTCATTTTCATAAAGTAGTTTGTGCTACTTTATATCTCTGTCTCGCATTTTTCTATCTCACATAATAAACTCTTGTTGCTTGCTAATCTTAAATCCCATTTATTTGCAAGTGCTACTTCTTTAAAGCCTCCTACATGTGCAATTTACAGTTTAAAAAGGGTCCGTTTTACATATAAACAATATGATCAGTATGATCCAAAACAATATGATGTTTAATTTTGGGGGATTTACATTTAGTATGTATGGATTTTTCAGCCATGTATTCTGAACTATTTTGTTGAACTATTTGCCCACACGGCGTTCCACAGAGGCTCTAGCTCCTCCAATCTTTACTTCTCAATCACTTTTTAAACCAAGTTGCCTTTTAAAACTGTTGCCTGGTAAGTATGTGACCGTACACACATATCCCAACTTCTTTAAAATGTGTTGTTCAAAACTCAAAATGAGAACAAAAGTTCATCAGGTACCTATTGGCAATGTTTGATTTGTTTCTGTGTTTTTTCAAATTAATTTAATTAAGTTAAGTTTAAGTGTGTAGGACCGTGGCCTGACTTCTTTGGCAACAAGGTTCTGTTTTATAAAGAAAAAGATTAACATTTCTACTTTAAACACATTATAAATTATTTTTAATGCTAAATTAAAGTTATCATCTAGCTGAGAAGCATTTTAATAGAAACTAATTATATTTTAACCCTTAAAGCCCCAAAACAGCTCTTTTAAGAGCTAAAAAAGTACAGACCTAATCACCTAGAAATAATATTACAATAATAAAACAGGGTCATGGTGTTTGTTTTCAACTGTTGTTTAAAGTTTAGAGCCTAATAGGCACAAAACAAGACCAAAACTATATTTTTGTACCAATGTTAAAGGTGCAGGATGTAACAACATCAAAGGTTAATGACAAGAAATTTCACATTTCTCTGTTTTATTGCATTTTGCTCAGTAATTGTAATAGATACTGAGAATACATTCTCTGTGGTCCCTTAACACCAAGAACTTGCATATGAACCTTATTATTGTGAAGCAATTTTTCATTTACTTTTGGTCTGTTTAGGCAAATATTCTGAACATATGGCTAAGGCTTGAGGAGTTAAGCATTACCTTACTGTATACAATCTCAGTGCAAAGTCCATCTGTCTTACGAGCTGAACACAGGGAACCAAAATGGCCATAAAATGAGAGAAGCAAATTTCAGGATTAAAAGTTAAAAATTTTATTGCTCACCTGGTCAATGTGCCGTTATAAAATAAGGCAGAATCATTCAGGTGAATTGAGTGACACTGTGGTAATTTGTCTCGATCCTTGAGGATGGCATGGATCGTCATATCACAGCCTTAAAGTGCAGCACCCCCACCCCCCAAACCCCTCCTGCTACTCTCCTTCGGTTGCTCTCTAAGTGACGGGTAGAGGAGATAATAGTCAGGGGGTTATTAACCTTTTCCGCTTTAGAGAACTTTTAGCGGTTAAGGGCTGTGGCCTTAGAGCACTGAGGATTTCATCCCCTGTAAATCATTTTCTGCCACAAGTGCTGCCAAATGGAACCAAGAAGCTTAATACACTGACACACACACACATACACTCACATAAAAAGTAAGACACAGGGATTTATGGCAGCCATATATCTGCCATTTATGCTTCAGATACAATGGAGGCCAAAGCCCTTTGGTTTGCTGAGAAAGTGCAAACTCTGTCCTCAGAGACCCCCTACAAGGTGGATGGCATCCTTTCTCTCCACTGTGTTGGACAAAGTTAAATTTAATAAGGATGATACAGCAATAGGAGCACTTGAAGGACTGCGCTGTGTGTTTAAATACTTCATTCATTGTTTAGTTTTATCCATTGGTTCAGTTCAAGATCTTTGTCATTATGCAAGCACAACAAAATTTTGAGGAATGAAATCTTGAATCTTATTAGGTCCACCTGCAATTGCTTGTTAACACAAATAGCTAATCATACAATCACAACAACTCAATGCATTTAGGCACAAATACATGGTCAAGATGACTTGCCCAAGTTCAAACTGATGAAGGAAAAGCAGATTTAAGCAACTTTGAACGTGACATGGTTGTTGGTGCTAGACAGGTTGGTCTGACTGAAGGCCATTACACACCGGGACCGTTGCGAATAAACAACACGATATTGCAAATAATTCAGAGGAGAAATTTCAAAGTTTTTGTCTATGCACACCAAGTGTGATACGAAAGTGCGAATAAATTATGAAGATTCTAAAATATATTCGGAAAGTGGAAAATACAAACCTGGATTCCACGTCAGGTAACGACGATATTGTGCTGATGCTGCCAAAAAAAATAATAAAAAAATGAGTGCACCGGGTACATCCTATACTTGAAAAGAGAGTGGAGCTTGGGGAGTTTAATTGTTCCAGGAGCTGAAGCTGTATTACAACCGCTTCAGGACCGACTTTCGGATCTTCATAATTCAGCTCATTGGCTATTGTTTGCCACACATTGTCTTTGTGATCATTGTCGCGGTAATTCTTGTCTCGCTTGTCGAACAAACACGAGTGTTGTGAGACAAATGTAATAAGACGCTCGGCCACAGTGATACAAAGTTTGAAAGAAGCAGCAGTGAGAAGTGACACTTGCATAGCTCGCAACTTTGGCTCTCATTAATACGTCGTCTCTGATTGGTCGATTGTGTATCTGTCGGATGCGAATATTAAGAAAAATCAACCTCAGTCCGAAAAAATAAACCTCGCAAAATCGCTTAATGGAAATTCGTCACTGATGTGAATGTTTCCATTGACTTCTCAATGGTTCGATAAAAAATATTGCCGTGCGAATTAGTCGGACGAAATGTTCGGAGTAGGTGTGTAAAGGCCTTAATTCAGAAACTGCTGAGTGACTGGGATTTTCACACACAACTATTCTCACAGGCTCACCAAAACTGGACAGTTGAAGATGGAAAAACGTTGCCTCGTCCAATGAGTCTCCATTTAAGCTGCAACATTTAGATGGTAGAGTCAAAATCTGTTGTAAACAACATGAAACCTTTTATCAGCATTTCAAGCTGGTGGTGTAATGATGTTAGAGGTATTTTCTTGGCAAACGTTGGCCCCTCAGTACCAATTAAACATTATTTAAACACCAAAGTCAGAATGTTGTTGCTGATCATGTCCATTATGACCTCAATATAGCATCTTTTGATGGCTCAGAGATTATCTGAGACGTCCTGGATCCTGGCAGCTGCGTTTTGGGCCATTTGTAGGCGGAGCAGAGATGCATCGGGCAGACAATTGAAAGAGAATTGCAGTAATCTCAATGAGATGGAAAGGCTTGTCTATGCTTCTTTGCAGGGATACACAGACCTGATTTTAGCACTGTTGATAAAAGGAGCAGACTACATTATTTACATGCTGATCAAGGCTCAAACCCCGGCTCATGACAACACCAAGATTACACAAAACGTGGTTTTATTGAAGATAACAAATAATCAAGAAACTTTTTCACCTCAACTTAATTTCCATCAGATCTGGGCCCCTTTATTTACTGTTTTGTGTGTGATGGTAAGTGTAAAAAGACAAGACATTGGATATTATACAAACATAGTGAAGGAGGAGAAAAGGGAAGAAAGACAACAAGCAGACAAAGACAAAAAAGGGACAAATACATGTCTGGTTTAAAAATATGACACTACGTGGTATAAACCCCATAAACTGGTTTAAAACAGAATAAAACTCACAAACACGATCCCTAACCAGGAACTGTGATAAACTGCATGGGTGGGGGATTTATTTAAATTTTTGATGATGATTTGTGATTGTTTAATTGTGTCTGTGTTCTTTTTGTTTTGTTTTGGGGTTTTTTTCTTGCTGTGAAGATTATCTTTGGGCCAAAACCAGCTGGAGCAGATTCACACGTGTTAGTTTCATCTGCATTAAGCTCCATTTATTCCGTTAACCCCGGTCCTTTCTGATTCCAGGTATCAGCAACGCTGAAGCCAGGCAGCCAGGCAAGGCTCCGAACTTCAGCGTTAACTGGACAGTGGGCGACCAGGCTCTGGAGGTGATCAATGCAACCACGGGGAAGGACGACATGGGCCGTGCTTCACGACTCTGCAAACACACCCTCTACAGCCGCTGGGTGCGTCTGCACTCCAAGGTACTGTCACACACGCATCAGGTCATCAGCATGATTCCAGAAAGACTGGGTCTAGCATTTTTCTTTCTTTTTCTGGTTGTTTTTCAGTCTGATTCACTCAAACTGAGTTTTTTAAAATAGCAGTTTCCATCTCTAGACTCACACCGTGGTGAGATGCACTGAGTTTATTGATTAGTTGATTCCTTACTTTCAAGTATTGCTGGCAGTCTCGCTGTAGTTTCATCAGTGTAACTTTTCCCCCAGAGGTAACGCATCTGATTGGATGAGGGCTCATCTGATGTGATATTTGAACATTGAGGTGGGAAATGTCAACAGCATATTCCCCAAAGTCTTCACCCACTTCCTAGTGACTCTAATTATTGAGGAGTATGTTGGAAAAGTGAGTCACAGCAGAGAAAAAGAATCCAGATATCAGAATCTGCATTGTCAGTGTCTTTCTGATTCATTTCAATGTATTTTTAGTGCAGAACTTAACAATAGGAATAGTTTGCAGCAAAATTTAAATGTACTAGTTTCATAAAATCTTGTAAAATTGTTCCCTGCATTCAGCTTCAGTTTCAGAATCAGAAAAAAAGCTTGTCATAGTTACATGTTTTCACATACACAGATATGTTCATATCATACTGCCTGAGTCGTCAGACTGCAAGATTCTTATATTAAAAAGAGAAAACCTTAAATACAAAAGGTTCTTGCAAACTAAATGGTAAACAAATTATGACAAACTACAGAAATGTAGTGAAATTGTCCCCAATCTGAGTTAACTTTTCTGATTGCTGATGGAAAAAAAGATAAACTTTGAGTTTCTGTTCTGCTCCGGGACATAACAAAAAACGCAAACTGAGGGTAAAATCTAAGGATTGTTGATGTTTTGGGCCTTTTTAACCACCTGATTTCTGACAAGTGAACACAAGTCTCTATGCCTCCCCCAATGATTTCACAGCAATGTTTGCAATACTAGTGAGAGCATTTCTTCCCCGAAAGAATAAAACACTCAACCAACTAATAAAGGAGAATGTTCAAAGACGTTAAATAAACGAGCAAAAGAAATTTAAAAAAAAAGAATTCAGCCTCCTTAGCAAGTGTCTGTTGTCCCTATTTAATAATGAACATCAGATTTTAGCCGATGGTCGAAGACCGTAGTGAGATATTCCTATCCTCATCACAAAAATAAAAAGGGTTACATAAAAATAAAAACTTTTAGCATGAACATGAATATCCTGTTTGAATAATACAGCCGTAACTCTAAATCTCTATCAAATCACAGTATAGTGTGTGAACATCATCCCTGCAGAAAAGATGAGAGGTGTTAGTACAGACAGTTCAGGCGAGGTCTCAAAAATGGGCATTTTGGCACCATTTGGCAACATCTTTTCTCAAAGTCCCCGTATTGGGCAGCCTCAGCTTTTAAAATGTTAACTAAAGAACATAGCTCTGAAGTGGAGCACAGTTAGACAACCTTCTTGGATGTATGTGCAGTAACAAAATCCCCATTTCCACCAGTCCCTGTGGGGACAGTTTGATGCAGTTTGGTTCAGTAAATCCTGATCTCTGTTGTGCTGAACGGGGCGGTGTGTAGCTGCCGCCCCATGTACAGAGGCTACAGCTCCTCTGTGTGGCCGGCTCAGATTTGAGTCCCAGCCTTGGGGCCCTTTGCTGCATGCCATTCCCGGCTCTCTCTCACCCCCTTTCCTGTTAGGCTACTGTCAAATTAAAGGTCACCAGAGCCCAAAAATCCTTAAAAGAAAAAAAAATTATGCTGACCCTCAAGAAGCTAATCGGGGAGATTAAAATAAAAAATATGAGGCTGCATTTGTTAAACAGAAGAGAAATCTGCAAATATAAGTCTGACGTGAGATGTAGGTTGTTCAAGTATTCAATATATATAAAGTTTCACCTGCTGTATGTCTATTAAACATCTAAAACTTAGTTTCTAGCTTTTAAAGAAACTACTTTTGTTTTTGTTTTTGCTCACTTCCTTTACTTTCCATTTCCTCTTCCTTCTCAGCTGTCGTCCATCTTGCGGATTAAAGTGCTGAAGCCCAGCTCCTACCATGAAGCCAAGCAGGCAGCCGCAGAGTACCACTCTGCTAAGAAGGCGCTCATCAAGGCCTTCCACAAGGCCGGGCTGGGGGCCTGGGTCAAAAAGCCCATCGAGCAAGACCAGTTCACTCTAAGCTCCTGAGGGAGTCTGGGTACTGGATGGTGTGGGATTCCCAATGCCCCCGCCACCACCATTCCTCCCTCCCTGACCCAGGGCTGAAAGCCAGAGAGCCCCTTATTAACGACCAGGCATTTATTTTCCGTCCTCGTGTCGGCGACGCACGTGCACATTGTACTTGCGTGGTTTCACAAACTCATCACTCTCATTCCTCAGAGGACCTCGGCCTCATGTCTTTACTTACCATGTTGATTTTTAACCTTTGGATTTTATTGTACTGGTGTTTTTCCATCTGCTCGTTTTCTGGTTTTAAACTGGAATCAATGTTTTTTCCCCACATTGTTGTTTATGTTTCCCAGAGAAATCATGGTCCTTATGCTGTAGGTGTGAAAGTTGGAGTTATACAGTTTTGTCTTCTTGAATAACGAGTGTAGCCAGTTTAGGGTGAAATGTAGCCTGTAGAAAGAAGAAAGAAGATATTTTTTGACTAAAGCTAATGTGTATGGACCTAAAAAGTATCTCTCTATATATATATACTTGCTAAAAATTAAGGACTATGGTCTGTAGTTTAATGATGCATAAACCTTCAAGATGTAAATCCAGTACAGAGAAGTGAAGGTAGCTAAGATAACATATGTGTGTTTTCTGATCCGTTCCGTAGGATAAGACTACATGTTCTTAGCCCCTGTATTAAAGATGAAAATGTTCTGAAATATTGTCACCCTGTTTGATTCACTGACTTGAAAGATAATCCAAGGCAGGTGTGACGACAGTTTAGCTCACTCTCGTTGGTGTTTTTTGTCTTTCATTAACTCAAATATTTGTTTCATAAGTTATTTTCCATCACTGTCATCTCATACTTGAAAACAGCGGGGGTGGCTCGTGTGGACTCCTCCCCACGCCTGGGTCTGGTATAAAAACTTTGGGAGGTGCTGCACGTTGTATTTTTTTATTTATTTATTTTTTCCTTGATTTAAGCCATGGCTTTGCATGGAAACTGAACTGAGAGGCTTGCAGAACAGGATACATGTGATGGGGAACTCCATGCATCCATCAGCGAATGATTTTGAATGAATGCCAGCAACTTCCTCCACAGGCAGCTTTGAATCTTTGTCTCTATTTTCTAAAAAAGAAATTCTGGTTGATTGGTTTTGGGGTGGAAAGGACTGTTTTTGTTTTCCTTTTTTTCTAAAAGAATTTAAGGATTGGGGATTATACACAGTGGAAATAGTAACAGTACAACAAAACCTCTCAGAACTTGTATAATGTCACTTTGTGGCTGTGATTCATTAACATATGTGCTGCAGCACCACATACAGTACAGTATATAAAGTTATATTCAAGTGATGCCAGTCTGTAATAAGTGCGATGCAAATATGTTGTAGTTCCTTCAATCAACTCTCTTTGGAAGCACTTTCACAACATTGAAGTATTATGCAGTCCCTGCATGAACTTGACTAAAAAGTTGTATGCTAATATCCGAAACCAGTAGTTTACAACCAAATGTCTATGCTCATTTTGTACCCCTACTTCAGAAACTAAGGCTATGTTCACACAACCAGCCACATTGTTAGATTGTGATTTAAAACAGATCAGATTGGATGGTTTACAATCAGAATTACTAGTCATACACCTTATTTCCATGTGAATCAACTGCCTGCAGAAATGGTGCACAACAAAAAGGTCATATTCATAGGACTCCTCAGAAGATTATCTGGAGAATCGTGAATATTCTTAAATATAATCTATTGCAGAACATTTGTAGATTATATTTATCCAGCTTTTTAGGAAAGAAACACACAAGAAAAGCTAGATGGCTAGCTTTTGCTAATTTAGCAGCTATTGCTAGCAACACGCAGGTTTGCAACATGATTTGTTGCATACCAGTGGTTTCATTCACATCACTGGAATAACTATCCCAAGGATGCTCGAGGTGGATTTCATGGGGCTAAATGTCTTTACACATGTACTGAGCATTATCGTCATAAACCTGCAGCACTATTACAGCTAAAGCTACTAAAACAGCATAAGCTAGCCATCTAGCTATACTTGTGCTTCTCCATATTTTATAAGTGACTAAAAAAAAAGTTTGGGCTTTTCAAGAGCTTCACATAATCCACAAAATTGCTACAGTAGACTCATTTTTGTGGTCAGAAAGTTGCCCTGATAAGAGCATATAACAGTACATTTTACAATATTTCCTAGATTAGTTTTTTACTCTCAGCAACACTGCATCCCCTTGTGTCTTGGTTTGTTAGCATTAACCGGCATAACAAACATTACCTGTTGTGTCATGTTCAGCTGGACGGCTGAATGGTGATTTTGTTGTTGGGAATAAAATCCATTTCTCCTCTGCTCTCCGATTGGCTGGCGTTTCTTCCCATTGTTGACGTACCGCAATCAGTGGACAAACGATGTCAACCAAAGCTCTCATCTGAGCGTTGCCTGGGTTGGATTAGCAAAAATTGGATTTGTGCTATTCAGACTATTATAAATAAATAAAAATCAGATTTGGGCCCAGTGTGAATGTAGCCTTATGTCTCACAAACATGCCTTTTTCTGTTGTGGCATGCTAGAGGAAATTTAGTGAGAATGTGCACCGTTTCAGTGGACAGTTATGTTTACATAAAAGTCATATGCAAGATGCTTGTAGCCATGGTTACGAATCATTAAGTCCAATCTGTGTTGGATTTTAATTGAGCAATGTGGCCGGTAATGTGAATTTAGCTGAAGTGAAATTGGGAATTAATTAATCAGATTATTATGTAAACAAATAGGATTTTAGTGAGTTCAGCTGGTAATGTGAATGTTGTTTTAGCTGCATATTCTTTGTGAATTGACTTCCATGTTTTAAATCGGTAAATGAAGATGTATTTCCAGGTTATTGCAGTGAATTCCCACTTCCAGCTGTCAGAAAAATGTACGAGTGTGCAATTTATGTGTGTGCTCAGGTGTCTTTAAGCATACTCAAGTCAAATTCTCACCAAAGATGAAGATGTCCATGTGTGTTTCTGTCCCAGTGTTTTCCCTAATGGGAATTATTTTCTAATATCTCAAATATAAGTCTGCCATCAACCCTTTACTGTCAGGTTTTTGTATAAATACACAATGTACTATTGCTTTGTACAAAAAAATGATTCAGTTCCAGATGGGGGAAACTGAATAGTCAGGCTTCTCTAATGCATTTGTAGCTGTCAGTGACCACATGTGTATCGTGACCTGCGACCATTATATCTGCAATATAGTAGTTCTGTGTAAATAAGAAACAACGGATATGGCAAATCTTCTTCCCTGTTAAACCGTCAAGAAAACTGTTCTGATCTTTCCTGTGTTGCTGGGATTGTGAAGATGTTACTGTTCCAGAGTATTTGTGGTTCTGTGCAACTTACTGGGCACCATAAGCATGGCACTAACACTGCCAGGGTTTAACATGCTTCATCCCCACTGTAGCTACACACACACACACGCACACACATGAAAGGGGAAAAAAAAACTGCACTGTTAAGTGCCTCAGCTTAAAGTGGCATCCACCAGCTGGCACTTGTGAT
>JBAMHW010000014.1:25849892-25865746 GCA_037177495.1 Rhadinocentrus ornatus
GTGTGTGTTCTGGATTGGTCTCAAAATGTAATTACTTGTTTCTTATTCCATTTATGAGATTTTCTAAAAATCCATCTATGACTTTTTGATTTATGCTGCTAGCAGGCAGGCAGACAGACAGACAGACAGACCAACGCAATATTTTTTATTTTAAATGTAACTTTAAGGACGCTCGTTGTTGCAGTGTATTCATCAATCAACTCTGGTGTTTGTAGCTTTGTTGCTGATTGTTAGCTGTTGCTATGGACACGAAATGCTTAGCAACCTTAGGCCCTTAGCGCAGGCGCAGTCTTAATGAGTGATGCACTGTGGGATTGCTGAATATTGACATAGCAACCAGCCGATCAAGCCTCAAAGTGTTTCCCTCCGGATAAGTTTATATCTTACTTTCCGCAGTTAAAGTGATTAGCTTTACTTTCTACTGCTGCCATGAATGCGGCAGTGATTAAAAAGACCCAGGATACGTTGGGCAAAGTGATAAAGAAACCACCGCTAACGGAGAAACTGCTAATCAAGCCGCCGTTTCGATACCTTCATGACATCTTTAGTGAGGTGAGACTGAAATCCCCACTGGTAATATCAAGAGACTGTCGTTTATTTTACGCTTGTCTTTTTTATTTTCTGTAAAAGACAGTGCTAACGGAACCTGTACGATTTTAAAACACAGACTTAGGGAACAAGTTAGCTGGCTAATACCGCAACAGTAGCACAAACTTAGCTCATGGACTTAGTTAGCAAGTATTAAGCAACATTCCTGAGTTTTAGTCCTTAGTCGTAACTCGAATGATGTCGGCCATGGAGTTACAGTAGTTTAATTTCGGACTCATTTTTTGCATAAAAACGAAAACACAAATGCTCGGTTGCCAATTAGCTGCTAACCTAATCACATCAACAGCGTCGTCCAGTTGCTAGGCGCGACCTGAGCCTACATCAGGATCAACAAACTAACTTGATCCTGTGCTGGAGAATTTAACTCGGTAGTTAGCAACATTTGTTTGGTCGTTAGAACCAATCACACCAATGTCGAGCAGCTAGTTACAACTAACCTGATAACCAATTAAGAATTACGTTGTGTTTGTTGTACAAAATGTTTAAAAGCGTGACTTTTCTCGCTATGTAACTGGTCAAAGCTGCTTATGAAACAAGCTGAGTGTACTTCTTAATGTGGACATTCACGTTGCTCATTGTTGGACAGTCGTCCTTTTACCTCAGATGGTTCAGCTGTTAATTTCAGACAGCAATAAGCTCAGGTGTACCCTGAGTCAGTTAACTACAATGAAGACTGGATAAAAACGTGTTTTTATTAAGTACTCTTAACTGATCAAACTGGTAAATTTAAATTGGGACTCTTTTAGTTTAGGTAATAAGTATAGTGGTGCTACAGTTACAAATGCAACAAATTACAACACAGGAATCGCAGCATCAACAAAAATAAATGCTTAATCTCTTTCCCTTTTTGTAAAAATGTAGAATAAAATCACACTTGATCTCCATTTGAATAAATTTGTCTTGCATCTTTTATGTAACAGGCTAGTTTGAAATTAGGTGTCAAACAGCATAAAATCTCTTTTTTTAAAAACAAAGTGAAGGTCTCATTCTCACGTTCCACCTGCTTCATTGTCTTATATTTCACTGTAGGCTCATGTATAATTGATCAAGTTAACATGCCTCCATGTGTGACCCCTTTACTCTGATTAGCAGAGTGTCTGGATCTGTGTCCAGGGAATACGCAGCAGCCATCCTCGGCGCCATCGTCAGTTCTGTTGAAGATGAAGATGGCACAGAGGATGGCTGCTCTCAAGCTCTCTTCTCTAATGTTATTTATTCCTTATTTATTCTTATTACTATTCATACATACAGTATGATAGAGATAAATTACTATCATCAGATCAGAGCATCAGATCGATGATGGAAAAACTTCGCCACCGCCACCAGCTTTCAACTGGGAATCTCCTACCTGTTGTTGTACCTGAGCGACGGAGGAAAACAGGCGTCACGAGCTGGAGTCCTGGTCCGGCATAGGAAACGGGAGAATCGGCCTCCTCTACTGAGTATTCTTCTGGCAAATGTTCAGTCATTGGACAACAAGCTGGATGAACTTCGGAGCAGGATGGCGTTTCAACAGCAGATTAACATCTGTAACGTTTTTGCTTTAACGGAAACTTGGCTTGACCCCTCGATCCCGGACTATGCCATTAATCCCGAGGCACTCTCCGTTTATCGGCTGGACCGGACTATACGTTCAGGAAAGAGCTAAGGAGGTGGTGTCTGTTTCATGGTGAACAACAAATGGTGCTCAGATGTGGGAATTATTTCTACGGGCTGTACTCCAGACCTGGATCACTTCACAATCAGACGGGGGCCTTATTATCTTCCGCGTGAGTTCACGTCGGTTGTCATTACGGTAGTGTATATTCCGCCACACGCTGATACCAACGAGGTCATGGAAGAACTGTTTGAAGGTATCGAAAGGGCAGAGACTTCATGACCGGAGGCTGCGTTTATTGTAGCCGGGGATTTTAACAGCGGCAACCTGAGGAAAGTCCTGCTGAGATACCACCAACACATCAGCTGTTCTACACGTGGCAATAACACACTCGATCATGTTTACACCCCTTACGCAAACACGTATAAGGCCTTCCCTCGCTCTCATTTTGGGAAATCTGATCATGTCTCAGTTCTGCTGCTTCCTTCCTATAGACAGAAATGGAAGTGTCACGGACCAGTGATGCGGACCATTCAGTAGTGGTCCGTTCAATCAGACTCTGCTCCGCGCGACTGCTTCAGCACGATGGAGTGGGGTGTGTTTAAGGATACTGACATGAACACATATACGGATGCGGTCATTGAATACATCGGGAAATGCATCGATGACATCGTACCGAGGATTACTGTGCGGACTTTTCCAAATCAGAAGCCCTGGGTAAACAGTGAAGTCTGTGCTAAATTAAAGCACGGATAGACGCCTATAACTTAGGTGACTTGGAGGAGTACAGGAAGTCCATGCACGCGCTCCAGAGAGCTATCTGTAGTGCAAAGAGACAGTACTGGGACAAAGTAGTCTTATTACAAGGTTCCCAACACCAGGAGCATGTGGGCCGGATTAAAAACTCTTACTGACAACTAAAAGAAGACCAGCAGTACAGAGGTGATGTCTGCATTTCTGCCTGAAGATCTGAACACCTTTTATGCCCGCTTTCAGAGCACCTCTACAGATGCAGAGGTATTAAATGCTCAGGAGGACCACTGCCCACCTGTGATATTCAGGGCAGACGTGTGCAGAACTTTAAAAAGGGATAAACACACAGAAGGCTGCTGGACCTGACGGCATCTCAAGGTGTGTGCAGACCAGCTGGAAGATGTCTTTTTAGACATTTTCAATATGTCACTGCTCCAGTCTGTAGTCCCCACATGCTTCAAGTCGACCATCATTGTCCCTGTCCTCAAGAGAACCAAAATCGTTTGCCTGAATGACTACCGCCCAGTAGCACTCACTTCCACCATCATAAAGTGCTTTGAGCGGTTAGTCAAATCATTCATCACTTTCTCCATCCTCATTGGACCCACTTCAGTTTGCCTACAGGCCCAATAGCTCAACTGAAGATGCCATCGCCTTCACCCTCCACACTGCCCTTTCCCATCTAGACCTCCAAACTTGTCACCAAGATCAGAGACCTTGGGGTCAACAGCCCCCTTTGTGACTGGATTCTGAACTTCTTGGCAGGAAGACCACAGGTTGTGCGGATGGGCGGCACCACATCCTCCCCCCTGACTCTGAACACCGGCGCCCCCCAGGGCTGTGTGCTCAGTCCTCTGCTCTACTCCACCCACAGCTCCAATACCATCGTTAAATTTGCTGACGATACGACCGTCATTGGCCTAATCACCAGCAATGACGAGACGGTCAGCTGCAACGCCACCTTTAAATAATAGCATCTTCTTATTGCTTTTCATATATTTTACTGTATAACTTTCTTGTAGTATTCTTGCTTTTTGTGTTTAACTATTTTTTATTGTGGTTTATATTCTTTTTATCATTGTTAGGTGAGCCTGGGATTCAAGAATTTCATTGCCATTTGTTCTTGATATAATTGTGGCACAATAAATGACAATAAATTCATTCATTCATTCATATAGTACAAATAAAAATACAAACTGAAAATAATCATATTGTTTATTTTAGCCTGCAGTAAATGTTACATATAGTAAAACTTCATAAATACGATGCAGAGTTGAGGTTTTGCTGTACACAAGCTAGGATATACTGTGGAAATGGTTTCCTGTATATGTTTAAGTTATTTTTTGCCACTTTTAGGTCATCAGAACGACTGGTTTTATGAAAGGCCTGTATGAAGAAAATGAAATGAAGTCAGACAGTGTAAAGGTAAGCTGATTACACTTTGTGCCTGTCACTTTTTAGCCTCTGGCTACATACAACTGTTAGAAATTTTCTTAATCTAATTCCTGTTTTCTTTTGCTACCAAGACTGTTTCTGAGCTTGCATTTTGTCTTCATAAGGAACTTTATGTTTTTAAGATTATCCACGTGTTACACTAGACATTTGGAGAGTGTTTGGGTGTGTGTATCAAGTGACTGAACACGCTGACTGGATGACATGCTCTGAGTGAGAAGGTCTAGCAGTGAATGACTGAGCATTTGTGAAGGTGTCAGAACTCAAGTCTGCTGCTCGCAAGTTGATCCCAAATTAAAACTGGATGGAAAGTCTGAGTCTTCTCAGTTTACTTTAGGTAAATATTAGCGATAAATAATTTCCACAGACTTTAATTGACAAACTGTAATTTAATGTTCATTTGTCATTTTTTATGTTTATCACTCAGTAATTTTGGTGCATTTTCTAGTAGTTTTTTTCAAAAAGCTAATTGATTTTCATAGATCAAAAACTTTTTCATGCATAATTTTATGCCTTGATATCAGTTGTTATCAGTCAGCACATGTGCTCCAGATTTGTTTAACAGCCTCATGTTTATATTCTCACCGTTTTAAAAATGTATTAAAATAGTCCTTTAATGATAGTCATGGCAAGTACAAGCCCCCTCAGAGTAAAGTCACTGCTCTTCTGCACCATGGTAGCCAGCTGAGGTAGTTGTGGTATCTGGTCAGGATGCTTCTCGGACATTTCCCCAAGGGGAAGTGTTTTGAGGTTGTACACAGGGAGGAAGTTACAAGCTAGAGCCAGGGGCTGTTGGAAAGTTTCCATCTCTCAGTCGACCTGGGATCACCTTGTAGTCTCTCTGGCAGACCTGGAAAAGGTGATTAGGGAGAGGGAGGTCTGGAATCTCTGCTCACTGTGAACTCTGCGAATGTAGTCCCCTTTCGCCTGTATATTTAAATTCATACCTTCCCTTTTTTGTGTTCATACCCAAAAGTAAGGACCGTTGTATATTTTTTCACAAAAATTTACAGATGACTCCCACTAAAATTGATTTCATATTTCAAAGATAATATCACTCTCCTGCGTGTGACCAACAGAAGAACTATGCATATTGGGATTGGACATCAGGGAGTCTTTTATTGGCAGATTTGGCAGTTTAACTCAGTTTTTCAGAACTTAGTTTGGACAGATCTTGGTCCTCATCATGCTGCTCTAGACAGAGCAAATAGGGTGAACACATTTACCTGCTTTTCTTTTAGTTTGAGATTTTTCTAATTTTAACGTCACCATTTTTAGCACATTTGTGTATGTCTGTTACAAAAACATCCCCAAACTGTGCGGTTTGGTTGTGATGTAATACGATAAGAATGTCATGGAAGATGAAGGCTTTTTTAAAGCACTTTGATGCTTGCCATTTTATTGCTTGCCAGGTCTTTGCCCAAGGAGTAGACCTAACGTGTGTTATTGGAGAGGTTCATGACTTGAATGACTTGCCTACATCTCCTCCTCTGTTTCAATGCCATTTGATTAGCAACACCGATCAAAGCTGCTGTAGGATTATATGACTGAATAGATTTTTCATAAAGGAATTAACACAGCAAAGGGCAGCTCTTTATCAGATGTGACACAGAAGGGTCAGGTGCTTCTACCAGATATGAGTTCTCATGTTACAAGTTGGCAGATTTTCAGAAGCAACAGACTGATTAACTGGTCACTGCTTAGCCTGGTTTCTGTTTTCAGTATCATACATGTCATCTTTTTCTTTATATTGTCCTTTTGGATCAAGATAATCCATCTCCTTATTGTTGTGGTGATATTGCCCTTTGGGTATGAGATGTTTTTTTTGTTTCTTAGGAATATCCTTACTAAAATGTTGCTTTCCCTCTTAACAGCTTATATTGTTTGGGAAGTAAAAAAGACCAGTGATGTGGTTGTATTATTTTTAAGCAAACGGATTAATACAAAATTTCAGGTTTCAAAGCTTTGAGAGCTCCTTTCTTGTATTTTTTTCCTTCCACTGTTCACCAACTGTGGGCCAGTTTAGCACCTGAACATGTGGAGCCATGCTATCTTGCCATGCTTAGATTGTTTGTTAAAAAAGCAAGGCCTTCTCCCTAGCATGTGTTGTGAGGATGGCAGCCTGTTGTGCTTCAGTTCTTGTAATGTTGTTCGGTATCGAGGATTCCTTCACAAATGTCTAAACATGCCATGTGCACAAATAAACCTTCCCGCCACAATAAAAATAGGCTTTTAAACTGTGTGCTGATAAACAGTAAATAGTCCCTCTCATCTTTAACCTGGAGGATGTAGCCTTCACGATTTCTATAAATTAATTTAAGATTTTTTATTTTGTTTTCTGTTTTATCTCAGTCTGTTTTAAATAAGATCAAGTCAAGAGAAGTATGCTGTGATGTCTTTCAGATGTGCTTTTTTTGGTGGTGTTCAGCTTTTATTAGTCAACGCAGTGACAGTCTCTATTCACTGAATGGGTTTTTGAATTTATGCAGTTTTCCTACATCATAAGAAAAATCCCAGCCATCTGCTATTGATTTTGGACTTTTCCATCTACTTACAGAAAAATCTTTGCATTATGTGACTCTTTAAATTCCCTATCTCGGATTCTTTGTAGTTTCTTTTTAGTTGTGAGGTGTTCAGACAGGTATAAATTTATTTTTGTTTTTGGTTCAGACAGATGACTTCTGCTAAGTTCACCTACTTTTGTTTTTTTTTCTGTGTTGACTTGTCTTCTCATCACATCTTTTTTGTTTCTAGGATAAAGACTTTAAAATAGCCTTCCTTCAGAAAGCCATAGATGTTGTGATGTTGGTGAGCGGTGAGCCCCTGGCGGCAAAGCCTGCTCGGATTGTTGCCGGCCACGAGCCTGAGAAAACCAATGAGCTGCTGCAGGCCATTGCCCGGTGCTGCCTCAGCAAGGTCTGAATTAGAGAAATCACTTACTCACTCTCACACACACATACACACACTAGAAAACTAAACTAAAAACTCTTGAATTCCAGTTTTCCAGAGTCATAGATGTGTTTGTTGTTCAGTTTAGTCTCTGTTATACTGGAAATGCATATATTGTTATATAAAACTAAGCACAAAAAACTAAAACTTGGCATGTGTTATTTTTTTAACTTTAAAATATAACACTCCTGAGAAAACTGTTGCCACGGGGAAAACTTGGGAATATTTAAACTGAACCCTGGAGGTGAACAGATGAAAGTAACCGCTATCCCTGAGGAATCTGCTCAAGAACATGTAAACACTTCTTGATGGTTTAAATGTTTTCTTAGAGTTTTGCAGTGGGAATTGGCTGTTGTTATGATAGCAGAGAAGATTTTAAATAGTATTTAAATTCTTGACAACCATTGGAAGCACTCAGCACTCATTATCATCCGATTTAATACTGGCACACATCCTGATTTTTGCTGTATTAGAGTATTTTCCTTTCATTTGTAATGCAGATTTCCAGTGATGAAGCAGTGAAGCGAGTGCTAGCAGGAGAAAAGGTGGACTTAAAAACCAAGGCCAGTACGTCTAGGTCTCAAGGCAAGGAGAACAGAGAGGGACGCGATCGAGAAGTAAGGCCATGCTAAAATCTTGTACAATCGTGCATGTGATGTAAGCGGGAGTCTTACCCGCTTTGTTGGTGTGAACGATTTCAGGAGAAGAAAAAGATAACAGAGCGCAGTGGCAGCCGGGACCAGAAAGATCCAGACCAACCCAAAGAGCCGGAGAGCCGACGCAGAGACGGAGACAAAGAACATCAGAGAGACCGCGATCGCTCTGACAAGCACCACGGCGGTGAGCAGGAGCAGCACGGCAAAGACCAGGACAAAGACAAGAGTCGAGACCGAGAGCGGGACAAGGATCGAGACAAACGGCGAGCCAGAGACAGGGACAAGGAGAAAGAAAAGGAAAGGGATCAAGATAAAGACAGAGAAAAAACCAAAGAGAGAGATTCTCATAGAGAAAGAGAAAAGGAAAAACGAAGAGACAGGGAGAGAGACAGAGAAAAAGACAAAGAGCGGCACAGAGATAGGGACGAGAGGAATAAAAGTGATGAGAGCAGCATTAACAAGGTATGAAATTTGACCTCACTCACATATCTGTTATGTCGGCAGCACAGAGCATTTACATGCAGTGTGTTTGTTTGTGCTCAGGCCAGAGAGTCAGAAGAACTGCAGCAGAAGCCTAGTCCTGAGGAGTTTAACAGCAAAACAGCCAAACCTGTGCCAGCAGTAAGTTATGTTCTCTTTTTTTGGGCAGTCGAGTTGCTTTGAGTTTTTTTTCTGACAGTAAATCCTATAAGAAATACATTTGGTGAAGGATTTTGGTCTTGTTTTCATCCAAAATAAAACCTGAAAAATGATACTGGTTGAATTAATTGTACATGATTTTCTGTTTTACTTCACAATCTTGCAAGGAACCAAAACCAGTTGAAGAGGTAATAACAGCTTGCAGAGAGGATCAGTAGATGATAGGCCTGTATATTAAAGACAGTTGGGTGTTTAAATGTTGTGACTACTGCTATAGATTTAGCTTGGAAATCTGCTTCGTTTTTCTGTTTTTGTCTACTTCTTCTTTGGAAGGAGTAGAAGTATTTGGGTTAAGGTGGGCAATGTAGAGTTGCTAAGCCCAAAATATGTGTTCTTTGTACAGCCCACAGAAGTAGTTGGGAACCAGGTAAGAACTTATAGTAGTTCAGTGGAAATCCTCCTGGATTACTAAGTATTTGTTCGGGTCCTTACAATCCACTTCTGGTATTTTTAATTTGAACGTCTCCAGCGCTGCAGTATGGTCAGTGCAGAATTTCTTTTTGTGTGACCTGACTTTAAATATTATACAGTACCAGTCAAAAAATCTGGATACACCACCTTATTTATTGACCTGTTCATAGCTTCACATGTTGGGTTGCCTTCTTAATTAGATGTGGTTTAGTCAATTTAATAAAGAAAATGTCTCATTTGTCGTGAGGAAAGTGATTACAAGACACTGAGAGCTGTGCAGAGGGTCTCATCATTCTAAATGAAATATACCTTCTCTTCTTTAACAGAATGGCAGTCCAGCCAGGATACCTCGACCTTCATCTGCCAAAGGGCAGAGGAGGAGACCCAAAATTGGAGGTCAAGGTAACATCTTGCATCTCCTCATTCCACACTCATTGCCGTTGTTTTTCAATCGTCTGTGCTGATCAGATTAATCTAGATGGAAAGTATACACTACCGGTCTAAGGTATTAGAATATCAGTCCAATAAAAAGCTTGAAATGGTACAAATTTAAGTATTGAAATGTCAGCTGTTTAAAAAAAAGTTATGTTCCCCAGAACTGATAAATAATGTAAATTTCAGAAATATATAAAAGGGTCTTTTTCAGGGAGCAGGAATAGGTTAAAACCTTAAGCTGTTTTGCAGCCATAGGGGTTGATCAAGCCTTTAATGTTGGTGTGATCAATTCCTATAGGTGTCCCAAATTTTCTTGATAACTTACAACTGCATTAAAGAAGCGTTGGAACATATTGTTGTACCAAATGCTTGGGAGCATTATTTGAGTAACAGTGGGGACAGTAGTGTGTTGCAATTAAAACATGTACTCAGACGTCCGTCAAGCCATGGTCTTTTCTTTCTTTTTCTTTTTTACCAGCGATTGTGAGCATTATTTTTTAGTTGGAAGCTTTAATATCAAAATTATCCCTATCTCCTTATGGTAAAGAATCCTTTTTAAAAATTCCTAGATCCAGGCAGTGATCCGGATCACCCCCGAAACCTAACCACTCGTTCCTTTATTCCATTTCTGAGATTTCCTGAAAATTTATTCAAAATCCATCCACAACTTCGTAGAGTTGAATACACCCTCTGGTGCTACTTAGACACGTCATATGTGAAGAACCTTGGGTTATAGGCTGTTTTGGGTCTTTAATCTTCATATACCCCCACCTGGGCGACCCAGACAGGAATGATCAGTCCCTGCTTGTGTCCAAGTGACTATCCACAGCCATCTTGATACTATGTCTGGGAGGAGAGATGTAGATGTGATGTTAAATGGAAACTTGAGCTGATTACGGAGGTCAACTTGAAGCTGCCAGTCCCAAATGGTGGTGAGGAGTCCCCCTGTGGAGCTCGTCCTATGTTGGTGAGCCTCCTGTCCTGCCTAATGGAGGAGAATCTTTGACTGCTTGGGGGCAGCCTGGGTCTTACTGAGCTGGATCGTTTTGCAGGTGGAGTCTGCCAAAGGTCTTAAAACTTGGTCATGGCACCAGTGTTATCATACCTCTCCCAGCACTTTTAGGCAGCAGCTCAAGATATGTCCCTCTTCTGGCATAACTTGCACTACGCCTCAAGTGTGCAAGTTGGCTAGGCATGAGAGGACGTCATAGACTGATTGGATGAGAAACTTGATGCTTCAGCCTTTCAAAGCTCTGCCCATGTGGTCTTGCGGGATACTGCCTGCTCCCATCGAATCCATGTTCCTTGCTTGGACATGCTGACTGTCTTGCTGTATCATTCTTCCTCCACTTCTGCTTGAACCTCGTCCTCAACCAGCTGGCGCCTTTCCTTCCAAAGTGTCCAGAGTATTCTAGGCAAGACTGATAGTGCTGGTAGATCCAGGCTTCACAGATTTGTCATTGCCCATGAGCCAGGTTGCCTGACTGCACTTGGTTTGATGTATGGCTGCTGAGTCCTTTAGGGAGCTGTTGAAAGTCTTGTCCAGAGTCTTTATAGTTTTTTTAGTCAGTGATAGAATTTTGGACCCTCCCAGGGCAAAGTGGAACTGCCCTTTTTCAGGACCAGAGACCTGAAACAGCCACCTGCATCCTGGAACCGATGTCATGATTGTTAAGTCATCCATAAAGGCTCTTCTAGAAGGCTGCAGTGTCCCTGACCTTGATTTTGGTTGTCTAGATTCCACCTCAGCAGACTTAACGATCATTTTCATGACAGTGAAAAGAGCGGTACTAAAATTGTGCAGCCTGTGATTATGCCCTTCTCTAAGTGGTGCCATGATGATGTAATTTGCCTGAGCTAACATGGACAGACACTGAAAACATAACCTCTGCCTTGGTAGAAGTAAAGACAAGAAAAAGCAATTAAGAGGGAAATTGTAAATAAAGTTTTGGTGTGAGTGACTTCAGTCTCCTTACCCATCAAAAGGCACTGAAACACTGGGGGGAACTGACAGAACAAGGTTCGGTAGACCCAAAATCACAACAGAATCAAAAGACGGGTTTCTGAGAGTCAACATCTGGTGTGATAGGCGGTAGACCATTTTTGTTTCCGTTGTAGAAAGATTGCATTGAGTGTGTTCAGCTGACATTTGCTTTGAGGAGTTTAAAAAAAATTGAATTCCATAATTTCTGTGTCAATTTCTGTTATTTATTTGCGCTTTACTTTTATTACAACAAAGACTAAAAGACTTTGAAATGCCAGAATCTTAATAACTGGAATAACAATAAGAGGAGAAATTGGGGTGTTGTAAAACGTTTAACCAGTAGTGTAATGCAGATGACACAGGAACTTCATGTTCACCAAAATCCAGTTAATATCTTTCTGTTGAACCTACTTCCTTTAGAGAAAACTAGAAGCTATAACGCATCTAAGAATCGAGATTAATCTAACACATTCCCTATGAATATAAGAAAGATCTGTTGAACCTGTTTTTATACTGCACAATCTGATGCCTTGTTGACTGATGTTTGTAGTAGAAGGGAACTTAACAGACTTTTTTATTATCCCAACAGATGAATCTGACAGTGAAGGAGGTGAGTGTTATCTCTGTCTCTGATGGAGCTCTTTGCAGAGAAGAATATGACAAAGTTTTACTAATTTGAGCTAGAAAGTTCCCTGTAGACAATGGGTCAACATTACAAGAGACTTTGTTCACTCTACTTGAAATGCATTATGAGCAGACTAGTTAGACTACAGTAATACAAGTGGATTGTATTGACACCAGTCACACCAGTTTAAACTATACTGGAGTGGCTGGATTACTCACTGAGTTATTACGAATAATGATTTGTTAAAGCTCAGATCAAGTCATTCAAGTTTATTTGTAAAGCCGAGCGTTGGTGACAATGTTTAAATGGGCTTAATGGTCTCTAGATTTCTGACCAAACCCAAACTGGGCTGGGTGTGCAGTAAAACAGGTGCCCCGCCTGAGTAAGACGTTTAAGAAATGTTCAGACATGTTCAAAAGGATAACATTACAGTATGTATGGACCCTATAGCCTGTCCCTACTTGGCAAAGCAAGTTTAGCCAGTTAAGCCTCATATCTGAAAGACTGCATCAAAACTTCTTTTCTTTTTCTACTTGAATGAAGAATGTTAACTTTGTCCAAACTGACTGTGATAAATCGTTGCAGGGAAATGTAGTCGGGTATGTGCTACCTGTAAACTACAAACTACCAAGTTACCAGTCCGATAGGCTCTGATGGGATGTGTGAAAAGCAACACAAGACCCAAAGAATCTATCACTAATGCTCTACCAGACTGTCCAAGATACAATTGGGTATCATTTTTCCACATCCTGACTGGTCAGAACTTTAGTGGCCTGAGGAGGACCTACTCATTGTTATAACCACTGTAGATCTACAAATTCAGGATTTCCACGGGTTGGAAATCTTAATGGGACATTTTTAAACGGTCATCCTTCTTTGTTTAGAGTCAAGAGTCATGAATAAAAGATGGACCTTGATGCATGTGTGTTTGAGCAGGGTGTCCCGAAGTCTTAACATCCTTTATGATCACGTCATGCTTTATCATTGCTCTACCATCTAAAGCTCTACTAAACTAAACTTATTCTTTGCTTTTGATTTACAGACGGAGATGCTCATTTGGCTCAGAGACCCGTTCCTCAGGAAAACGGAGAAGCTGGAGGATCCTCTGTTCCATCTGACATGGCTTCCAGGTCCGTAAAGCCAACCCTTTCTTTTACTCTCTCTCACTTAAGATTTACTTTGTTGAGGCACCTTACAGTGCGCTTTCAGACACATATTTTTTTTAATCCATTAACGCCACTGCCTTCCAGTACTTAAGCTGCTTTTATTAATCCATCAGTCTCACACAGTATGATTAAAACTTTAACAATATATAGTAAATGTAATATTATGCCTGCTAGAATATTTATGAAGCACGAAATGTTTCTGTTGAAAATATTTTAGAGGTTTATTGATGTGGCTTAGTTAAAAGTGTGGCCAGTTTCCAGGATCAGTTCCAGTAGGTCACAGTTTGGATACCGAGGCAGGACCTGTTCTTCAGCTGACTAATTGGTTACGATCGGCTGGCTGGGCAGCTGTGTTTCAGCAGCTGTTGTTAATATTCCCAATGTTGTCCAGAGCAACAATCACCTTCCTGAAGTCTGAATCGCTCAGTGTGGCTGTCACAAAGTGGACATTTGGAAAATCTCTGAGGCATATTAACACAGCCTTTGCTGGCTTAAAAAAAACTGTCAAAGTAGCAACCTGTAAAACATGTTTTTTGTCAAATAAAAACAAATGTAGGCCTGAAACCAGCTGTTAAGATTGGGAGATTATTTTTTCCACTTATGTATGACCATTTTCTGAACCGCAGCAGAAGAATAGCTCGGCCGAGCAGCGCTCGCCCAGCACCACCTCGAGTAAAGAGACAAGAGAGCCACACCGATGTGACCCCGACGGAAAGGTGACCAATATACAGCAATAACAACACACTTTGTGAATTCATTCCTCTGCTTTGTCTATTAAATGAAAGTGGCTGATATTGCAATAAAAAAATAAATTTCTTTAAAGGCTGTCAAGTGCCAAGCCCCCATCAGCTGTCATCATGGATGGGAAGAGGCTGTCTGAGGATGAGGAAGATGAAGATGAACAATTTCTTGTGGAGGAGGCAGTCGTTCAACTCCCAGATGCTCCCGAAATACACAGAGTAGGTAACCTAGGCATTAATTTGATCAGAGAAAAAATAAACTTCAGATACTAATCTGCTGTTTTCCTCTATTACAGGAACCTGGACAAGGACTAGACAGTGAAGAGAAACATGGTACACAATTACATTTATTTGTCAGTCCTTTAATTTTTCCTTCATTTCATTTAAAGTTCGATCAATCTCTTTGTTGTTCCCCTTATTGTAGGTGGCCTTGTGAAAAAGATCCTTGAGACAAAGAAAGACTTTGAATTAACACCATTGTCCCCAAAATCTAAAGAACAGGTAGGTACCACAGATTTTAGTCATATTTTCTCTCTCCACTAGAGGGCACTATTAGCCTTGTTCCTGACTGTCAGCTCATTATTTTTAACCCAGGTGAAACAAATACTTCTTTTAGCTTTTCTTTCTGGGAAGCTTACTCCCAGTGTTTTCACTACAAACCTGGCTTTTATCAAAAGAAAAGATGTAAACAAATGGAGTGAGGAGGTGTAATTGCAGTGCCTTGAAACCACAAATATGTTCCCCTTCAGTGAAGCTCAAGGGCTAATAAGCAGACAAGCAAGAATGGTCCCTAACAGACCACACACAATTGATACACACATCTAGATGTCTGGAGTAAAATGAGCTTATTTTCTTGGGGTTGCTCAACATTTTTGGCATGTTTTAAGTTTTTAGGGTTACAGACTTTTCTGCTTTCTGCACCATTTAAAAGAAAAAAAAAGTGTCTGTTCTTCTGTTGTTCTCCTGTATTCTCCATCATCTAGTGATTACTTATATATATTTAAAAAATGACATGATCACAGCTCATTCTTTATTCAGTCACTGAGATTTCAACCACTTTAAATTTTGTCAACACAAAAATAAATCCAAAATCCAAATCCCAAACTATAAAGGACACATGACAATGGCTGACCAAAATGATGTACATCAAGGGAAAAAAGTAAAAATAAATAAATGAAACAGACATAAAACACTGGTAGAAATCACAACCCGCACACAAATACAACAACTCATGCTGTGTTGACCACCAGGGAGAAAATATTAAATTTAAAAGAAGACGTGAAGAAGCCTGCCTGATATGTAGTGGCAACCCATTCATTCCAAAAGCCCGATCCCCTCTGAACTAACGGCAGCCGATCAGCTGACCTTAAAGACAGTGAAGGAGGTTATGGATAAAGATTACATTAACTCTTTAGATTCGTTGGCATTAGCAATTATAAACACCTCTTTGCAGTTTCTTGTTCTCTGAATGCATTTACTTTCCCTTAATACACAGAGATCACCAATTGCAGTCCTCAATCTGCTATGCTGCAGGTTTTAGTCTTTCCTTGGTACAAGGCAGCTCATTTGTATAAAACATTTCATGTACAGGACAATTCAAAGTACTTTACATAAAACAAAAGCATTGCAGATTTTAAGAAATAGTAAAAAGCAGCAACAAACGGCAAGAATCACAATAATATCATAAATGACATTAAAATTATTAAAAAGAGAAGTTAAAAAGTTACCGTGCAGAATTCATTCATAGGCGCATGAGAAAAGAAATGTTTTTAACCTGG
>JBAMHW010000014.1:25882241-25892733 GCA_037177495.1 Rhadinocentrus ornatus
TTGTAGACTCCGTCTCATGCTACCACTAGAGTGAAAGCACCGCCAGCATTCAAAGTGACCAAAACATCAGCCTGAAAGCAGGAACTGAGAAGTGGTCTGTGGTCACCACCTTCAGAACCCCTCCTTTATTGGGGGTGTCTTGCTAATTGCCTCTAATTTCCACCAGTTGTCTATTCCATTTGCACAACAGCAGGTGGAATTTATTGTCAGTGTTGCTTCCTAAGTGGACAGTTTGATTTCACAGAAGTGTGATTGACTTGGAGTTACATTGTCTTGTTCAAGTGTTCCCTTTAATTTCTTCTTGTTGCTTAATGAAATTTTCTGTACTTCTGTAAGGTGTCACAATCACTTAAAATCTAAAAAAACTTCTTTTAACTTTTTAAGGTAAATCAGCCTTTATAAGGACTTAAAAGATTAGTCAATTATCTACCATAAAAACATATTGAACAGGACAATTGTGTTTATTTTAAGCTATCGCTCAAAGTTCTCACTGTAATAGTCACAAAACCAGCTGAAAATTGTGTTTTAGTGTAAACTTTAATGTTTTAATTCACGGCGATCAATGGTGTCTGTCAAATAGAAAAATATGGGCAAAAATAGAAAATTTTACATTTTTTTATTTTACTCATAGTTACAGACGTGGCATGTTTGACATGGAAATACATCTTTTGAAGACACCCAGATCTACATCTAAACCTTATTGTGGAACAAGACTTCATTAAATTTGGCTGTGTCTTCTAGTTGTTTTTTTTCTGAGTGCATGGCCAGAGCTTAACAGGAAAAACCCTTTAAATGACTTATATGTCAGAATATTGAGGATTTTACACCTAGCCAATAGAGTAAATAAAATGTAATAAGAAATGATTTCTTGCTTCAACTCAGTGGAACATTTAACATTTCAGAACTGTAGTGCAAATAAAACACGTGACGCTAATGTACTGCTTATTTTTTTTTGCCATTTTCTATAAAAAATGTTTTGCTGTGCTTTGAGTAAACAATTGCATATATGAAGGGAGTTATCTGAATTAATATCAGTGACACATTTTTCATTTTTGTTTCATTCACTGGAAATTTGCAGCCTCTTAGTCCGTCATCAAGCAACATGTTGGTTTAGGACTCGACTAAACATGGACAAAAAATAAAATAACACGTTTTCCAAATGATTTCACTTTAATCAAACAGACGGTTTAAATTTAGGAAGTATATCATATGCATTTAACAAATTATGTGCAAATAAAAACAAATTTATATAACTCTAACTTGGCATAAGATGCCTTTACAGACACACATCAAAGAGAAAAGGAATGGGAAGATTTTATTATCTATACCGAAACCCAGAAAAATTTCACCAAGTCACATGGTGGCTTTTTAAAGTTGATTTGTCACCTCTGCAGTGGATGGTATTCTGATTGCAAACGCCAATATTCCCTATACAAGCTCACTGAAAATGTTTACATTTTCTTCATACACGTTTAGCCTAGGTATTTATGTAACTTTTTTTTCAACGTGATAATTTATTTTGTTCCAAATTTACTAATAACTGTTTGGATCTGATGAGCACCAGAATAACATAGAGAGTGAGAAAAATCCCATTTACTAAAACAACTAAATCCAGAGGCAAAATAAGGAAGAATCATCTTAATAGTGCATTTTATCATAATAAATAAATTTCACTACTAAAACCAAACAGTGCTAGAATTTTAGGCACATTGTTTTCAATCTGGGCGTCTTTCAGCCCTTTTTTTACTCAAAGCTTCTTAAAGTGCTTTTCTTTTCACGTTTGATCATTTCATTCAGATGGTGCTCGAATTTTTGCTGTAAAAACCTCAAATTATCAACAGTTCCAAGAGTACAGGCGCGTTCCAACCTCATCCCCCTGACAGAGACCTGCAGGATAAGAACAATAAAAAGTTTATTTAAAAACTTGCTTTCTGATGTTAAAGCACAGAATGAATGTGACACGTACCTGATCAAGCTGCTGTGTAGAGATTACATGTCTTTCTCTGCAGCAAAAAACATTAAGAAAATGTTAATTTGAGCAGTTTAGGCGGTAAAATTTTTAAGCAAAGAAAAAAAGAAACTTCTTGATACTGTACTTAAGTTTCGCTACGCTGTTAAACATTTGCCGTGTGGTGTGTGTTGCTTGTGCAGAGTTTTGTGATTTTTATTTTGGCTCCATCAACAGATTAGTACGGTGGCCTGGAAGCGCAAAACAATATGACATCAAGTGAAACACTTTGACATTCTCGTGATGCACATTTACATCATAGAAACCATGTTTACATTTACAAAACAAAAGTATAATGCCGTAACACTTTTACCAAGGGCTAAACAACTTTACCATCCATCCATCCTCTATACCGCTGGAGCCTAACTCAGAGAGGCAGGGTACACCCTGGACAGGCCAAATGTTAACTTTAGATTTCAGAAAAAACAACTGTACAAAATGTGGAACAGTTTTACAATCTTTAGGACAGTTTTACATCTTTCAAAATACTTTTACAAGTTTACCGAACACTTTTTGTGACCACCAGCGGTGATAGTTTACATTTCTCTGTATGTATGTCTAGAAGACGAGCAAAGTCTTGAAAAAGATAAATGGACCTTGTGCTTATACAGCACCTTTCTAGTCATTTTTACCACTCAAAGTACTTTACACATTCACTTCTCATACAGCACTTCTATGGTCGCTCTAACACACACATTCATTCCCCCGATAGACACATTGGGAGGCAACATGGGGTTCGGTGTCCTGCTTAAGGACACTTTGAGCTACAACCCAAAACACCTGTATCGAAGTCTGAGTTCCAGTAAAGTCACACATTCTGATGGCTATCAGAAAAGATGACCTGTGTCACCTCTTTAGTCTGGACTCCTCTAACATAATGTGACCCTCTCATAGCCAGGATCACAGAGGTCCCCATTTCTGATAGCCATCAAATTGTGAAACTTTATTGTACCTGCATTATCATTAAAATAAAGGTTTTGGTGTAACACTGGGCCACATCTTTGTACTTGTGTTTCCTGAACACATCAGCGTATTGCAGTTTTTTGCAGTTGCACATATAGTCTGCATCAAGAATTGTAAAAGTGTTTCATGTTTTTTACTAAATGTTGTTTAGCCCTTGGTAAAATTGTTCTGGCATTGTACTTTTGTTTTGTAAATGTTAACATGGTTTCTATGGTGTAAATGTGTATTGTAAAAATGTAGGAGTGTTTCATTCGATGTCATACTGTTTTGCACTTCCCAGCCACCGTAGATGAGAGCACATCAGCTGCGTGACAAGTGCATCTCCACTGAAAGGTGCTGTAATCCTTTCCCAGCTAGCATTTTGGCTAGTTTCTTATCCGGGAAGCTTTTTACAGCAAAAATAAGACAGTGGAACGATGTGACGGTCGTCTTATTGATTTGGGAACATACAATAATTTTAATTGTGGAAAAACTAAAAGATTATCCTGCAGTTTATCTGATTTGCTGCTGATTGTCTTTTAATTTTAGCACTGAAACTTTTGTCTTTGCTTTCTGAAACATATAAACTGAGGCTTACACACACAGTGTGTATTTAAGGCCAATACCGAAGGAATTGCTGTGTAAAAGGATTTGTGCGTAGACGGCAGCTGAACAGAAGGGTTGGAATTTAAAAGCCACAAAAGCACCAGTGACACGGCAGTTCAGGGATGCACAAAGAACTCCATCACTATGCAGCTGGTATGAACCCAGATTTAGTTTAACTTAAAATAAGATAAATAAAAAATATTCACAACATAAATACAATATATTACTTTAGTACGAATTTATTATGCACCAGTACAAAATTATCTATTAAAGTCACAAAAAAATCTCAGATCAATTTTTTTTCTCAGTAAAAATGTTAAGTTGACAAAAGTTTTGCTTGTCGGAGGAAGAAACTGTGTAATGTGCAATCAACTCAAGAGTGCCAACAGCAGCTTCTACAACCTGTTGGGATCTACAGACTTCGGTTCTGATCATGATCCACGGTTGCCTTCACCAGACATGTTGACGGACATCACTGTTTTGTTTGCAGACTGTAATCTTATGCATCCATCTTGCCTATTTTCTATTATTATTTCTCAAGTTTAAGGTTTAAATCTTGTTATTTGAACAGTGTTTTGACCAAACTCATGCAGTACTTAACCCCATGGTTTAATAAAGCTTCTTCAGACAAGTGATGTCTGAGTTTCCACTGTGGCATAAATCCAGTGAAAATGAGTAACATTAGTTTGCAGATTACTAACAGGAAAAATGGTCACCCCTCACTGCTGCACCTCTGACTTCAGAGCAGGCCTGAGCTGCAGTGTAAGAGGCAGTAAAAGGTACGACGTGTGCCACAACTGCAATCACAGAAATCTGAAAAATGGAGCTTCTCACAAGGATGTGCTAAAGTGTTTTTCTTTTATCCATGCTTTCAAACTGAAGCACATAAACACATTAAAATATAAGATTTCTCAAGGGTTTTGCTTTCCTTTTATTATCAACACCCTCCTACTTCCTTCTCTAAACTGTCAAGGTACTACCCTCTAACCAATTCCCATTTTAGGTTGCAAATTTTAACTTTATTAGTTCCTAATAAATAGATAAATTCAAGGAAAGCAAACCCTAGAAGTCCATAATCTCTGGGAAAGGTCCCTGAGTTCAACTTTAATGATCATTGCTATATTAAAATTAAAAGACAGCACACATACCCCAGTCATACACCTTGATCTTTCCCATATGAGTAACTTTGCAAGTGTATGCCTCTCCTTGCTGTGGGGTGAATGGCACATGTTGGGTAAGGTGGTATTGCCAGTTCTCCTCAAATGCCAGGTCAGTTTGTTTGGTATCAGGGATTGGGTTTCCATTCTTGAGCAACTCAATGGTGATTTCTGGAGGGTGGAATTGACTGACGTGGCAGATCAAGGTGTTTTTACTCCCATACTCTCCTGGTGTACGGCTGTACACCTGAACCTTTGGTGCAGCTAAAAAAAACAAAAGAGCGGCACAGAAAGAGAAAAACCTTTATAATTTTTTGTTGTTCAGCTCTTTCTATTGACAATAGAACATAACAATAATTAACTATATTGAATCTAAACTAAGAATCACAAGTCTTTATGATAAAAATATTATAAAGTATTCCCATTTGAAAAAGAAAGTAAATTACAAGTCTCTAGTAAAGTATCCAGTGAAAGAAAGAAAACTTTTTATGTCATGTATGAATATTTCCCTTAGAAGACTTTACTTCTGCTAAACTTTTATTACACTAGAGATACATAGAAAGAAATCGCACCTAAAAGACGAACGTGCGCCATTATGGATAAGTGACGCAGGTCCAAAATCGGACGTGCAGTCAAGGCCAAAGTTACAGAAGCTCACCAGATCCAAGGACTCTGGCGTTAAGGTGAAGTTGTTTCACTCACAACAGTGTAATTATCCAGCTATGCTACCTCTTTTATTCGTAAATTATAAATAAACCTATAGTAAGACGCGAGCTCGTCAAATTTAATTTAGGAACTTCCGGGTAGGAGCAGAGCTTTGTTGTTTTAATATTGTGGTCGATAAAGGACTAGTAGCTAACACACACCAGTTTATTACCTTCTTTGGGCACCACAGAGTCCACGAGACTTAGAAGAACAACCAAACAGAGTAGTTCCCTCATTATTTGCAACTTCAGATGGTCTCTGAAATTAGAATCAAATGCAAATCGCTCCAGTTAATCGATCTAGACGCTTCTTTGTCCAAAACGAAAGTAAAAATGTTCTAAGAGCTTGTTGTGCAGAGGTAAACTAAGGCGGTTCTTATCCCAACTTGCAATTCAGAAACATATTTACGCCGATCCTACCCAGCAATGACATTTTGGACGTGGCATTTTCTGAAAACAAAGGCTTTGCACGTATTTTACGTACTACGTATAAAATATTACGCGTACGTGGTGAGGCTGAGCTGTGCTCGCAGTGACCTGAGCAGACGTCTTCATCACGTTTGTTTGTGTGGTCGTCTCTTATCTGATCCAAACCGCTGTCTTTCGTGTTTAGTTGTTATTTATTTGTTTTTGCTAAACGGTATCCGTATTTCCTGCTTGACTGTGTTACATTTCAGGGAGCATGGCCGACGGTCCAGACGCCGATGTTGACGACCCGCCCAGTATCAGTTTCCCTCCGCTCATCACCGTGTCTGCTCTGCCCAGTGCCACTGCAGCAGGTAACTGTCTGTCTGAACGTGACTGCAGATGATCCTCCGTCACAGGGGAAGCTTGTATGTAGGAAGACCGCATGTTCAGATCCAGAGAGCCTCCCATAAGCTGTATCATGAATATGATGCAGTTAGGCTACATTTGTGTAATAAAGTACGTTTAAGGCTTCAGCATTCCCAACTGTTGAAGTATTATCATGTTCGTAGCAGCACTTCAACTCAATTATGACTGAACATAATTTTCTATTTTAATAGATTGGCTTTACCCAGAGGTCAGTGATGAGACCTCACCTAGTGTCATGCAAATAAATAAAGTACTTGTTGATTTTACATAATATTAAAAGAAAGAAAAAAGTCAATCTTTCCAGGTGTTGACTCAAGCTCCACAGCCTTCAGTTAGCATGCCGGTGTTAATGTTCACGACAGGATCATTAGGAGAAAAAAACCCAAAAAGCTGAACAAGAATAGCTAATTTAAAGTTTAGGTATGTAAAGTTGCATCAGAACAATCCACATCACTGAATAATGACAAAACCAAGCGGGGATGTTTGGCCACAATGCTCAGCATCTTGAAGGGTAAAAACCAAACAGCATATTAGCACAAACACCTCATACTAATGATCAAACATGGTGGTGGAAGTGTGATGCTTGGGGTTGTTTTTAGCCACACAACCAGAGGGGTACACTACAAAGAAGGTTCAACACAACAAGGTTTTCTTTGTGTTGCATGGTTTGATAGAAGAAGAAGAAAAAAAACATCTCATTCTCTAAAAGAGTATGTTGTAAAATACATTGAAGAATATAAAAATTGTTATGCTAAAAAGCAGCAATGTTTCTGCATTTTAAAAAGACCTAAAATATTTAGTCCTGCAAAGAAGTAAATTCATTTTCCAATATCTGTTAGGTCCAATATCAGCAGTATAAAATGAACTTTTAAGCCCTTTAGGGCAAAATATAAAATAATATTTAGCCCATTTTGACACACAAGCTGAAAGCAGTTTCCCGCGATAATGTCACAACCTACAGTTTGTTTTACTGCAACTGCGTGGGTTATCTCTCAACGGATTTCTTATGAGATTTTATGTTTTATTTATTTTATTTTATTTCATTTTAATTTAATTATTTTTTTTTAATTTTTTTTTTTTGGGGGGGGGGGACTTCCGGTTACCAACCATTTAATAGATTAAATGCTTAAAATAAGTCTTTGTATTATGATTAAATGCAAACATCTGATCAGCGTCTAGATTCATCGACATCCTTTTAACAGATACATTTTCTGTCAGTTCTGACTTATTTACCTCCAGTGAAGCGTTTTCTGTCACGTATCTGAAAAGATTCAGTATGTGTGCATAATTACGTTAAAATGCTGCTTCTGTGAGATTTCTCTGTCTGGAATATTTTCAACAGAATCAGGGAAAAGGTTAACCTTTTATTAATAACTGAATCTAAATTTGTTCGGTTATCTAGTCAGCCGAGGTTACTGTAGCAATCCAGCTATGTTTAGAAAGAGCTGCCTTCGTGACTCAGCATGACCCAGCAAGCCATCAACCTTTGTAGTACACCCGTCAGGTGTGTTTACTTGTTCTTCAGTAGTTACAACTACAACCTCAAAAATGTGCGTTTACAGGTTTAATCATAGTTATAGATGAATATATAGATAATTCTGGAAAGACTAGAAAGTTCTCTGATTGGCGCATCTGGATTGTCTTGTAATTGACGGTCTGGAAGGAGGAGACTTAAGGTGGGGCTGTGTCTCGGGATGAGGGTGATCCAAGAGACTGGAGAAACATGAACAATCTGAAGAGGGACTGGAAAGAATTGAGATGGGATAATGGATGGAGGAGGATGGGTGGATGAATGAATGAGGGAGGTGGAGGGAGGATGGAAAGATGAATGGACAAGGTAGGGCAAGGATGGATGGATGGTTATGAGAGGGGGGTAAATAGATGAATAAATGGACGAGGAAGGGAAGGTTGGAAAGATGAATGAACAAGGGAGAGGATTGATAAATCAAAGGATGAGGAGAGTTTGGATGGATGGATGAATTAGAGGAGATAATGACAGATGGATAGATAAAGAGGGAAAAGGAGGGAGGATAGATGTATGTATGGATGAATGGTTGATGGTAGGAAAGGTGAATCTGTTTAAAAAGACAGGAATATATCCAAGTTTTTCTTCTTCATTCCCCCCATCAGGTCGGAACCTTAAGGAATGGCTCCAGGAGCAGTTCTGTGACAAACCTCTGGAGCAAGACGACATGCGGCTCCACAATGCGGCCTATGTCGGCGATCTGGACACCCTGAGGAACCTCCTGCAGGAGGAAAGCTTCAGACGGTCAGGCCAAGTAATAATAGGACTGCAACTAATGAATAGATGAAGCTAAAATCATGTGCCTCTGTTGGGAAATAATCTGGGAAAAAATAAATGGATTGAAACATCTTGGTTTTATACCTCAACTTTAATTGACAGGCAATAAAAACCTTACCATGTGGGACAACCGCCTTTCTTCTCCCGTTTGCTTCCAGGCGTATAAATGAAAAGTCGGTGTGGTGCTGTGGCTGTCTGCCGTGCACCCCTCTGCGGATCGCGGCCACCGCCGGACACGCTGCGTGCGTGGCCTTTCTCATTGCTCAGGGAGCCGAGGTGGACCTAGTTGATGTTAAAGGCCAGACGGCTCTCTATGTAGCGGTGGTAAACGGGCACCTAGACTGTGTTCGGATCCTGCTTGAAGCCGGAGCCGATCCTAATGGGAGCCGCCACCATCGCAGCACCCCACTGTACCATGCAGCGCGGGTGGGAAGGGTGGACGTTCTGCAGGAGCTCATCAGGTGAGGCTTGTGGGGGGTGGTCTGGGTTGAGTTTCTGAGTACATGTTTTTTGTAGCTGACATTAGCTTCTTTAGCTGTAGGCCATAGAATTGTAGTAAAAACGTTTTACTGTATCCATGGTTTATTCTTTCCTAGGTTCAACGCTGATGTTGACATGGACCACCAGCTGGGCCCTCGGCTCCTTCTTAGTGCTCGCACCCTGAACACTCTGGTAGTGTGTCCTCTTTACATCAGTGCTGCCTACCACCACCTCGAATGTTTCCGGCTGCTGCTCCAAGCCGGCGCGCAGCCTGACTTCAACTACACGGGGCCGGTCTGCCACGAGGCCCTGACTCGCGGTCTGGCCTCCTGCCTGCTGGACGCAGTGCTGCGACATGGTTGCGATGTGGCCTTCATTCACCTGCTACTGGACCACGGGGCCAACCCAGCCCTCGTGCCCTGGGACGAGTCTGAGCTGGAGGCTCCAAACCGGAGGAAAGTGGACCCAGAGGCACTGAGGGTCTTCCTGGAAGCAAGAAGTGAGTAAACTTAATGACGGAGGAAAAATCTGAGGGCATGCAGACATGATGGAGGGGCAATATGTTCCTCTGGTAGTCTGGATGTTGTTTAGAGGGAAAACTACAGAGATGATGATTTTCCAAAGTTAAATTAATATGTTTTAGTTGTCGATTGATAATTGAATTAACCATTCGCGTTATTATTCATATCCTCAGTTACAGAACTACACTCACTGTCCACTTTATCAGGTCTGCCTTGCTAGTACTGGGTTGAACCCTATTTCCTTCAGAACTATCGTAATTCTTGGTGTCATAGATTCAACAAGGTGTTGGAAACATTCCTCAGAGGTTTTGCTCCATATAAACGTGACAGCACCACACAGTTGCTGCAGGTTTGTCGGCTGCATCCATGATGAGAATCTCCTGTTCCACCACATCCCAAAGCTGCTCTACTGGACTAAGATCTGGTCTGTGGAGGCCGTTGGAGTCCAGTGAACTCATCGTTATGTTCAAGAAAGCAGCTGGAGATGATCTGAGCTTCATGACATGGTGCATTTTCGTAAACATCATAAACACTCCACGACATTCTCCTTTAAAATAATTAGAAAGCTTTTATTTCTATGTCATAGTTATAGTGACTTTTAAAAAAAGAAACACCAAGATGTTTAAGCCCACTGTCCTTCCTCATGGAGTCAATCAGACTTATTGAGTTTAAGATGTTTTTATAGAGGAATTCCACCAATAAGAGCGCTCCACCTACAGTGAGGAAAGTAAGTATTTGAACACCCTGCTATTTTGCATGTTCTCCCACTTAAAAACATGGAGGGGTCTGAAATTTTCATCGTAGATGCATGTCCACTGTAAGAGACATAATCTTAAAAAAATCCTGAAATCACGATTTATGAATTTTTAACAATTTATTTGTATGAAACAGCTGCAAATAAGTATTTGAACACCTGAGAAAATCAATGTTAATATTTG
>JBAMHW010000014.1:25892833-25904650 GCA_037177495.1 Rhadinocentrus ornatus
AGGTGTTCAAATACTTATTTGCAGCTGTATCATACAAATAAATTTTTACAAAATCATACATTGTGATTTCAGGATTTATTTTTTTTGATTATGTCTCTCACAGTGGACATGTACCTACGATGAAAGTTTCAGACCCCTCAAAGATTTCTAAGTGGGAGAACTTGCAAAATAGCAGGGGGTTCAAATACTTATTTTCCTCACTGTATAATGGAACTTTCCACCAGTAGCACTCCCATAGGAAATACAGAAAAAATGACAAAGAACAAAAAAAAAAAATAGATACATAAATACACCAGGAGATGGCATTGTTTAGAGTACAGTGAACTCATGGTCATGTTGAAGGAACATGTTGGAGATTATTTGAGCTTTGTGACATGGTGCATTATCCTGCTGGAAGCAGCCATCTGTTGATACATGCTTTCATGTAATTTCCACCGAAAATTCTGACCCTAGCATTTGAATATTGCAGCTGAGACAGTGAGTCATCAAACAAGGCAACATTTTTCCATCTTCTATTGTCCAGTTTTGGTGAATTTAGCCCATTTGCTTCAGGGTTGGAAAAGCTGTGTGTTCAGAGGTGGTATTCTGTTTACTTTGGTTGGAACCAGTGGTTATTTGAGTTACTTTTACCTTTCTATCATCTCCAACCAGGCTGCCCATTTTCCTCAGACCTCTGGCAACAAGTCATTTTAGTCCAGCAACTGCTGCTCACTGGATATTTTCTCTTCTTGAGACCCTTCTCAGTAACCCTATAGATGCTTGTGAGTTAAAATCCCAGTAGATCAGCAGTTTCTGAAACACTCAGACCATAAACCATGCCACATTCAAAGCCACTAAAATCCCATTTTGTCCTCAGTTGGAACTTCAGCAAGTCGTATTGGATGATTTGTGTGGAACAATTGAACAGAAGTACCTAATAAAGTGAGCTATAAGGATTTTTTAGGAATATTTAGTTTTTTGTGTGTTTTTTTTACAAGGGAAATTATTTTCACCATCTTCACAGACAAATGTCAATTTTTAGAAAATTTAAAGAAATTTAAAATTTTATTGGAGCAACACATTAATAAAAAATGACATCAGCCTTCCTTTAATGACACTTTTCACTAGTTTCACTGGCGACTGAAGTTGTAGTTTAGCAGAAGAATCTGAGAAGAATCTGAAAGTAGTTGCTGACTGCTTCCTCTGTGTGAAGATTTTTACTTTTTGCCTGTTTGGATCAAGTTGTTTATCATGGGGAGTAATTATCAGTCTATACCTTGTTATGATGTCGCCTTTTCTTTTTTTTTCTTCCAGGACACCCTCGTAGGCTGACACACTCATGTCGCATCAGGATCCGCAAAGCAATGGGCAAAAACCGTCTAAACCACATATCATCTCTACCACTACCAGAACCAATCAAGAACTTCCTGCTTCACCGAAACTGACTACCAATCATTTTTTTTTCTTTTCTAAGTGCTCATACAACCTAATCCTTAAAAAAGCATCATTAAGTCCCAAAGAAAGGTCAATATTTGCTTATTATTTTCTAACAATGAACTGTTTAGAAAGTAGTAGAGCCACTGTAAGGATGACTAGCCATTGCCATGTGGAATTCCTAAGTGTATCCCACAGTTAATGTTTGCCTTGTGATCTCCCAAATCACCAGGATGTGTCTGGCCCTATTTCAGGTAGCACTTTTTAGCTGAACAATTACAATGTGAATTGCATTGGGTTTGGCCCAATTGACTTCAACATGCCATATAATGAATATCTCATTAATAGATAGCAGATTGTTCAGATTCACTTCTCCAAGTTGCTCTTATGGTTTATATAAACCTGAATTTCAGGCCTTTTGGGCGAGCAAAATGTTCAACAACCCAGTATTCTTAAGTTTGTACTGTAGATTGGTTGAAGATTGTTTGTGATTTGATAGAAAGACTCTTAGTCATCTGCTGAATATTCAGTGTTGGCCTCTGTCAAAATAATTCTTGTGCATCAGCTTGTTTTTTTTATTCATTTTAGAATGATCCATTCACTGATCATCCAAAGATATCACAGTGATGTTATTCATTGTTTTGTGAACTCCTGCTTTGGAGCCTTTAGTTTGCCATCTTATTCTTTTTGAACCAGAAGTGACCACATTTGGACAAGAAGGTCACACATGAAACCTGATTAGACAAAAATACATATCTTTGTTGGAGTCATATCTATGTAATCATGGAATAAATTGAAATGTAACTAATTGCAGATGTATAAAACTGCAGAAAAAAATTTCAGACTTAGTATTTCCAGAGAAAAATTTACATTTTTTGCAAGAGAATCCCTTAGAGCCAGGTTTGTTTTGGAGGAGACGCCAAGTGGCTGTTAGTGGTATTGCACTTCTGGTGTTCTGGAGGAAATTTATGGGGCGAGGACAGTGGCAAAGCCTAACACTGACTCTGGTTCAGGGTTGGAAGGAGGAAGTTACATTGGTTGATGTTTGCAATTTGTGTCACTAAATGTCCCTACATCACACACTACTAAATCTTTGAGTATAAACCTATTAGTTTTGTCAGAGGCAAATGTTTATAAATAAAAGCAATTTAAGGCCATAAATCCTTACTGACTTAGTAGCAGGAGAAATGTTTACATGTTTCACCTAATTACTATTGTATATGTCTGCACATAGATAAAGGAAACTTTGTAGGGACGTAGAATCATGGAAGGAATAAAAATAATCTATTGAATCTATTTTCTGTAACACTTATAATCTTTTAAATAGTGACTGAAATCTTTTTATGATAAGCAGGATAAGTTTGTATTTATTAGCCAGAAAGCTGCCTTCTCTGGGAGTCTGTTGCACCTTCTGTCTCCCATACATGTTCTGTCTGCAAACCATGTGTTTAATGTGTGTTTAAACCACGTGTTTTACCATGTTGACATGTTATGTAATGTTTATTTGAATATAGTAAACATAATCACACTGTTTCCTGTGTGTCTGTTTTATTATTAAAGCTACAGAGGCGGAGCATAAGAGATTTTTTTTTAAAGAAAATAACTTGCTTCTCGCTCCGTTTGCCAGGTCGTGATCATGAAGGAATTATTTTTTTCCTTAATTCTTTACAATCTTTTGTTACAAATCAAGGTGTCTGGACTAATGGTTTTCTGACATCCAGTGAGGCCAAATTACTCCTCTGCTATCAAGACAGCATTGTCCACAGATGATGTGTGATTTTTATCCAGTAAAGCTCATTGTTGGGGTTCTCATGAGAGAAATTCACAGTTTATATTGTGTGTTATTACACTTCCCCTTTACAAGTTCGTACTAGGAATATTTCGGTGATTAAACAACCCCATACCATTGGAGCCTGATATGAGCTGTTGACAGTGACATAGCTGAGTTCCATCAGAGCTGGAAATTATTTCCACTGATGTAACGCCTACGTCAAATGGCACAAGGATATATTTTATGATAGAAAAATAAACTAAGAACAATGAAGATGAAAATAAGCTATTTGGTATGTTATTTGAAGCTTGGAGAAAAGAGCAATCTATTCTAATCCAATCAATGGCACATTTCAGAGGATTTTAGCAAAAAGCTATTCAGCAGCACTCCAAACCAATTATAAAATAATTAATTAATTAATTAATTAGCTGTTTATGGTTGCGCAACCGACAACTAGCGTGTTGGCTAGTTTTGTGTCTATCTAAACATTTTGGGTTCACGTTTGATGATAAAGTCACTTGTAAAAGAGTGAAGGCTCCCTGCTGACTTGTTAAGGGAATGCTCAATCTGGGTCGCATTCAATTAAATATTGTATTTTACTTTGATTTTGTTCAGATTTGCTCAGTTTGGACAGGTTTTACTTTCCCACAAGAGCATTAAAGTAGTCCAACCTTAAAATATAAATATGGATAATCATTTCAACTAAAGCTTGAGCCATTTATGGCTAGCATTACTCTACAGCCTGTTGGCTGGTTAATGCTGAAAAACACATTGATCCAAACTGCTACAGTGAAGGTTCTGATTAAAATTAGCAGACAATATCATATTTCTCCAGTTTAAGCTTCTCTTCATTGAGACGGTTAAATCCAGAATAGAATTTAAAATGTTATACCCAGATACAAACTTCTCAATGACTAAGCTCTGTTGTATCTTAAAGATACACAGTTCCAGATTTTCCCAGCACAGCACTTTGCTCTCAGACTGATTACTGGTGGTTCCCAGAGTTTCTAAAAGTAGAATGGTTGTCAGCCCCTCTCTGTGGTAAAAACGTATAGTTAGAGCTGGCTTGGGTATGCCCAGACCTCCACCATCCCCATGCTCGGGCCTCCACGTCCCCATGCCCAGACTTCCACCACCCCCATGCCCGGACCTCCAAAGTCCCCATGCCCAGACCTCCACCATCACCATGCCCAGGCACCAGTTACAGTCAATAGGTTTGGGCTGCTGTGGGGCAACACATAGAGTGCCTCTTTACACATCTTTCTCTTTGCTCTCCTTACTTAAATATATATATAAATATCAACAGGTATTCCTGATTTAGAGTAATTGGTTTATGGTCAAACCAATTTTAGCATAGCGAGCTAGTTTTAGCTTGTAAGCTAGTTTTAATGGCAGCAATAACTTGCTTTCCTTAAGATATTCACAAATCTTTATAGAGATTTGAACATGGTTGAATACAGCAACCCTTCTTACAACATTTACCATCTGTGTTTATTCTCACTCAGCTCAGCTATGCTAATGTGTAGAGGTGAGGATAATGGTTGATTGTGATCAAACTGTTTTCAGATCAGCATGTCTGTGATGTTACATGTAGGAAAGCTCTGCATAAGCTCATGGATCACTATAATATTATTATACCAGGGTGTTGGCTATCAGTGGACAAGCAATCCAAGGTCAATGCTAATGACTCTTTCCACATAGATTTGAAGGTGAGCAACCTTTCCTTTAAATGGCAGGAAAGTTGTGAAAATTTATCCCATTCTCTTTTATCCATCACAGCCATGTGAAGTTTTGCTGCACTTAGTCACACAATGTCTCAAGAAGAAAACGTGCCTACTTCCTATATCCTGTAAAGTCCACTGCACATGCACCAAGTGCAAATGTAGTGCAATGCTGGTGTATTTTAATCCACCTAAATAATAATATATTTTGTCCAAGCAGCGAATTTGTGATCAGTTAGAGTTCATTTTAATGATAAAATGTTGCATCAGTAATTACTGGATTGAAAACTGGAAGTTTGCTACAGATGCACATGACCCATGAGGTTGAATTGTGATGAAAAACAACATCAATCTATCTATGCTGTACTTTGCTTGTGCTGGAAGTGTTGGGGACTGTAATGCTAAGATGGCAAACATAATAAAATTTATGCGTGTAACACACTGATATGTTGGCACACAACAAACAGAACTTCAGCTTAAAAAATCTGTGAATCCTTGTGAGAAAAGAAGTAAATCGAATCCAAGCATGAGAGCATTCTAGATGGGAACAAGTGGCCCAGAGGAAAATTCTTAGCCTGGGAACCCTGAAGGGAAGCAGCGGGAAGCACAACAGCATGGGGAGATGAAGGCTTTCACTTTCCAAAAATTATGCAAAAGACCAGAAAAGCTGGACTGGGATGATTTCAGAAAAAGTCTTGGAAGGAAAATTTTATAAATTTTAAAAATGAATATAAGTATTATCCCTTTTTTGTAATAAAAGAACCCCCCCCCCCAAAAAAAACCACAAAAAAAAACAGTATTTTATTATGTTGTTAAACCCTGAATTAAATTCTCTAATTAACATTATAATCAGTTCATAAAAAATGAAAACATCAAACAAAATTACTCATAATCTGTCTGAGAATGATCATTTAATTATGTGCATCAATGTGCACACATTGTACTCGATGTCTCTAGATGGCACTGTTTTCCTTTCAAGCATGGCAGACATCACATCTTCCTTCACTTCTCTTCTCACATTTCTCATTTCTTCCTATCTCTACATTTGTCTCTTTCAGCCTTTCTTTCTTTCACCAGCTCCTATCTTTCTTTCCATCTCTCTCCATCTGTTATTCTCTCCTAACTGAGTTTGCTGGAGATCTCAGCATGTGTCCTCATGAGCCTCATCCTTTCAGATCTCATTAAAGCAAGTCTTTCATTAGCAGAACACACACACAGATGCAGAAAGAGAGAAGACGAGACCGGACAGTTTGGTAAACCACGACTTTCCAGTGAAGCCTTTCCATTGTGAGACCCTACTCTTTCAAGTCAAACTAATTTTATGTCAGTTTATTTAGGGCAAGGGGACCCCTGCTGAGCTCCTTATGGGTAGATCCTTTGGTGTTATTTAAGAGGTTTCATATAAAGTGATTGAACTTTAAAGTGTGATATCGCTTACATACTTGTGCAACCACACGATCAGCTCTCGTTTGAAGGCTAAATGTCAGGAGAATTTATTAGTTACTGCTTTATATATCAAAATATCCAATTCAGGCTAGAATTTAAAGTGTAGGAACACTTGAGTGACTTCTTTGGCCATGTAGTGTCAATAAATGAGAAAAAGTGCTGGGAAATGCTTTATTTCCTCAGAAAATCACCAGGAGCCTGGAAAACTGAATGGTGTTGTTCATTCCCAACTTTATTTGTACCGCAAACTGCAATCAAAGTCTCAACAACCTCCGCTAATATCACCACAGAGTTATGCTTCAAATGGGGACCAGCATGTTAAATGCAGCGCGGCTCGCTTCATGAGCCAACCGCAGCTTTGAGATATGCTTTTTTCATGGATTTGAAGTTTCCATATAAAACTCTGCTAGTGCGTGTGCTTAGCACTAACATATTTTTAGATAAGGAGCTAAAGTAATATTCATATTCGAAAAAAACTCATTTGTAACTTGTAAAATAACCAGGCTTGCTAGCATTTGGACTGACAGGTAGCCTGTTAGCATTTGGTAATTGCCATGCGCTTTGACTTGAGTGATCTCATTCCTCAGGCAGTCCGGAACTTTTAGGTTCTTTCAATGACCACATTGCTTTATGTTTACCGCTGCCTCACACACGCATGGGATCTGCCTCAAAGCCAGTGCAACACAAGCCTCATCCATTTCAGGCCTCTTTTGTTGCCACACAGCAAGAGAATCAAAACCTAAAACCACTTTAACATGACTCACAGAGATGACGTGAAACTGAGTTTGTCATTTGGCGTTCCAAGAAAAGAAGCCTTTTCCGTTTCGGCTCATGCCTGATCAGTCGGACAGGAAAGCCTGGGTGTGGATGACTGGGCCTAAACATATTGATCATTTTTTTCTAATACTGTAACCCAGCACATGTGGGCTGCACGGGAAGCACTTCTCTGGTAAAGCCGCTATGCTCTATAAACCACTCAATCAGTGCTCAAGCACAACACAAACAGGGAATTCCTTCAGTTTTACTGATATAATTAGGAAGTATATGGCTAGAAATACTAAAAGAATCTTTACCAATAAAAGGGTGTATAAATTAAAAACCTCAGAGAGGCTTAATGAGTCTTAATTTGACCAGGTTCCAGAGAAGCCGGTAGTTGTGAAATGTGGCAAGGCCAGGAAGGATGTGAACTGATTGCTTCTGTAATTACTGTCACAGTCTGTAACTTAGGTCTTTTACTTAATTAGTTCCCTTTCATTAGTTATTGCGTGTGTATAACAGCCTGACTTGTATGGTCTGGCTTTCAGGATCAGTTTCACTGTAGAAACTACGGAAAAAATCTTAATTAAACTGTTGTCTGTGTAAAGTTTTAGGGTTATCTTGTACACATAGGGGTATTTTGCATGAAACTAATATAAATGTTTCTTCATTAGCAGTGAAGATGCAAAAGTGAACTATGGGCTTGAGGTGGAAAGGTTCATTATGACCAACTAGGTCTACTTTTGCTGTTGTCTCAAAATATTTCATTTTAGGTGGGAAACAAGTACTCAAATTAAAACAACCGAAAGCTCATCCCCTAAACTATTTTCTCTACTGCTGGCATGGTACCGAGACATATAACACATAGAGGATGGTAAGTCCTGTCAAGGGTTCATTTACTGCTTGGTTATGATCAGTCAGTAATGTGTCAGCACTGGGTTCTCGGATGAGATAACATCCATAAAACAACCAAATAGTTCATTCTCATACCTAAGCTATTGTACCTACTGGTGGCAGGAGATACTGACACATTGCAGACAAGGATGATAGTTTCTTCCTCAAATCCTTTTAATGTTAGTGTTTGGACAGTAAAGCCAGGTACATTGAAGTGTTTCTCTTTATCTGTCACTAAGTCCTCCAAAGAGGGTTCGGTTGATGGGGGTTAGTGGACGGTATAACATCCAAAAATCAAGTAACTAGTTCATTTCACAACTATTTTCCCCACAGGTCGTAGGAGGTATTGAGACATTCACATCTCATATGAGTGCATAGACAATGGAGCCAATGTCACTGGAATGTTTTTTTTTTTTAATTAATTTTTCATTAGTCACCAAGTCCTCTTAATAGTAATTTCCATTGCATCTTTAACCGTGGATCATGAGTTCAAGATTTAAATCCAACAACTTTTAATTAAATTCTTGGTTATCTTCAGTCATTAACACAACACTACATTGAAACACGTGTCCATTCTTTGATGGGTTTAACTGCATCCTTTTACAGCTGTGTTTCGTGTTACACATCGCATCAGATGCCAGCAGCTAGATATCAATATACCGGTCATTTTGAATGCACCTTGCTAAATCAGCAAGAAACCCAAGAAGACATGAAGGAAGCGAGGGAAAAAGAGAGTGAAAGTGACAGAGCAAGAGATAAGACAAGAGTCAACATTGGACTGACTTTTACTGGCTGGAGAGAGCTCAGAGAAGAGACATGATGCAAGATGGATACTGAATTACTCGTTATTAGGTAGGAGACTCATTGAGAAAATCTGCCAATGCTCAGTAGTGTTTCTTTAAAAGATTCTGTTATGACACAATTAAAATGCAGTTACCCTCATGTCCACTAGAGCAGGGATCACCAAATCCAGACCTCTTGGACTAGTGTCCTGCAGGTTTTTGATGTTTCCCTGCTTAAACACACCTGAATTAAATTATTGGGTCATTAGAAAGCTTGTGTAGAACTTGACAACAAGCTGTTGTAAAACCATTTAATTTCAATCAGGTGCGTTGCATCAGGGAAACATCTAAAACCTGAAGGACACTGGCCCAAGAGATCCAGAGTTGGTAATCCCTGTAATACAAAAATTCATATTCTTAAAGCGTAATTATAAGTCATTATAGGCTGCATGAACACACAATCCATGGTAATTGTCCAAGATACTGCATCAGTAAAACACCATTGCTATATTATGATATTTATACCTCAGAGAAGTTATGAATGTAATTATGAAAGTCAATAACCCTCTGGACAAACTTGGTTGTATTGTTTTGTCTTCAGACTCTGACACTGTCCATCTATTTGGATCTGACAAGACCATAAAAACTTGCTCTTCATGTTAAACAGAAAGTTTAAGAGCAAGTCTGTTTTTTGTTCACACCAGCTGACATTATGGTGGGTATCTGAATTGGAGAGCCTGGGGATCAGTTAATGGCTGCATGACAATGTCCATTACACCAAACTATCCATGTTTAATTGCTTCCGTAGAGCTGAACTACTCATGGGAAGGATTTTTTCACCACTGAGAAGATCTCGTGGCTGGGAGTAGGAGGGGTTGTCCTGGATAAGGAACAAAGCAGTTGAGCTGTCATGGCCAAGAGGGTTGGAAGGACTGTGGATGGGGGAGGGCATGGGTGGGTTGTGGGGTCCCCCTCCTCCTCTTCTTCCTCCTTCTTTTTGTCCTCCTCACAAACCAGTAAGCCTTCGGCATCTGCCCAAACCACTGGCTGACAACAACATGGGCAAGAAGAAACCCCGTTCAAACTGAAGAGCAGAGAAGAGGAAGAAAGTCATTTGGTGGCCACCACTGTGGGAATGTTGTAAACTGTGCTTTCCTGAGGCCTTGGGAATCCCACACCAGAGCTGGAACCTGCGGCCATGGAAAACTGAGGCCTGCTTCCCCAAGAGGGGAGATGTCAGAAAACAACACTTGATCACTTGAAATATGTGATGCAGTCTGTTGTGCATTCAAGTGGCCGACTGACAGAACAAAAATTTGATCTTGTATTACAATACTGAAGATTGAAGGGTTGATGAGGAATAGCAGTAAGTAAATAAGCTTCACAAAAATAAAAACATAAACACAATAGATATTACAACTTGAAAACAAAATCAAGGACAAGTAAAAAAAATTTTTTTTTAAATAATAAAAATCATAGAAAAAGCCAGTTTGAATAAATAGGTTTTAAAAATGCACTACAGAACCTTTGCAATTTTCTCAGTGATTTTTCTCATTTTTCTCAAGCTGCAGCAGTGGATGGGCCACGTATAAAAATGTAATCGAAAACCCTTTTAAAGGTCTTGCTTTTTTAAAAATTTTAATAAACTTTTTTTGAGATCACAAGTTACTTCATTTTCTAAAATTATTGAAGCTCATTTCTGGCGATAACTGATCAGTTATATCTTTATCAAAAGATAATATCTTATCATAATGGGCATATACACGTTTTATGTAAGTTTACAATGACTTTTTATTTCAAGTAAACTGTGCTAAATTAAAAAAAGAAAAAGAAAAACTCCAGTCATGAGAAGGATTTAGGACAAAACCAGAAGATTTCACTACCAGCAGACAGTCTGACCCTGACTGAAGTCTTTACTCTGCTGCTCAATTCCTGCTATGACTGTCTTGTATCAGGCCCATGTGTACCAATAATTACAAATGCAGAAGTAGTGAGTGTATAAACAATGAGATTAAATCCCTTGTAGACCCAAATTAGCAGCAATAGTGTGAAATAATAATTTTATATATGATGTCATTTTTGCCTACACTTTCTTATAATGTTGCTTCATGATAATTAAAGTTTTGAGGCATTTATGCACGCCACTTTTAAAGTTCCACCATTTCAACCAGATTGAGGTCTGAACTTTGACTCGTCCAGTGCAATGTCTTGATTGACTTCAGTATGTTGTAGATTTGCAAGTGTGCTTGGAATAATTGTCCTGTCGAGAAGATAATGGTCAATCCAGTGACTGCAAGGTTTTCAGGTTCTGTGACTGTAAATAAAGCTCAAACCAGCAGCTCTCCACCACTCTGCTGGATAGTTAGTGTGAGGAGTTTGTGCTGATATGTTAATTTTCCCCTAACATGGTGCTGTGTATTATGGCCAAACCTCTCCACTTTGGTGTCATCTGCCCAAAGGACATTTTTCCAGAAATCTTGTGGATGTTGATGCAACTTGGCAAACCTTGACCACCATGATCTTGTTTGTTTTTAGAATAAAGTGGCTTCCTTCAGCAACCCTCCAACTATGAAACAATCTATTTTTGTTCAGTCTTTTTTCAAAGCATTGTCTTTCTCATATATTTTTCTTGTTTGGTATTGTATAAACACACACCTATACAGTAGACCAGCAAACATCTGTCTTCATAGAACCACCAGTTACTGATGATCTGTTAATTAAGTGCATTAGTAGCACTTGGCTGATACTTACCCTTGAAATTCCCATATAAGCCATAAGGGTGAACCTAGTTATTCCACACACTGTTCTGGATTTTGGCTTAATGTTAAATTGAACATAACAATGTAATATGTAATGTGTTCATGTTTATCTATGTAAACAGATAGTTTTTTCAGGATGTGTTGATACATAAAACCTTAGAACTGACAGAGTACCTTCTTTCTATGATTGCAATATATGTTTTTTTTGGAGTTTTTCCTTACCGCGATGGAGGGTCTAAGGACAGGGGATGTGCTGGGACAGTCCTTTTACTTGT
>JBAMHW010000014.1:25942257-25976805 GCA_037177495.1 Rhadinocentrus ornatus
TAATAATAATAATAATAATAATAATAATAATAATAATAATAATAATAATAATAATAATAATAATAATAATAAAGTTTATTTCCTACTTTCTGTTTGGAATTAAACAGCTGACAGCTTGACAGCGTGTTGAAGGCACAGAATTGTTATCGTTCGTTCATCATCAACTCTTCAGGCCTCTTGAAAGCTTGGATAAACAATAAGGCGAATCTGGATCTGACAGGCGCGTCTCTTGAGGCGGTACTGAACCAAACCGGGGCCGTCAGCTGGGAGAGACGGGCAGGGGTCTTAACGGGGCTGGGGCCTCTCAGAGAGGCGGTCGGCTCTTCATTCTTAATCAGAAAGCCAAGAAAACAAGATATCTCCAAAACAGCCATGAATTTGCACCCCAATGACGGTCTGCAAAGATGAGATAATTTGTCTTTAAGCCTCTTTGAATTATAACGAAATAATTATAATTATTCCAGGCACGCTTCATATATAGAAAAAAATATTTATATAAAAAAAAGTTTCATTTTAAAGGTTATTACTGGAATTTGATATTCGTAAACTATGTACAAACGACTTTCCAAGAGCTCGTGCGCGTCCATTCTGGCTGAATATATTGTTTCTTTAGCTGTTCAAGACTATAACAACAATTAAACGACTGGGTTAAAATTTTATTGATAGGAAACTGGATGACACCAATTTTTATTTAAATAAATTTCCACTGAAAATAGTTTAATAACGATTATTGGCTGAGCGTGAAGCTCGGTTTAATATAACCATGAGGGAAAGTTCTTCTTCTGTAGGAAAACCCTGGGATTCAGGGTCAGAAAGGAACTGTAAACTTTAACCCTTCTATCGCGTTTCAATGTTTTAGATATAAGGAGAAAATTAAACAAACACTGAAGCACCTGGAGGGAAATTAATCTAATGACGAATGGCAACGTTAGAGGAATCAGGGGAACTTTTCTTTTTTAAACAGAAGTAGCTTCTGCAGTGTCAAAGAGTGATTTAAAAAACAACATTCAACCTTTCATACAAAAGAATGAAAGAAATAACTAGAACATGCCATAAGAAAGTATTTATTAGATATAAATCCATCAGAGTAGTAACCTAAATGAGATTTGATAGTTCTGAAACACATGTATACTGAGCTAAAATGTAGCTATTTATTATAATCGCGGCTGCCTCCATCCCTCTCAAGCTTCACCTCTTTGCTGGAAATTGTGGTTAAATCAGCCTCTTTCTGTTTTAGGACCTCACGCCACTTGTGTTTACTGCAACAAGCATATTCCCTTTAAATGATCATGCTGGAGGACTCGTCAAATCAAAACCATGTGCTCGCCAACATGCAGCTTCATCCCTGAACTGCCCTCCATCCAACCTCGAAGCTGGCTTATTTGATGAACCCCAGAGTAATTACAGCGTGCGTCTCTATGGTTTGCCTCACAGTCACTCATATCATTTGCTAATTAAAAGTGCATTAATGTGGATACTGGACCCAAATTATGTGTGACGAGTTGTGGTGGTGCTGTGGTGGAACATTATGCATCTTGTAGGTCTTTTTAGATCTAACTTAAATGCGTTAAAATCTGTGGACACCAAAATAACCCAAAGGAAAAACATTTAAAAAAGAATCTCCTTCCATGTTGAACCAACAAAGGGCTTTCACGTGTTTATGACAGTGCTGTTTGTTGTCAGCTCAGTCTGAATAGGTGAAACAGGCCCTTTCAGGGGGCCTGCTGAGTCTTGATGCGCGGCACGAGCCTTCCACTGCTGGAGTGGTCTCTGTCAAAATTAGCAGGACTACTTGGGAGGAAGTTTATAATTGGACATGTGTTTCCCAGCTCTTTGTCATTTAGAAATCCACTTATCCTTTTTGTTGTTCGTTGTTAAAACAATGAACGATCCACGAGGAGGGGTGAGGAGTTCTTAAGAGCCCCCTTTCAGCTTTACAAATGGCCTGAGCGACCCGCTGAGAAACATGGAGGCGCTGAAGTATTTAATAATGTCCGTGAAGCTGACACATTCTCACAGGTAGATGGATAAAGCTCTGTTGCCTCTCTTTGTCCATCAACATTCTCGTCCCTCTATTCGGCGAATAAATAAGATAGAATAGTTATTTTTGTTGTTATAAATATGGAGGATATAAGCTTACTTTTTGACTTGGAACAGGATGGCAACACTGATTTTGCATTTTGGGGACAGATGGACCAGAACCTCCAGTTTCAGACCCAGCTGGACTCCTTCCTGATGGACTGTACTGCGGCCAGCGGTCAGCTCTCTCCCTGGTCCACTTTCGGCTGTCAGCTCTCGGACCCGCAGCTGACCCTCACCGACCTCGAGGTGCATTCACCGGCTGTGGGGGTCTGCGCTGAAGGTGACAGCTCCTCAGCTGACGAAACTCTGGAGGTGACCAAGTGCAGGACGCGGAGGTTAGTGCCGCATCAGCCCTACAAGGTGCAGCGGCATGCCGCCAACATCCGGGAGAGGAAGAGGATGCTGAGCATCAATTCTGCCTTTGAGGAGCTCCGCTGTCATGTTCCAACGTTTCCCTACGAGAAGCGGCTGTCGAAGATTGACACTTTGAGACTGGCAATAGCGTATATCGCCCTGCTGAGAGAGATCCTCTTATCAGGCTGCGACCCTAAATCCTATGTGGATGAGTGCATGAAGAGCGGCTACAAAAATCACACCAACGCCATTTGGAACACGAGTGGTGAGTTCATCAGTCCGATCACTCAGTTTTTCAGGGCGAGATAAAACCATTTCCCCAATAATTTAGTTTTGTCTTGTATTCTGAGAGTCTATTAAAACAGAAACGTTGTAAAAACAGATTTTTTTTCGGTCTATTTTACTATTAAATACAAAAAAGTTACACAAAAACTTTCCATTTTTGAACACTTGTAATTAAAAGGAAAACAAGTCTTAAACCTCTGAAGATATTAGTCTCATCTTAGCGAACATTCAGAGGTTAAATAACTGACATTTTAAGCCATGAACTTTACGCATGGCCCATTTATATACTGTGTGTGTCCACATTTTTCTTTTTTTAAGATATGAACATTATCAGCAGGTTCAACCACGCATGCGTGGTTGAACCTGCTGAAACTGCATTCGCTTCATAACATTTTTATTTCCTATGAAAAGAATAAATATCAGCTCGAGACTTTTAGAATGATTTGTGAGAGATAAACTATTATCATTTTTGTATATTTTGACTCCTTTTTATTTGGTTGAATCTGACAAACTGACCTCGAATATCAAACACATGTCTGTCAAATAATAGATAAAAATATTGCTGTTGTCTGCCCTTTTTGGAACAACCTATCTTTTAAAAACTTAAGGAAAAAAAAAGATAATTTAATTTGTTGATATACGCCTTGCATATCTTTTGCATTTCAGCTGAATAAAATCAGACAAGGGTCAGTTTAGTGTACATAATATGCATACACCTTGTCAGTCATCGATCACCAGATACCCAACTTGTATAACAGCCTGGCCAAAAAAAAGAGATGGAAGCCATAAAGACCACAAAACCCCTCACAATACATGGAGGGTTTGATCCCAAAGTCCAGCACCCTACCAAGTGGAAGGAGGGAGGCTAGTGACATTCAGAGCCACTATCCAAGAGAGATCAACAAATATCCAGGTGTAGATCATGAAGATGGCCCCAAGTGATGATCTTCTAATGCCCCAGACAGCTGAAACTCAGCATTAAGGAGGAGGAGGTGGAACCACCATGGAAAGATAAACCCCTGCATTGCATGTACTACTGACTGAAGGAGTGTCTGGTATTGTGAAGTCCTATCAGTGGCTACAGGCTGGTCTGATAAACAGCATGGAGGCACTGATTATGGCCTCAAGATTGAGGCTGGGGCCTACCACACCAGGCAGGACCCGGCTGTGAAAGAGGCTTCTGAGACAGATCAGCTCTGTCACAATTCAGTCTACACACTTTGAAGTGTGCAGACTACGTAGGATGCAGAGTGTCACACATAGTCTGCACTTGTGGAATAGGGTACAAGAACATCTGTACTGAGTTCGGGCTAGTGTCAAGATGGAAGATGCTGCCAAAGGTGGTGGAGAAAGACAGAGCAAAGAGCATGTGAGACTTCCCGATCCAGACTGATTTACTGGTGATGACTAACCAACTGGACATGATGGTGGTCACAAGCTACAGCAATCCCAAATGACAGCAATAGCACCTTTTTCGACTGTAGGAACCTTTTGCAGTTCCTATAACCTTTTCGGGAACCAGGCCTTTTTTCACGCATTCCGACATATAGGAACAAGGGCTAAAGACCCTCCGTTCCTATAACCATTTTAGCTGCTGCTCTGAGGCAGGGTCTTTTCGTGGTTCCATAGGAACCCTCATGACACAGGTGTTTGGTGACTGGTAGCTACAGTCTGTGGCGCTCTGCTCTTCTTTCTTCCTCTGTGAAACGATGAAGTATCTCCTGCTGCTTTCTTCATCTCCTGACTCTCTCTATGTGCATTTCCAGCCTGGACATTAGACGCGTGATTTTATCGTCCATCAGTAACATCCCCGTCAAACAGAGCGTGAACACGGCGATCTCTTCGTTTTCCAGCTTGGTGGTGTTTTGTGCTCTTCTTAATTTTCGGGGGGTTTGTTTTGTTGTTGTGTGGCGCAAAAGTCACACGTCACTGTCGCAGACAGTTCGTCACATCGGTCCCGCTACCGCCCCCAACTCATGTTCAAATGCAACAGGAAACAGTTCCCCTGGGAAAGGGCCGTTCATAGAACTAGGGCAGTTCTTAGAACTTCTCTGTGGGAATGTGCCTAATATCAAAAAAAAGAAACAGAAGACGCGTGAATAGCGCTGAAGGAGGAAGTTGAAAAGATGCTGGGAGTAAAGCCAACAGTGGTGCCAGTGGTAATCTGATCACTCTGGGCCATGACCTCCAAACTGGGAAAGCGGCTCCAACAGATATCAGGATTTACCAGGATGCAGATTTCTCACCCGACACTTTAAATAATATCATCAAACTAGTTTAGGAATCTGGAGAAATGTCAGCATGTGAAGATGAAGGACTCAAGCATCAGATGGACACGTCTGATCTCTGATCTCTCAGACGGTACAGCACAAAGAATCATCATTCATCAATAGCTGATATAATCAACAGATTACCGGCCAAGTAATATAACACAATGTTATATTCACAAAAGCACGCACTAAGTTTACTGCACAAAACGTAACCCTGTTAACCTTGTTGAGAGATGGCTCAGGGGTTTACAGTGGAAAATGTGTGGACAAGAAGTCTCTTTCGTCATCACAAGTCAGAGTGTTAATAAATGAAGGCTGCAGCAATGTAGCAAATAACTGATAAAAAGTAATTTTGTGCAAAATTACTCTGATTATTACTGTTAAATGTCCAACCCAATGATGGTGGCTCAAATGTTATAGAATTTAGAAAACAAAACTTTATTTAAAGAAGCTCAAAGCAATCTTCCAAATAATGGCTTTTAAAAAAATTTAATTAAATGGTGTTTTATTTATTTATTTATTTATTTATTTATTTATTTATTTATTTATTTATTTATTTATTTATTTATTTGTTTATTTGTTTGTTTGTTTGTTTGTTTATTTGTTTATTTAAACATTTATTTTACCAGGCACAACATTAAGAATAAATTCTTATCTACAAGGTTGGCTTGGCAAGTGCCAGAAAGCACTTGTAGGACAGAAAAAGAAATTAAAATAATGCACATAAATTTCAATAAATCAATTAAAACATTTTAAAATTGGTATTAAGTTGTGGAAAACAGTTACAGATGTCATTTAAAAATCTCCTTTAGAAGGTCGTCAAAAGACACAAATAAAAGCATCTAGTTTTATGTAACAAGTTCCAGTCACTTGATGTAGCCAATGCAAAAAAAAATTGGCCAAAGCGAGTCAAATGTTATCGTATCTTAAACAAATTAAATGTGCATCTGCAAGAACCAAATCTGCAGCGTGGCTCTTTATTTCATCACAGACAGACTAGACGTGGGCCAAACTTGCCCCAAAATGGGACCAAATCTAAAATATCATGGTTTTTTTTAGTGTTTGCAGTAAAATAAAAATTGAAGACAATGCAAAAAAACAAATTCTTTTTTGTCTTATCTTTTTCTTATTTTGGGTTGTGCATTCAAGAAGTCCATTATGAAACAATGACTGACTACTAGCATACCAAAACCAACATCTAATTTCTATAGCTTCAGTTAAAGTCCTTCTGATTATCCAAATAAGACTGCAATGCTGAATTTATACAAAACTGAGAGAAAAGACTCATTTACATTATGAAGGTGAAGCTTACAGAAAGCCTGTCAATAACTGTTTAAAATGTAATCGTTTTTTTAGATGGCAGAGGGTCGAGATTGTTGTTATTCAGAGTAATCCCATGAAGCAAATGTCATAGAAAGCAGCTCTCTGTGTATTCAGTGTGGACTTGTATACCCAGGTGTGCTTCCCCTCGGCATTTGGCCTCAAATTAGCAATTTTTTTTTATCAAAACACAAGTACTTGTATTCTTACTGCCTTCTTTAGCTTAATTAACTAATTCGGTGGGAATCATCTCCGGAGCCTCTTTATGAAGCTTTTGCAGCACTAAGTGTGTCCCCCTTCTTTAATTCCAGACACGTGTTATTAAACAGTCATTAAAATGTACCAAAACTTACGTGTTTGCCCTGTTTTTGTCTCTTCTCCCCTTTCCCAGATCTGACAGCCCGCCTCTCTTGGATAAAGTGGGATTAACTGAGAAACATGAGGCAAGTTTGTTCCTCCCTCCCATCTCCTACATGTCAAAGACAGGCTGGCTGGCATGGCACAGCCTACCGATCGACATCTGCAGACTTCTCACCAGGTCACACACCTCAAGCTTTCTCAGCCTTATCCACGACTTTCTCCTCAGTACATTTAATATTCTAGTTTATTGTTGGCTGGTAATTGAGAGCCATTGTTTCTGTGGCAGGGAAAGCAAAGAGGGTTGGCACAGCTTCCCCAACAAGATGCCACTTGGCATGGAACTGAATGGATTTGTTAAGAACTCGTACTTCTGCATGCTGTGCTGAAGTGTTTTCTGGACTCCTACTCATTAGGCTGCAATACGATGTGTTAAAAAGAGCCTTGATCATGTAAATGAGACGACAGGCGTGAGAAGCAGATCAGTGCAACGTGTCTTAACATGTCAAGTGCTGTTTCCAAAAATAGAAATAAGAGTAAGTTGTGTGTGTTTTTTCATTTGAAGCCTTGTAGATTGTTGTTTAAGTTATTTATTCTTTTTTATATTTTATTTATTACGAAAAGTTTTTTTTATAGATGTTTTTAGATAAACTGTCATCACATAGTGTCAACAGCTAAGTTGATAATATGAATTTGTAAAAACGTATTTTGAAGCTGCTCTATGCCATGTGAAACTGTGTCAGAACGAAATAAATCACCAGTGAAAACACATGCAGCACCTCTCGATAAAATTACAGTATGTATAATTTTGTCAATAATATAAAAACATGGTCATAAAAGTCAACCTTTTCCCATTGCTGCTGAACTTGTTCCAGTTCCTTTAATAGTTTAAAACATAAAAAAATACAAACAACGGCTAATAACAGATGTGAAAAAAAGAAATGTGTGATGTTATTCAAAAAATGCTATGGAGATACCTTGGTTCCCGGGAATGATAGCCATCAGAGTTTAGCATTGATTGAACCAAAGACGAAAAATAAATAAGAAGAATAAGAGAAAAACGTGACAATAAATGTTAGCAAAACAAAGTAGAGTTCAGCAAAGAGAAAAAAAGAGAAAAAATAGAGTACATCTTGGTGTTTGTTTTCTTCACTGGAGAGAGATTTTTAGCCGCAAAGGACTGAAATTTGATGCAAAACGTGTAACTTTTCTCCTGGTTCTGTGCTGATTGGTCTTTAGTTAAATGTTTGTATTATTTAACGTGAATACTGCTAAGCTGTAACTTTACACAGTGTTAAAATGTTCGCTACCACATTTCTGATTTGAACTAAAGTGAACTGTTGTATTAATCACATATTATAAATTCTTCATGTGTGAAGGTAGCTGTGTTATTGTGGCTGGTATACTGATATCAGCAGGAAGATCAAAATGAGCATATTTTTCTCTTTTTTTATAGTTATTTTCAGCCAAGAAATGCTCTTTTATGTCTACATATATTAGTAAATGACACCTGAATTAACCTTGAAGAGGAATGTGAAGGCCAACTCCAGGGTGTAGCAGCTGGGAGAGGCCCCAGCACCTCGCTGCCCTGCATTGGAATAAGCGGTTATGGATGAATGGATCAATAGCAATAAAAAAACACACCTTGCCTGGTAAAACTCTCCCCCCCTGTGCTGATCATTTTATAAGACCAAACATTCAAAACACTCCTTTAATGTATTTTCTATTCATGTTTTCAGTCTGTCACAAGAGTCAATCAATCACCTTTAGTTCATCTGTTTTGGTTTAAGTCTGATCTCAATATATGTTGGTTTATTTAAAGGTGCAACGTGTAACAAAATCAAAGGTCAATAACAGAAAAAATAAAACATCAATTAAAAATGTATTTCTATTGGTATCTAATCTCTACTAAAATAACAGTTATGATTTTATTGTCCATTTATATCTACTTGAAAACGTGTTTATGGCTGGAAGAATTTTGGCCGCCTACAGCCTACTGTACTCTCACCATTTCTCTTCTTAACATACACTTCCAATACAACTCTGACTCCTCTAAGAACTAGTTAACTACTAGTTAACTGCTAGTTAACTAGTGTGGAAATAATCACCTCATCTTGAACACAACCAAAACAAAAGAGGTGATTGTAAAAAAGGAGAAAGTAAAATAATAATTAATGAATTAATTAATAATTAATGGGCCATGAAGAGGCTTGTGCAGAACTTGACAACAAGCTGCCACGTGGATCAGTTTTGCAGTAAGGAAACGTAAAAACCTGCAGGACAGTTGGTGATTCTGCACTAAAGTGCAGCGTATTGGTCCTCCTCTCTACATTCAGGAAAACACTAGTAGTGCAAATACTAGTACACAGTACCAGTATTTTTAATTTCTCAGTGAGTCCAGATGGAATTTGGTTTACAATCTTGGATAAATCTTTGATAGTTTATGTTAAGAGCACATTCACTAATTTGAATAAATATCCATGTTTATCTGCAAGTTTTGCAGATTCAGTAAAGCAAAGAAGTCATCCAGAGCAGAGGGACAGAGCACTTGTCAGTTTAAGCAGATCAGTGCTGTTTGCTAAGTTCTGGTGGATAAAAGGTGAGTACGGATTTTAAATTCCTTGGATTATGAAGCAGTCCTCTGAACACACCAGACAGCTGGTGTTGCGTGGCAGATTACTCACGCGTGGCAGATTACTCATTACAACAAAAAGTGAATTTTAACTTGACTTGGTAATTTTTTCTTATTTCTTTGCATTTTTCTTTATTTAGTAAAAGATTATGTGTCTGAAACGTGTTCATCGCAAGATTAATATGATTAGTAATGTGTGGAAGCGGTCCTCGTTGTCCCTCTGGTATTAAGTTCTCTCCATAGAGTCTGCAGCATAACTCCAGGTTTAAATATCTCAAAATGTGGATTTTGTTTTCTGTTTACCATTTCTTGCGCTATATCTCAAGTTTCTTTATAAGATGTGTGATGTTTTCTTTCAGAATATCATTGTAGTACTCTATTTTTATTTCATTTTTTCTATTAAAACTCCAATAAAACATTCTTTTAAAACCATTTGAAAAACTTTGCTGGCACAGCTGATTGGTTTATTGAATGATATTTCAAAATGACACATGAAGCACTGTACAACTTTGCATTGCAATTTTACCCTCCTTCCTTCCTTCATCCCGAAAGTTTATCTTTTATTTGAATTCCACTACATTTGCAAGTCTTTTTAAATAATGTCCTTGGATCCATCTACTCTGCTAAAACCTTAATAGTATCACACAATTTCTAAACCCAGACTTTAGTTTGTGTTCATATGATTTGATTTGTTTTGTTTTTGCTTGATTGACCTGTTGTGTTGTTTAGTTATTTAATTACATCTTTAAAAAAAATTGTTTTATAAAGATGTTTATTTGTTTGCAGCGGTGTGTTTAAATGATCTGCAAGGTTTTGCCTACTTACCAAAGAAAAGCACAACGTTTTTTAGGCTTTATGTTCATAAACTAAAACAGACAACAAAGGAACTACAAATTTAATTTCCAAATCAAACAACAATATCATAACCAAAGTACTTAAAGCTGCACGTCATTATCAAGATGGTTCTACTATTGTTGTGGTCATTTAGGACATAAAGTTGATCACAAACAATGGATCTGAAGTTATGACATCAGCTGTGAGGTTTCAAATTATATCATAGCACCTTTGGTAGCCTAATCCACATTAAATTAATAGACTAAACGAGAAACGAACTAAAAGGAGACCATCATTTATCAGAGCCTCTGCCGACTTTACGCTGTGCGAGTAGGTTTGAAGCAGATTAGAGTGGGGGGAAACGCACAGAAAAGCTTACTTAAAGATTTAAAAAAAATAATAATTTAATTAATTTATTTTTTGCTCTTGTGGCCTTTGGTTAAAATTACACAATGATAATGATCATACTGCTTCTACTTGTGCTTCCTGGTGACATGTCTTTAAAAAGTAAGTGACACACAGAGATGTAAATTGAGGTGGACAGACATGTTTTCCAATGCAAATACACCAGTTTGAAGTAAATTTTAAACTTGTTTCTTATATAGTCATCCATTAAAAATATTGATATTAGGCTGCAGAGTTCCTGAAGATAATTTTGTAAGGCTATCAACTTAATGTTAGCTTAAAGCTACATAGCATTGCTAATTTATTTATATGGTAGCACTAGCTTAGTTTTAAGATGTTTTCAGGGTGCATTAAAGGAATCAACAAATTTTCTGTGATTAAGATTTAATTAGTTTTACAAAATATTGGTAGACTTCAACGTAGTTTATCAACATTTTCCCATTGGAGCTAAAAATAAAATATAAAGAACGTTAGCCAAACATCCAAGTTACTCAGCGTTATCTAAGCTAAAGCTACATGACCCAGTTTAATTCAAACAGGAGACTAGCAAGGCTTGTAGTTCATTTTAAAGTTAGTTACAGCATGAAAATGTTGCGAAATATAGCCTGTAACCAGTGTTATTTTGTATAGGAAGATATAAAAATGAGAAAAATGGTAGATATTTCTGACTTTCTATTTCTAAAGGGCACAGATCAGCCTAAAACAGACCCCAGCCTCAGTATCAGTAGGCTGACAGTTTCCAACATGAAGCTAGCCACACAAGTCATATTGGTCAGACACAAGGATCCAGTCTGCCACCAGCACCAGACAGTAAACCAAAACCTCTAGGGGAGAACCTACTGATTCCCCTATAATCATACTGCGCCCAGAAAAGAACCAACAGGTAGACCCATATTATTTACCTTCCATGGACCCTTTTAAACTTCTTGAGAATATTTTTACTTGATGATGGTGATCTCGATTGTTAATGTAAAGAGGTTTTATTTCTCACGTCCTTCTAATGCTACCACAGTTATTATGGCAGTATATGTGTGTGTGTGTTTGAGAAAGGCTACAATAATTGCCTTTCTTACTATATTGCACCCTTGATAAAGTCTTGCCCACCTCTGGCCACCACGTGTAAAAGTCTAGCCCCGCCACCCATGAGGGAGCTTTGGCAACCCCTTCCTCTGATCACCTGTGTTTGGTCCTGACCGCTGCAGATTGGGAATATCTCACAAGAGCTCCAGTTGTAGAGAAGCTATGACCAAACCATCAAGCCAAAACAGTTTGGCTATCATCAAAGTCACTCACTTTCGGCCTTTCTTTCTGTTTCCAAGTTCAATGTCAAGGACAGAATATTCATTGCCAGGTGACATTCAATTGAGATGATCAATGTTTTTCAGCTCATACTCATTTACATAACGTTATAGTCAATTTAAGTCTTCTATCAATGTATTCAGTTCTAAGATTAGAAAGAATATGTTAGTTTTGCATGGCACCATGAGGGATTTTGTAATCATCCCAGCAGGATCTTGTCCCGTCAACAGCAGCCCAGAATACCATTCAGATGAGATATGATTCATTCAGCCAAATGGAACGTTATGGAGGCCAGAATGAGTAAGATTCTTCCAGTCTGTGGACTGCATCAGGCCTCTTGTTTTTCTTTTTTCTTTTGCATTGAGGTGGTTTATTGATTTAACATCCGGCAGACCTGTACTGACAAACACCGCAAGGCTGTGCTCCAGTCAGCTGGCAGGTGTGTTTATCATGTTAGTGTAACTCTGGAGTCTTGGCCTTGCACTTGTAAATATAATTAGTACATCACATCCTGTAGGAGTAGGGATGAAAGAAGATGTAAAACAGCTCTGCTTAGAGGTCACAATATACAATGAAAAAAATCTTAATCTGGCACACTTGTATCTTTTAAATGTATCTTTTTATTTATAAAATCAAAACCTTTAAGCCCTCTTTTGTTTAAGAATACCACTTTACTGATCAATGTTAGTCAAAGAGTAGGCAACAGTGTCCTCTGATGCGGCTGCTAATGCTCTACTTTCAGTATCATTACTCATACATACAATGTGACACTCTGGATTCAGCCAGTGAGATATAATTAATTACCTCTTCAGAAAATTTATCGGACTATTCCTGTTATTTTTTTAACCACCCTCATAATGAATCTTAGATCAGTTTGAAGGAGTGTCTCTTCTGTTTTTGTTTCTAAATGGAAATTTACCTTTTTGCATGCTACGCCATGTCCATGTGCGTACACTAGTATTATGATAAATGCTGATGTTTTTGTGCGCCTTTCGTCCTCATGCATGGGCAGTTTTGGGGCACTAAAAACACACTTTAGGAAAAACACCTTCCAGGGAGAAGATTTTCAGATTATCAGGCTGTCCTGTTTATGTGCACACAGAATAACCAGTGTTTTTGGCTCACAGAGTCGCCACCATCTTTGAGGCTAGTATGAAAAGACAGACATAGCTAAGATTGTGCTGGTGCTAATCTTGCTAACAGGACTGTTTACATGTTTGCGTATTGATATACAGTTAGTTTCAGATTATACTGAAGAACTAAGGCATCACAATGTCTGTCCATGTTGCACCACATTTTAAATGATCACACTTCTGTAAATAGTGCTTTGTGAGTATGATTTTTTATTTATGTCAATGTTAAAAACAAATATAAAGACAGACATACATCTTCTGTATTCATTTGGTGCATAGTTTGGTATGTTTCAGCTTGTGAGCTATGGAGAAAACTGTGCAGTACCACTGAAAAATCATGGACGCAGTGTTGAGCAGTATAAGTTATGTGTGACCAGTGAAAAGAGCAAAGGAAGAAGAAGAAGAAGAAAAGAAGCCTGCAAGTATTTAATAGCTGTACAGACCATGATCGTCTACTGTGTGGTTTAATTTTACGTATCTTTCTGAGAATGTACATTATCATGATCTCCTCCACCTTTGCCACATTTTCTACGGAAATAGATGTTTTGTTTTTCCTTTTTTTTTTTCATTATGTCTTTAGTGGTTTTGATTGTCTGTAAACACAATTTCCCATCAAGGGCAATAAATAAATTATAAATAATATTACAACTACTATTGCCCTCTAGTGGAAACCTGACAACCATGCTAATGTAAAGCACTCATGTATGTGGGCAGTGCCATTTGACAATGTTTGCAATGAATATGCCTATTTACGTATGTAAAAAGAGCATAAATGAGTATTAAGAGAGTAAAACTGTGAGGATATAGCCTTGTACTCATGCTGGAGGTCATAATACTCATTTCAGATTTTTTTGCTAAGATCAAATTTTTTGTGTTATTTGATTTTGATTTGTTCCACCTCCACTGGCACAGAACTGTGGCATCTGTCCCACTTCAATGATATAAAAGTCAGAAGAAAAACAACATGATAGTATAAACTGGCTTCAAAACACCATCGGATATGTATGTCAGTTACCACATTTGAAAGCGACCTGAGTCTGATTTGAACAAACCTGATTTGTGTTGTTCAGACTGCCTTAAAAGAATTATATATGGATTATGTATGGGCAAAAAAGTCCAATTCTGGACACTTTTTGCTGCAGTACAAACATAGTTTTAGATATGAAGCATTACTCATTCATTAAAGTTCCAAAAATCTTATTATATTTATTAGGAATAGGACAGAAATAATATACTCTGACAAGTAATAACGAGTTATTTTTGTTCTTCTATTCTACAACATAATTTGTATTTAAAGTGAAGATTGAAATAAATTTGACAAGAAAAAAGACAAGTAAACTAAATTAAAAAATACAAAAAAAGCTGCCAGTGTCAATGGGTCTGTTTAAATTATATTATGTTGTCCAGTCCAGAAAGCTGAAATGTTTCTTTAACGTACACAATTTTATTTTAAATTTTACTGATACACACAAACGCACACGCACACACACTTCAGGAATGTAAAGAATTGTTGTAGCAATCAAAAAGGTTAAAAAAGGGCAAACACAACATCAAAAGAAATTTGATCTGTAAATATGCACATAGGAGTTCAAGACCTTAAAAAAACATGGTAATCTGAAAAAGCCTGGATTTATGCCATTTCTAGTCAGAAAGCCCATGAGAGTCAAGTTCACTGACTTCTTCATGGATTAAACGCCAAACAGGTAGACCACAGCATGGTTGCATGCATACTTCACCAACAAGCCACATGTTTCTGCCTGCTGGGCCACAGAAACCACATTTTTACCATTCCTCTTACCCTTTACACCATGACTTCACCTTAAACTCTGGAATCTGCCACCTCCACTTATAGAAATAAATTACATAAAATCTCTTCCACTAAAATGCTGACTCTTCACAAGCATTACGCCTTGCGCTCATCACCATGGTGACCCAGTGTGTTGGCACTTTAATAGCTGTGAAACTCTTGTTAAATAGCTCACCTGCTTTTCTCATTACAGCCCCTCTTCACAAGACCAGGCATTTAGCCTTGGAGCTAATAATTCAGATCAGAGTGTGCAGAGGAAAAATGCGGTGTCGTCTTTACAACGTGTCCCGGATGTCTGCACTCAAGGGTCCCGAACAGTGGGAGGCCATACATTTGAAGCCTTCTCAGATGAGCACTGGAACATTCAGTGATTTCCTCCTTGGATTAGAGCTGCAACCCCCGTAGAGGCCAGAGCAAACACTCTGTGTGAAGAGAAATAAACAGTGTTGGCTTTTCAGGCTTACTAAGGTGCTAGCTAGCTGTGTGCACAAAGAGGTATGACACTGAAACGAATGTGAATTTGATAGTGACAGTCCAGATATGACGTCTTCAACTACTTTGCTTCATGTTGACAAGGTTTATTCTCCTTTATGATCAATAAAATCTTGCAGGGATGAGGATGTTATTGGTGACACAGGTGTAAGTGCTGGATTGACAACAGACTGTAAATGCAACCCCCTTGTTTACATTTTTACCCCACGTGTCTTGGCCCAATCAGAGGAACAAACAACCACACTGTTTGCCCAGACTGCCTCAGTTCAGTCTAACCCCACTGCGACTAAGCCCCGTTGAGTCACCTGGCTAACACTTTGCACTGTGAACCTGGGCCAAACCTAATTCTAACCTTGGCACCAGGGTCATAAGTGCAGCCCTAATTACACTATTTTATTTGTGCAGGAGACCGGCCCTTCAGCACCCGAGTGCACAGCCTCTCTGTCATTTGTTTAGCAAATTTACTCTGACCTGATCAACAGCACCCACCTTTTTGTCCCTCCTGTTCGGCCTGGTTAAAGTTCAGATTCTGGAAGTGGTGCATGCTTAATGAATATAATTGTGTTGTAGCTAGCATAATTGCTCTGCCAACACTGTTTTTTGTAACTGTCAAGTTTGTGAATTGCACTTAAGTTGAGAGTGGCAATGTTCTCTTATTGAACAAAACTGGTCAAATAAACAGCTGAGGTTGTTAAACAGGTCAAGCATTAATAGCCAGGGTTCAGCAAGTACCCATGTTGATGTGTCTTTAAGCAATACTCCACTTTAACTTGAACCATTTGTGATAAAAATCTGGTGAAATAGAGACACCCTCTTTCAATTCTGAGACTTTTACATCTGGACCCCCACCATGTCTTAAAATGAAATTAATTTAATCTCAGATGGTCAACAGCACATAAGATATGATGATATTAGACTATACAGTCGAAAGTTAGCATGTTAAATGTTAAAGCTCATGACAGTACAATTAGAAAATGACTGAAAAATCTTGCCTGTTTGGAAGGGTTGCCATGTACAAACAACACTGCTCGACTTTTGAAACAATGTGCTTTGGACAGACGAGATTGTCTTGGAGTTTGGTCATAGCACACAGCACCAGGCTTTTAGAAAACCAAGCACAAGGTATCAGCACAATCCCTCTTTTCCTCTGCTGTTCCCCGGTGGTGTAACAATATACCAAACTCTGTTCGATCCGCAGAGTCCTGCTCTACTTTTCAAGAGCAAACTAAAGACTCAGTTGTTTAAGAAGCATTTCCACACTCTACTCGTCGGAATGAGTTACAAAGATTTGTTCAGCTCTTTGTCACAACTCAGCACGGAATAAGCCGCGTGCACTTATGTCAGAGATGAAATTGTGTGATGAAATCCTGATCTTGTAATTAAACAAAGAACTATTGTATGGAGGGAAGGAGAAGGAGAGAAAAAATGCACTGCCTCTAGTGCTACATGACAGCACCTGAGTCCAACTGGGCTCACAGCAGTCTGACTACCACTTAATTACGATGTCCCATCCTGTTTGAATTCTTGCTTGTGTTGTTCTTACTCTAGAATAGAATAGAATAGAATAGAATAGAATAGAATAGAATAGAATAGAATAGAATAGAATAGAATGCAACTGTTGGTGTGGTGGTGATGTGGGTTTGTTTTACAGGACTTGGGCATTGAGTGGACCATGATCTCCTCTGTATATCAAAGTATTCTAGAGTCACATGTGAGGTCCTCTGTCTGACAGCTAAAGTTAGGCTGAGACTGGATCATACAACAGGACTATAGGAACATCTACACCAGAGCTGCTTGAAAAGGGAAGAATCAAAGAAGAGCAATGGTTCAGCCAAAGAACCGGCTTCAACCTCATTGATATATGTCAGTGACCAGAAAGTAATAAATATGTGAAATATGAGATACTTCATTAATAATAAAATACATAAATTAATGCTTGTAAACCTAAATGATCTTAAGTAAAGAAGCCAAAATTCACAAAAATGTCCGAGACTGAAAATGTTGTACAGAAAATATTCATTTCAGATTATTGCTACTAGAAGTAGTTCTAAGCTGTCAAATCAAGAGTTGTTATTAGTACTCACTGCTTTTGCATTTTGGATGGGTTTTTTACATAAATAATAAAATATGAGAAAGTTTGTGTTGGTATTCATCCAAGGTTGCATTTACCTCATTTTAAGACCTAATGAGTACCAGGTGATTTCTTTAATTCAGTGCTAATCATAAAAGGTTGGACTTGAAGGAAGGTGTGCTTTCTTTTTACACCACTGCATGTGAGAAAAAATTGACAAAGATATGTGTGAAATCTATGTAAATACACATAAATATATGTATTTCTCTTTGAGTATTGATATTTTTCAGCTTCACCTTGACTGACAGTTTATGTTTTGGAACTGGGAACCTTACCTAACAGATACAGCATGTGCCTGAAATGGACACAGTACTGTAGATCATGATATCTTTTCTTCACGCACATCTCCCATAGGGCGCAAAGCCATGGAGAGCTGCACTTCAAAGCTTGGCTTGTTCACTGGACGGCCATAACTCCACAGGGCAGCAGGGCAAAGGCAGGTATTGAGCTTTCGGGGTTTTTTTTTTTTAAAGGTGGGGGGTAGGTGTGCATATGTGTGTGTATGTGTGGAGGATGGAGGATATTCTGCCCTATTTCCTCTTCCACCTTCAGATATCAAAGCAAACTCTGACAGTGGGGGTTGCTGGCATCCCCGGGCCCCTTTCCACAGAGGAGACAAAGCATTGCACAGCGAGTCTGCATCGTATTAAACAAAGCCTAAATGCTTCAAGCTGTTACACACTCCCTAGTGAAACCTTTGTGAAAGGGCCCCTAATGCGATTTCAGAAACACCTTGTCATCAGCCCCAGGGCAGAAGAATGGAGAGGTGTGGATGAAGGAACGAGTTCTTAGCTTCGCAGAGAGGTGACTCTATGACTGCAGGTGTCCCTACAGTTTTATAGTCCAATATGTACCGCTCACCGATGCCGCCTGTTGTTTCATTCACTGAAGAGCCATTAAACACTGGCTCTTACTGGGAGCTGGAGTGAGTTTTCCTATTTCATAGATGTGTAGGCTTGTGGGCGAGTACTTAAAAAACAATTAATTCAACAAAGAAGAAAATCATTCTAAATTAGCTCTACCATTCTCCTAAAGTTTGGTAATGATGTGCTTTTTCATGTCAAGGCTGAGATGTTTCATGCATGAATTGTTGTAATTCAACACCAAATTTGGATTCCCGTCGAGTGTGACGTACAGAAGATCTTATTCAGAAGTGACGTGTGAGTCACATTTTCACAACTTACTGGAAAGGAACTGCACTCTTGTTACAGGCTCATTTCTAATAAAAGACATAGTTTTAGTCAGACAGCAGACAAAATTAAACCCAACGTTTTCAGTTTCGTATTCAATCAGCTGACAACTATCTTGTGTTTAGTGACCCTAGCTCTCTTTGACCACTGCTGTGTCAGCCCAATTAATATACTCTGTATTTTGTTCAGTGCTTTGAGAAAATCATTCTTTGGCCACTTACAGTCCAATACTGAATCCCATACAAATATGTAAATTGCTGCTGTAATGGAAGCTGTGGGGCTGCAAGTAGCTTTAAAAGCGATTGTGCTGCTGGTAATAGACACAGTATTGTGTGCAATGAAAACCAGCTGGGCCTTCCTCTGCTGAACATCTTTGGTTCATCTTGAATCACTTTTTCTCACCTAAGCATGTAAACACACGCACAGGCACGCACACATCCATAAAAAGGTATATGAAGATACCCTGCTGCATGTGATAATCAGGTGATAATGATCACTCACTATACATGAGTTTGAAGCTCACACACAGACAGACACGTGCAGTCCATGGCTTTGGTTTGCCTTGCTAAGATCATTTAGGGTGAACCTCATGAGTGTTTGGGGTTGGCGATGGGGGGGTGGTGGTAAAATCAAAGGTAACCAATCCTAGCAGACACACGGACAGTAAAATTCCAGTCATCGCAGCCTCCAACAAATCATCTCTTCCATAACTTCTCTCACACGTCTGTAACCCCCCTGTGTCAGATCAAAGCCTTTTCCGTGAATCATTGCGCATCCATACATTTTGGCCTCTTCCATTTTTTTTTCTTTTCTCTGAACCTGTTGTTTGTCTCTCATCACCTTTCAGCTTCACTCGTTCAGTCAGCTGCTTGTATCTGTTCGATGGCAGTGCGTGCGACAGGGATGTTCACGTTTTTTTTACACTTTATTTTTTTGCTGCTCTGACAGCAGAGGGGATCAGAGCTAAGGCCTATTAAGGCCTTGCCCTCAACCCATGTGGAGCTGGTTTTAAAGGTGTCAGACAAGACAGAAGTACGTCACACCACTCTGCTGAGTTACGACCAAAGCTCATCTTTGATCTGAGAGGCAGGTCATCCTTCTGTCTACATCTTTCCCCTCTGTCTCACCTCGTTCTGCTGCGTATGCCTCTCTTTTTATCTTCCACCATTCCTCTCTGGGGGGGTTCTTCTGAGAGTCACAGCCACCGAGAATTCCTCTCAACTCCAAAGAACATTGGGTGAGATAGATACATGAATCATTTAACATCATCCACAGGGGATAAAAACCTCTGCTGGATGTCACATGTTTCTTTCAGTGGGACACAAAATGATCATTCAGAGATAAAGATTTCTTTACTGATTATTTCAATCCTTGATTTTACACTTCTGACATAATTAGATTTAGTCAGAGGGCTTTATTTACATTCACTTTGTCTGTATGTGTAAAATCGGACAAGTTTGCCCATCATCAATCTCATTTGTTACTTCTTTTTTTTGAACAGTTGCTTACTTATCATTGCCTGAGGCATATACAGTGGATGGAAAAGCATTGGCTATGCCAGTCCCCTCCTTTTTTTTTCTTCCTGTGAAGTGTGTATATGTGAAGTATAGCTCACAGATGCTGCACAAGATCACAAGTCAAGGCCTTCTCCCCTGGGAATGGAGGCCTCCCGCAGCTGAGCCATGGAGCTGAAGTTCAGAGGTCATAATCAGGGAAAGTGTGTGGTGTGATTGTGTATGTACACGTCCTTTCTTCCATGCAATGCTTGCATGTTAGAGCATTTGGTTGTATCCTCTAAAGTTGAGGTGAAGCATGCCGCTTTCTGGCACTGTGTGAAAACGGTGTGACAGTAAGTAGAGCCCAGAACACAAAGCAGACGAGGTTTTTTGTGGACCAGCACCAAGCCAGCGCTCCTGGGTTTAAACTGTGTTGCACAACAAGGAGGTGCTTGGTTCCACCTCATTTACAGTCTCCCTGGATAGTAGAACACATATCACAGAAACTATACCCTGATCATGCACAGATACCTTTCCTGAAGGGAAGCTCTCCGCTGTAATTTAGCACAATGTGGTTTATTTCTGTTTATTTTTAGGGATGCGCATGGGTTATTCTAACACTGTCATCAGATGATATTCAGCTGGTCTGCATTATACTGGCAAATATGATAAAGACAAGCAATGAAAATGTCTGATATTTATTTGGTGTCTTGTTTGTGTCACATTGACTTTGCCCTCAAACTATTAGCATTTCTTTCCATTTCATTTTGCCGGTTATAAAAAAAACTTTGTTGAAATTGAGTAGCCATAGAGTTTGCAGTGAAAAAAAACCTTTAAAGTTGGCACAGAGGGAAAAAGCCAGAGAAAAATGTTCCTTCCATTTTTTCTTTTCCTTTTATTAACGATAAGAAAAAATGTTTTTTGCAAATGGTCGAGATGACAGTTAATAATATGGTAACAGTAGTCAAATAGTCAAAATTTGAAATAAGATAACAAATGCCAACTTTTGGCATTACACTCTCAAACCAAAAGGTCAACACGGCTGAGACAGATTTAGTTCCACAAATTTATAATAAAATTCATTATAGTCACCTAAAGATTTGCTACCTCAAATGATTAATTATTATTATTATTAATACTCTATAATTCATTTGATTAATTAATTTGTGCTTATTCAAAGGTGGTGTGAAAAAGAGCTGAAATATAATAATTCTGTTTAATTTTTTATTTATTCATTTATTTATTTTAATAATTTAGTATTTAACCAGACAAACCATTCAGAGCAAATTCTTGGCCTGATAAAGGTAAAACTCTTTTTCTTTTATCTTTTTTTATTTTATTTTATTATTTATTTGTTTATTTATTTATGTATTTATTTGGGGGGGGGGGGTTGTTTCTTTTTGTTTGTTTTTTGTTTTTTTTAAACAGCCGGGGTAAAGTAAATTTTATAAAATTAACAAAAGACACAAACACTACAATACAGACACAAAAAAAACCCTGCTTGCATACAGTGGTGTGCATGACCAGGACAGAACGTTTACATGTGAACAGGCAGTAATAGAAATAAAAACTAGAAGAAAAAGTTGGAAATATTATTAAACAAGCAGCTGCACGTGTTAGTGAGAATTTAATTGAAAGTATAATTTAAAAATGTCCCGTATGTTGGCGTAGTTTCAGTCATCCAGATCATGGTCATCGTAGGGCTTAAATAAATGGACTTCTTGAAGATCTTCTTCATTTCTGAACTGATGAAGCTGGATGAGAGATTAAACGTCTTTGATAACAAAGATGTAGATGTCTTTTTTTCAAGCTGTTGGGGTTGTTTTGGTTCCAGTTTTTGCCACAGCCTGAAATGATCCAAGATAAAAAAAACACTGTATTTGTGTTTAATACTATTTGAATGCACATTCTCACAAGAAAGTGTGTAATAATGTGCGTGAAATCATAAGATTCTCTTTGTGTTTTGTTAAAAGGAATCAAGAAGACACCTTAATAAAAACTGGTAAAGATGAATTTATCAACACTAAAGCGTAATTTGTTGACCTGATTTTAAACTGGGACTGAGAGCAAAGTAAAAAGTTGTTGAAAGACATTACACACTATCACATCGGAGACAATTTTACACAACGCAAAGAAAGAAGCATGTTATAATTTGTAAAGCAAGACGTAGACTGACTGAATCGCCATGTTTTGTCTGGACCTGATGTTAGACTGTGTTGTATTTCTTTTTTTTAAAAAATCTTAAAATCTAAACAATAGATATTTTTACAGAAAAAAAAATCTGAATTGTCATTCAAGAAACACCTGAGAAGTGAAGCAAACTCACTTGGATCATTTTCTGGAACATGTTTCATATAGTTAGATAAATAATAAGCAATTACAGTTTATAGAAAGTAAAATACTGGTTTTATTCACAGAAAAAAAGGTAACCATAAAAAGCCACAGAATCTCCAGAGGTAATCAGCTGATCTGACAGTCAGGGGTTGTGTTTTGGCGTTGGATAACCTCCTCGGCCCTGTAATAGAAGCCACCTGCGCCCCGCTCTGCGCAGAGAAAACATGGCATGACAAGATGAAGAGGTGGACCGCTAACAAAATGCTGCACATGTATCTGCAGACACCAGAGAGGACAGAGAGGACCGTGGCCAGTTAGTTTAAGCCTCCTTCCTGTTTAACTTCCACATTACAGGAACCGTATGAGAGCGCAGACGGGATTTCATTAAGGATCAAGCGGATAGATTTCCATCCAGTCCGACGAATCTGGGCGTGAATCCCCGTCCACGGTGCGTACAGTCTACACTGCCTGGACATTCTGGTATGTACACGGATGGTTTGCGTGAATAAAAAGCACCTGATGTGTCACTGAACGCTGCAGGATAGTAAACAACAATTACGTTTTTAATTGTTGTTTAATTTCGAATCACTAATAGTATTTTAATAATTGAATATAAATGACATATTCATATTTGTCACAATTTATGTAACTTTTTCTATAAATGCGCAAAGAAAACACTTTAGATGGTGTTCAAATTCCCCGGTATTATCGCTAAAATAAACAAATTAAATAAAATAACATATCTCTTGCTTCTGACAGTAAATAATAGCCTTGTTTCAGTCATCCAAGATCCACGAAACCATGACTGGTCCCTCCTGCTTATTAGGGAGCAAGTCGCACCCTGGCTCCCCCTCCACCCTACAAACCCCTCCCATTTCACTCTTAAAACTATTTAGCATCTCAAACTGGGATAAAGTTTCCCCAAAAATTAGAGGAAAAACTTCCTGAGAAAAAAGAAGCGTGCCAAGCTCCAGTGTGAGCCCTGGTTTCCTGCAAAGAAGCGCAAAGACAACTTGAAATTATTCCCTTTGTCTTTTACTAAGGATATCTGTACAGTTTTTGTAACCACGGCTTCAAAGGTGGACAACGTTTTCTCCTCTCTATCCCTGCATTTCTTCAAGAAAGAAATGGAAGAGGGTTCCAGTTCTCCGGTCTCCCCTGTGGATAGTCTGGTGACCAGCGAGGAGGAGCTGGACCGACAGCAGAAACGCTTCGTGAGGAAGAGGAGGAACAGTAAAAAGTCCAGCGAGGACAGCAGCGGGAGCAGTCCAGGAGCCGTGAAGCGCGGGAAGAAACCGAGTCCAAGCAGCACTCAGTCGTACGAGGAGCTGCAGAACCAGCGGGTGCTGGCCAACGTCCGGGAGAGGCAACGGACTCAGTCTCTGAACGAGGCCTTTGCGTCTTTGCGCAAAATCATCCCCACGCTGCCGTCCGACAAGCTCAGCAAGATTCAGACGCTGAAGCTGGCCTCCAGATACATTGACTTTCTCTGTCAGGTGCTGCAGAGCGACGAGATGGACAACAAGATGTCCAGCTGCAGCTACGTAGCGCACGAAAGACTCAGTTACGCGTTCTCCGTGTGGAGGATGGAGGGCGCTTGGTCTATGTCAGCATCTCATTAGCACCCAGTGACCTTCACTCACAATGCCAAAGCGGTGGGTACCATAAAGAAAAAGAAAACACAAAATAAATTATTAAGCAATTGTTAGATCGTTATTTGAATTTTCTTTCCATTTATACCGATATTTCTATATTTATCTGTAAATTGCGATCAGTGATTTGCTCACGTGCTTTGGATTTTGAGGACGGGCGAGGCCAGATGTTCCTGCGTATCAGCTGTTGAGCAAACAAATTAATTCATGCTGAGCTGTGTGCAGCAGATTTGACAGCGGTGCTGTTGATCTGAAATCTAATCCTCCAAACAATAATCTAGTTCAGAAAATCTGATGGAGGAAATATGCGAAGAGGGAGAAAGAAAAAAAGATATAGAGCTCGCCGTAGGTGAAAGGGGACTGTATTTTCTGCCCAGAAACGTTTTAAATGAGCCACTTGTGACTTTATGTTGCTCAATCTTTAACAGCGTTTCATGATTGGGTTTATAAGGCCTAAAGAAGTACTAGGTCGGACCAGAAAAACGCAGCTGTAAAGCCACTATGGGTAATTTATATCCACAATGGAGCGCTTTCCTGTGTGCGAACCGCAGGAATGGGCAGCTCGGCTGGACATGAAAGTTCCAGCCAGTGCAAGACAACAAAAACAGAGGCCCGCATTAACAAGCAGTGCGGATTCGGTTCTGGTGTTTTGTAGATTTGCGGCTTCGGTTTGTTTATGTTTGGAGAGTTCACTGATAACAGCAGTTAACAAGGAAATAATTCTGATGCAGATGTTTTAAAGTAAATAAATAAAATAAATCTGCAGTTGGTTTCAGTGACAAAAGGAATCTGAAACATCTGATATGGATTCAATAGATTGATGTAAGCTGTCTCTCTGGATCGACATGCATTTGATCGAATTTAAGCTCAGCAACAGACGAGACTTGATGACAAATTTCAGCTGAACTGACTGAGCAGTTTGTTTAGCTCAGTCGGGTCTGTCTGCATTCAAAGGGCCCCAGTTTCTTATAAACCAATCCTGCTGCCGGCAGGGAGGCTTAATTCCAGTCATTTTGGTTAAGCACCTCAATTTGGAGGTGGACTTTTTTCTCCCTCCTGAGTTGAATAACATTACAAAGCTTTGTGGTGTGTTTGGGGCCTGACTGAGTTTTTAGAAAACAGGACGCAGTTTCCCTCTAGATTTTTACATTGTAGTTTGCTAGGTGGATTCAAAATAGCAAAACAGGAGATTTATTTAAAATTTTTTCATACATGAGGCCTCTGAAAACAAACCCTACAAATCTTTTTCTTGGTTATGTACTCCTATGTTGCCTTTGGGTTTATGTTACCCTGAGGAATTAGAATTTTATTGTTTTAAGCTTGGCAAACAATCCACAGCCAAATGAGAACGCGTGAATTTATTTAGGTGCTTCAAATGCCAGGAGGGGAGAGAGAAAAAAATCTGTTTTGCTGCAGCTGTAAAACTACAGTCAATTACAAAATGTAGCGTTTCTACAGGCATGTGGTTTTACTTTGCTCAGTAGCTAATCATTGATTCATTAATGACTCCCAGCGTGCTAAGCAAGCCAGAAAAACATCACCTCCTTCCAAAAAGAAAGAAAACATTTTTTAAGAAGACCAATTTGTCTTATGTCTCTGCTTATATTCACCATTTATCATTAACGCTTCTCCATTTTTTTTGTGCTTTAGACTGTTTACTTCTACAAAGTATGAAGCCTAAACGGATTATTGAAGAACCCATCGACCTCAGAGGGATGGCGGAGAGACCAAATGTGGCCCACAAATACAAACTCTTGTGGAGTGTGTGCAGATGCAGACTCATCATCACTACTTGTGACTGTCTGGAGCTGTCAGAGCGCGCCCGTGCACGGCCTGTATTTCAGCAAAGCCATCCTTTCATCTTTTTAAAATGGAGATATATTTTGTTTTTCAAAGACTTTAAGCCAAAGTATGAATATATAAATATAGATATATAAATAAATACATATTGTACATATTTGTGTAACTATATCCTGTAAAGGGACCAATGCAATTTTAGAATATTTCACTGCATGGATTTTTATTTCGCCGACTTTCTTTAAAGCAAGTCTCCATCCGAATTCCGTCCAAATTATATTGTTGTTGCTTATTTATTAAAACAGGTATTTTTTGAATGAATTCTGCTTCTTTTTTAAATCTTATATGTACATCTTAAGCTGCTGCGTAGTTTGGCCAAATTTGTCCCACAAAATAAGTGGAATTAAGCCAATTATTTGGATGAACTAAAATTAATTGGAAAAAAAGAATGAAAACTCCTGCTGGGTGTGTGAAGTTGGCCTTTTGGTCTTCTCTCCGTTTGTTATGAAAAGAAAAACGGTTAAAAATTAATTAATTAATTAAAAAAAGAGAGAGAAAGAAAAAGTATAACTTCGTCAACAAGAGTAAAATTCTTGTCCAGTTTTAAAATATAGTCATAATAATTTCTAATGGTCATGTCCTCGCGCTCTCCAAGGAGCAGGGACCCCAACTATCCCAGATAAGGACAGCTCCGTCTGAAAAGCGCCCAGCTAACCCTAACCCTAACTAGAACTGGAGAAATCTTTTTAATCTATCCCGCTCACTCTTAATACATTCAAACTGTTTACTTGTCGGTTTCCCAGACGTGGTTTTTAGATGCAATCTAAAGACTAAAAGGAGCCCATTGTTAACGCAGGGGCTGCTGCTGGAAATCAAAGACTTTCAGTAGTTTGAGCTGTTCTCTGCTGTGGGTCTGCTGCTGATACCATCACTTCAACTAGTCTCAGCAGCCAAACAAAGCCCAGAACCTTAAAATAAATAAATAAATAAACTAACAAACGAAATATTCTAAACCAATATAATGAAAGTTATGATGCAAAAACCACACGTTTTAAAACACGACCAACATCTATTTCAGCCTGACAGTCTGTGAAACACCTGCAGCCTCACAGGTTTTATGCTCCTGCTTTTCTCTGGATGCTGACACATAGCTCACATTTAGCTGGATTAATGAATCAAACACAGAGCACGACGTGACACGATCCCTGAGACTAATTCTAATCTCATCGCTTCAGGAGCGACGTGACCTTCACGCGGATCCGACAGAAAGATCAGCTTGAGCGTGAAGGTCGCGTGATGACAACACGCAATGAGTTGAAATCTGATTACAGAGTAACCAGTTGCGGTTTCAGCTTTTCCTGCAGAGTTTACGCAGTAACAGCCAAAATCTTTTTGTCACAATAACTTATTAAAGATGAACAGATGCAACAGCGTGCAGTCACTTTTGGCATGGTGGTCCTGGATGCTGCCGGGCAGTCCTTCTGCAAGGCCGGTTTATCCATAGGAGCCTGTTTGATACCTGCTCATTATCCCGGGCCCTCACAACTGAGCAGCACGGAATCACCCGGGGGCCACCGCTCCAGTGGTGCGAGAGATCCAGATGTTTCCCGTAAAATCAGACGGAAAAAGCTACAAAACTATAATTTGCAGTAAAAGGGGAATAAAGTAAAGGCTTACACTCTGTGCGCCTCAGACGGTATTCTGCGTTCGTCTGGTTCAGTGAAAACATCCAAAGGTTAACCTTATACCGCTTTGGAGGCTGATCTTGTTTGTGAGCTGGCAACGCTGAAGTCAGCTGTGTTGGCTTCCATCATGGAAACACACGAAGTGTTAGTCAGGCCTCCAGCCTTCTTATTGTCCTTTCTTTCTCTAGTTGTGTGTTGTGGGGATCATGTCATTAAGTACCTGTTTAACAAGGACTTTATTATGAAATCAGACCACATTGGAAGATGTGCAGCTTTCAGATCTGTTTGGGTCCTTTCCAGAAAGATACTTACAGGCTGAGAAACAATGCAACCAAACATGTGATTTGATTATAAATATTGTTTCCAGTTATTTTTCCCACTTTTTCTTCTAGAAGAAAACAAAATGCTTAAAATGCATTAGTGAAATCTGGGACTTAAATCCTGCTTAGAGCTGCTTTTCCTTCATTACCACACAGAGTTGGTTACATTTTTTTAACAGAAGAACTAAAATTCGTTGAAACAAAAGGAAAATCCAGTTTTCCACTTGCACCCAAATTCTAAATAAATAGCTTTACACTCTACCGAACATTTTCTACCCTTCTTCTTTTGTGTTTCCCTTAGTTTTTAGTTTTTTTAGCTCTTAAAATCATCTTATTTCTCACTGATTGACTGTACCAACTTGCAGCAGGTCTTCTTGAATTTTTTTACCCAGTTTCAGACCAATAAGACATGTCCCTGTCATCACACCCTCAATAAGCAGCAGTTTCGTTTCTCTCATCCTAAACAGGTGAGCCGATGCTCCTTTCTGGCCGGTGATTGTGTCATTGATCCTGCAAAGAGAAATTCCCTCCATGTGGACTCGTGTTGTCAGAGTTTATGTATTAATGCTCGTCTGAGGAAAGGTCTGCTATTTGCTCAGTTTTCCCATGTTTTGAAGCTGACTGCGTGGAATTGCTGTCTGCTGAGTTACAAGTCATCTCCTCATCTCCAGACCCTCACTCTTCACTTGAAGGCTCATCTGGGGATTCGTGAGAACTCTGAGCTGGAAGAAAGAGCTGTAAAAGCAGTCCTGCTATAAGCCAAACATGATGTGTGTGTGTAAAGTGATGATTCTTTTTCTTTTGAAACATGAGACGCTGTTAAAAAAAACCTTTTGCTTCTGATTTGTGAGTTTTGTGCATCTGATAAGTGACATCTCTTGAACAGTACTGTATACAAGTAAAAGCTGCATCCTCTTTTTTAATTAATATGTATGATTCTTTATGTTTCCCTGCACTGGTAAATATCGGTTATTCTTTCATTAGGCTAATCAATCACATGAATTCTTACATGCAAAGACAGCAAGTGTGTGACTCAAGCATCGATGATGTCAGCAAAACAATAAATACTGCCTCAGAGAGCGGATCGGATGAAGGGTTGCTGATGATGTTAACTCCACAGGGAAATGTTGTAAAGGCTTCACTGTTTACTGCGTTCACATGCAAACAAATACACAAATAAACCCATTGCAGGGAACTTTATTCGTTTATTTTTCAGATGAATGAGTATTTACTCCTGCCTGACAATGAGTTGGGACAGACATAAACTAAACATCACACAAGCTTCCTCTGTGTGAGGAGCAGTTCTGGGATGAAATGAAACGAAATAGCAGCTGTATATTTTGCCTCCACTGTGGCAATGAACCAATCAGAAGGTGGAATTTTGGAAACGCTCCCCAGCCTCAGCTGTGAAACTTGATTTGTCATCTAGACGGCATGTTTGGAAGGTAACATGCCAACATGTTTCCTCCTCCTCCTTTCTGTTCATCATTAGCACAAGTGATGACTGCAGGGTCGGCAGAGGTCACCAGGTCACACCACTTCAGGAGCCGACTTCTTCATTCATTAACCTGAAGGTTTCACCTCACTCAAAGAAAAAAAAAAGAAAAGATGTCTAAATCCTTTCTCTACTGAATTAAGGGATAAAACTGATTAAAGAAGTTTTTGTTACTATGAGAAAGAGAAACCCTGCAAGTGTACCACTGGACAGGCTTTTGGAGGGCATTAAAAGGCTGCTAGCCTCTAGTGGTAGAAACGAAACTGCATTTATTTATTGACAATTCTTCTGTGATTATAAAACTTGTATGTCAAGCTACTTGTGATTATAAATTGATAAAAGGTGTGACTAGTTTAGCCTTTCTTTGGATGACCCAAAATGTTCCTGTTAAAAGCTGCAGCATGTTACAAATTCAAAGGTCGGTGATAGAAAAATTTAGCACATCTAAAAGGTTGTGTCTATGGGTATCTAGTCACTTTACTAAAATAACTTAGAATTAGCCATATCTACTTGCTGTGGGTTCACATACATGGCAGCTGCCATATTTGTGGCACTATTTTCACTATGGTGTCTCTAAATGGACAAACAACTCTGTGTGTGAAGTGAGAACCCTCCGAGATTTAAAACTTCAGTACCAGCTTTGTTTAATAGGTGCTAGAGCAAGTAATACATTAAAAGACACATAAATCTGTCAGGTAATACCTGTCCAAATGCTCCAAATCTAGGGCTGATATTTAATCTAATCTTAGTTTTGATACTTAAATCAAACATGTAATTTAGTCTTGGTTTTTCTTTCTGAAATCAGGTTGTTTCTGTGACTTACAAAAAGTCATACATGTTTTCATCTATTTTCTCCTTGATCAATGAAATAATTTGTACTCAGGTCAGGGCTCCCTCCATAACTTCATTTCATTCAAATAAGTCTAGCAAGACTCCTGCTAATGCGAAACAGTATGGGCACATCACTCCGATTTCCTAATGCTTTCTAAATTTAATTGCTCATCTTTAAAGTCTTAAATAGCCCTGTCATCCACCTCTGACTTGCTGCGCTGGCATTTTTCCTCCTGACCATAGAAATCCAAAGAGTGTCTTTCTAACTATCACTTTATCACAGGTTCTAACAAAAGGAAACTGAGCTTTGTCCATCAGAGCCCCCACCTTATGGAGCTCTTTGCATACTGCACACAGACATGCTGCATGTCTCAATCTTCTATAGTTGAGATTATAGTTAATGATATAGTAGCAATAGTGAAATGGTCTAAATTTGTATTGTAACAGTACTAAGACAACACACTTTTGGTGTTAAACCCAAACTAAGTAGAGATTGTGCAGACAGATTTATTAACAGAAGTTTTTAATACATTTAATTAGAGTCACTGAAAAGTTTGTTCTACTAAACAGCCGAGTAGGCAGTTTAAGGGTTAAAAGTTTCCTTTCTCGGAGGGCCTTTGGTATTGTCTGAAAAATTCATAATATATGTTATTGCTGCTAATTTGGCTGCCTTTTTCTCTCGTTTCTGGGTTAGTTATATGTAACTTGGGTAATACCTTATATTTGTTGCTGTTACTTTTATCAGATAGTCTTTTAAACTTCTTGTTATTTATTTACGGAATAAATCATTTCATTATGTTTCATATTGTTATTGATGTCTAAAGATGTTTCATTGGTTTTTAATTCTCTGCTATTGTTAAGTACTTTGTAACAATTCCATATAAATAAGTTTTTTAGCATTGTTATAATTCCTCCCGCCCAGTCACCTGGAATAAAATCGGATTTTTCATGCAAACTATTAATAATAAGAGATATTTTCTGTACTTTCACTGTAATACATTTGAATATAAAACGGTGTGTCAGTGACGTGATGAGACAGTAAGTGACCATCAGTTTTCACCAGCTCCCCACAGCCTCGTGCATCTTTACCCACCCACACACACACACACACACACACACACACTGAGCTGCAGAATGACAGACAGTAGGAGCTTCAGCTCAGCTTTTTAAATCTGAATATCAAACTTCTTTACTGGACCAGTGAAACATCTCATGGAAAACAAACAGCTAAGTGCTAAAAGCTCATTGAGGATCTTTCCATTATTCCTAAAGCCTCAATTAGGCTGAAGCAAACTGACATTCCCAAATCCAAGAGGTCGTAGTCATCACTTGGCTGAGCCACCTCGGAGTTTCCCCAACACCAATCTTAGCTGCAGCTCTTTTAAGTCTATTTATTTCACATGTCTGTATGTGTGTTGATGATCTAAATTTTGAATCTAATAACTCTTCTATAATTAGTTTGGCTTGTCATTCAAGCAGCTGGCCAAAGCCTCATGGCCCATTTGGAGTCTCTTGAACCTGCAATTAAGATGCGCAGTGATGAGCACAGCTGTTAGGATAAGGCCTTTTTTATGCACACAGGCGGCTGGATAATAACAGAGCAAACTGATAACGACTGACACAGCAAGAAGGCAAGTGGAGCAACAGAGCTGCCGCAGACCAGAATGTCACTGTGGTGACAGGAGACATAAAATAGACATTTGACTCCTTTGTTGTGGGGATGAGGGAGCCATCTTGTGGACTGGACTTCAGGAGAGGTGGTGGTGGTGGTGTTGGGGGTTTCATAAAACAGGGGTCCACCTCTTCTCTGACCTTACCCGACTGAGGGCAGCAGGGTTGTGTGTCACATAGCAGAGATACAGTGAACTGAAGGTGAGCCGGGCAGTCTGTGTGTCACCAGCATTGTCATTAGAGTATCCCCAGCCTCAGACGAACCATAAAGAAGGCACATATCTCACTTTTCTGTCATTCTTCTTACTTCTGGGAGCCCTCAGAGCTCCTCCAGCATGTGTAAGATGGTAAATATTGTCTCTTGAGTACTCAGCATTCACTCAGTGAAATGGTCATCTTTGTTTGCCTTTGACGCTGCACGGCGTCTCAAATCCTCATGATTTACGGAGATTGTGAAGAGCCTACAAAGTCTTATTTACATTGTTACGCGCTAAATTCAGAATTTGACTGAAAGCAGTGGAATGTGTTTATTTGAGGGGAGGAAAGGCAGCATTGCTTTCGTTTGCTTTTAGGATGTTGTCTCAGCGTTAGCTCCACCGCCAACAGGGATTCACTACTGTTTATTTGGACACAAGCTCAGACCTCTGACCTCCCCGAATGGGTGGCTAATCCTGGTCACAGCTACTGTTGGTCCCTTATTACCATTCCTGCCAATGATTCCTCCCTCTGGACATTTAAGGGAATGCCTTCAATGTTTAGAGGTCTTGGGGGAAGACTACATTTACAGGATATTTTTTAGAATTTTTTGTGGCTGCAGAATAAGCTGTGAACAGCGTAAAACATGGAGTTATTGTGACAAGATGTGAATTTTGAAGACAAAAAAGATTGTGGGGCTGTGGAGTGTTTTTGCAGGTTTTCACACTTTGGCCTCCGCCAACAAAGGCTAATACCGCATCAGTCTCTTCTCTGAGCTCTCTCCAGACAGTAAATGTCAGTCCAATATTGACTTTTCTCTCTTTTTCTGACAGTGTCCTCCTGGGCTTCTTTCCTGAATCAGTCATGGTACACGTCCAAAACAACAAATGTGTCCAGTTATTCACGTGACACAGTATTATGAAGCAAAACACTGCTCTCAGGATATCCCGGGTTGGGAAAAAAAGTTGTGAAGTACAGTTTCTTAGCCTCAGAATACTGCAGGCCAATGATGGCTCCGGGAATGTGCATAATGGATGTCACTGTGCCATCAAAACGAGTGGGAAACACACAGTTTAAGGGCTGTAAAAGTAACGTAGTAGTTCTTTAACATGCTTCTAGCATCAGTGCCTCATCGGTGTTGGAGGTCAGTTTAAATTGTACTGCAAATAAAGTGTTCACCAAGATTTAGACAAAGATATATTTCACGTGGAGTAAAATCTTTTGCTTCTGCTGTTCTGACGAGGACCAGAGGGCGGGAACATATAAAACACCAGTTTTAAAATCGCTGCGTTGGCTCCCCGTGCGTTTTAGGATTGATTTCAAGGTTCTTACAGTTATTTATAAATGTCTTAATGGTCTTGGACCTTCTTATTTATCAGACCTGCTATTAAATTAAGAACCCTCGCGGACCCTGAGGTCCTCTGGTACTGGCCTTTCAGTTGTTCCCAAAGTCAGAAGTAAGACTTACGGTGAGGCCTCATTTCGCCACTATGGGCCTCGACTGTGGAACAGCCTGCCAGAGAACCTCAGGGCTGCAAGACTGTTGATGAAAAACAGACTCAAACCTTTCTAATTAGTCTAGCTTATAGCTGAATTTTATTTGCTATTGTTTGTAATTGTGCTTTTAAATCATATATTCTTATTTTATTTACAACCTATTTATTTGGCTTTCTGTTTTTTTGTTTTATCGTTTATTGTTTTATTTTTTACCCAACTAGTTTTTATAAATGCTTTTATTTTATTTCATCTCATTTTATTTTGTGTTTTTTCATCTTATTTATTTTTATATTTTTCCTGAACTTATTTATCTGTATTTTTATTCTTGTAACTCTTATCAGTTCTTATTGTTTCTAGGTTTATTTATTCTTGTTTTTACTGTTTAACTCCAGTGTTTTCCTCCTGGGGATCCTTCACACCAGCGGCTCTGTGAGCTCAGTCTGCGGGTTGTTGCCATGGTGACTGCCCTTGTCTGGGTGGCTGGGGGTCCTGCAGCCCTGTGGCTTTGATGTGGACCCCGGCCTGCCCTGGCCTGGGTAGTTCCTGTGGTGAGTGGGCTGGTTTCCTGTGTGACTGGATCCCCAAGATATCGTTAAGTTCAGAGTTGATGTTTGTACAGAATGGGGTATGAGTTGGCGGGGCGAGTGTGCATGAATCCTGGTTTATGTTTTGTTACAATTTTTGATGTGAAGGCTTTTAAAATTTTGTAGTAAATATGCATGATTTGTTTTTATTGTTTACAGCACTTTGTGTTGCCTTGTGCATGAAAGGTGCTATATAAATAAAATTAGATTTAATTTGATTTGATTAACTTTGACCCAATGGGTCAGTCAGGAGCCATCCTGAATAGAGGAAAGAAGCCTTTTCAAGTACTCCTTAATGGACGTCCCAGCCCCATATGCCTGGCATGTCCCAGTGATACCTTTAGACGGCCAACTCTGCGCTCGTGTTCTCATCCACCTGCTGCATCTCCCACTCACCTGG
>JBAMHW010000014.1:25976905-25990181 GCA_037177495.1 Rhadinocentrus ornatus
CTTTCTGTAAAGTCCTCTGAGACAACTTTGTTGTGATATAGGGCTATACAAATAAACTTGACTTGACTTGACTACAGAAGATGTAAAATAAATCATCTACACTTGAGTCCTAGTTGAAGCTCATCCACCATAAATGACACAAAGGATAATGCAGAGACAAAATTGGACACAACTGTATTTTCATTTGACAAGAGAAATCAGAGGTTGTTTACATTTTATAAGCCTGAACACATTCACTGCCTTCTGTCTCTTCAATGAGTTTCTCTGCTTATTTCAGACAAGTATAAATGTGCCCAGCTAACCCCTCCTCTAACTTTAAAGTTATTAACTACTACTACATTTTTTCTTATTCTGTTCCCCACATCGATGCAAATCACTGTGCTCCATCTCCATCTGTGTTCCTACATCATGACTTCCACTCCACATGGATCACTAGTTTCATTTGGTCACAAACACTTGTAATGGGAAGAAGAAAAAGGTGGAAGTTGTTAATCTTAAAATGTTTTTAAAAGACCTCCGAAGATTAATGTTTCATATAATAAACACATACAATAAACCACCTTTCTACTGAGCTCTGAGCCATGAATAGTTGAGGATAGGTTCATAGTTAGGCCTACATGTTGGCCAACACAGAAAATGCAGCAGGCTAGGTTAGGTAAACAGCACATGTTTTATTTTCTTTAAAACAAAGCAAATGTCCTAAAAAAATTGGGAATATAAAGTCATATTAAAAGAAAAGTCCATCTTGTCCTAGGAAATAGTAAAAATAACTATTTTCTATTTAGGGTTAAATAAATAATATTAATAAGTAATAAGTCACATGTAGTTTTTATCACCTTATAATGATTTTACGACTTACTAATAATACGTTTTTAATGTCCTAATAAACAAAACTATAGACTTGAAAGAGTGTCCTTTTACTTTTCACATAACATGTCTTGTTGTATCAAAGCTTCTGCCTTCTACCTGCTGGAGTAGCCATCAGTACATGCTACACTGTGGCTATAAAGAGACAGACATGGAGAGCAACAATAGTCAGGTGTACTGTGGTGTTCAAATGATGCTCAGTTGGTAGTAAGTAGTGATGGGAAGTTTGGCTCTTTTCAGAGAGCTGGCCCTTTTGGCTCAGCTCCCAAAGAAGAGGCTCTTTTGGCTCCCGAACGGCTCTTAATTTAGCATCATTTTTAGCCCCATAATTTACCTTGACTTCGCAAAAATTAATGAATTTGTGTTCAGCATTTGTACAAGAAGCCTTATAATTTTCACCTTTTAAGCATTTATTCTGATACAAAACCACTTACTTTTGTTTATTATTTCAACAAAAGTCTTATATTACACAAATGGACAAAAAACAGCAAACAAATCCACAAAACAGAACGAGAAGCAAACTCAAGAAAGCAGCATTAATGACCTTAGTGCAGGTTGGCATTCAGAACAATAAAATGCCTCATCTTGGATGGACTGATCCGGTTTCTCCTCTGTGTGAGTAGGGTTTGATCACATTCGTGCACTCACTCTCGTACTCTTCACACACAATGTAGTGCCATCTACCCCCTCCACACCTTTCTGTTTTCACATAATGGTATGATCCTATATCCTCACATGTGATTGGCCGCCTGTCCATGCGGGCCAATCCAAACAAAGCAGTGCCGTGGGCAGAGCTGGAGCTGAGCACCCAGTAAAAGTTAAAAAAAAACAAAAAACTGGGAGCCGCTCCTCTGATCCACTACCAAGCATCGGCTCTCAGAGACTAGTAGTAAGGGGCCCAACAGGGCTGGACTGGGTCACAAAGTCAGGCCAGGACTCATGCACTCATGCAGGTCACCCCAACTTATACTCTGCATATGCTCACACTAAGTGCTCATACACACAAATATGTACTAATTAATCACCAAAGCTCATTATTCTGCAGCAACATTCACATTAAAACTACAAGCCCACAGTCCAGAGTTTTTCTCTTCTCTAGCCTCTCCCAAAGGTTCAATACAACAGTCAAAACGGGGCTCTTTTATTAATGATGCTGTTATGTTGAGATGAACAATATCATTGTATTATTTTGTCAGAAAATCATTTAGATGCCAGTTTACTGTAGTGCATATAATACGTCAACACCAACATATTCTACTAAAGTAAAAAGAACAGCAACTTAATCTGATGTGATTTATGTAACATTAGAAAATTAAAACATCATCTCCCATTAAATACATTCTCATCTTTATCATGCAGCAGCCCACCTATGGAGGTATGTTTGGTCCAGCAGGACCCACCAAATATTTCATGCAGTAAAATATGCCACGTTGTTGCAATCGAAACAGAAACACATCCACAAACACACACTCCCAATGGAATTGTTAACTAAAACCACAGGCATCAACATTTAACCAACAAGCATAAAAGCTGCCATCATTTTACAACCAGAGAAACACTGATTAAGTTAAAAAGTTCCCTCATTAGCGTTAACCTGGACTAATGAAATGTTCTTCATTGAAACAGTTTACAGCTGTTTCTGAGTTGGACAAGGACAGATGTTGACAGATGTGTACATGTGTACAGACCAAGCAGCTAAAGTAACAAAATGTCCATCTGTCAGTGTAACACAGCACATTATTTTAACTAATGTTTTATCTACGATACCAGGAAACCTGATACAAGACCTACTTTATATCCAACAGCAATGCAACAAACCACAGCAACAACAGAATAAAATTCTCACAGTATCAGAGTCATTATTACAGCTACATAAAAAGGTCTCAACTAGTGATCTTCATGTCGCGTTCAGATATAAAGCCGCAGCTCCTCACCATCCGTCTTGCCTTTATCACGCATTTATTAACTAGTCTGTTGATGCTGCAGCTGGACCAAAAACATTCCCTCATCCTGAGATGTTTTTTATTATTATTTCTTAGTAAGTGCCCTATCTGCGCCCTCCTTCCTTGTTTTTTTCGGAGTGCATCTTGATTACTCTTTTAAAAAAAATCTTGATTAAGCTTCTGACCAGCCGGCGTTAGCTTATTAGGGACAACTGACAAGAACAAATCCTTTAGTCTGGATGCCAGTAGTAGGCAGGCCACCTAAGGCCCAGGCCACCTGGAATTGTCCCGATCCTCCCGTAGACCAGTCTGGGCCAGGGGCCCAAAGTGTGCCAAGAAAATACCCCCCACACCATTACACCACTAGAAGCCTGAACTGTTGATCCAAGGCAGGATGGATTCATGTGGTTTTTGCCAAATTGTGAGCCTACCATCTGAATGTGGAGCTGAAATTCAGATTCATCAATCCAGGCAATGTTTTTTAATCTTTTAACGTCCAGCGTAGGGGAGTCTGTGTGAATTGTTGCCTCAGCATCCTGTCCTTAGCAGACGGGAGTGGGATCCGGTCTGGTGTGGTCTTGTGCTGCTGTAGCCCATCTGCTTCAAGGTTGGACGTGTTGTGTGTTCAGAGATGCTGTTCTGCAGACCTCGCTTTTAACCAGTTATTTGATTTCCTGTTGACTATCATCCCAACCAGTCTTCCCATTCTCCTCTGACCTCAAGCATCAACAAGACATTCTGGTCCAGACAAATGCTGCTCGCTGGTTTTTTTCTCTTCTTCAGACCATCTCTGTAAACCCTAGAGATGGTTGTGTGTGAAAATACCAGATCAGCAGTTTCTGAAATACTCAGACCAACAACCGTGCCACGTTAAAGTCACTCAAATCCCCTTTATTCATCATTCTGATGCTCAGTTTGAACTTCAGTAAGGCATCTGGACCATGTCTACATGTCAGAATGCTTTATGTTGGTTGATATTTGTGTTTTTAAGCAATCAAAAACCTAATAAAGTGACCAGAGAGTGTATACAGACAGTACCATACTCCGTTAATAAACTCTGCAGTCTGTCAGTTTTTTCTTTCATCTGTTCATGATCAGTTTTCACTGCAGCAAGCGCAGCCATCACGATTGAGTGAATGTCTCGTTTGAGAAGGGCTCAAGTGAGGAAAGTTGCCAGGACATTATTCTATCATGAGGCCTTCAATGGAAGTCCAGCAGCACAGCAATTGGATGCATGATGGTTAATAGATTATGTACTTTCTATTTGCTTCACTTTTCATTTCACTTCAGAAAAAAAGCATTGATTTTCTGCCCAGCGAGCTCAACTGTAATGAAAACAACCCAGAGTGTCTGAATTTTTCTTCTTTCATCTGTCCATAAGACATCAGCAAAAATCTATCTTCAGGTGTTTCTTTGCTTCACTCTTAATGCTTCACCTTGTGAATCTTATTCAGAGCTGTGGCACCTTGCATTCATCATGACTTTGTGCAGCTTACATATCAAAATATACTTGAATGTGCTCCTCATACACATAGCTTCATAGTCAAGTATTCTTGAGTCTTTTGCCATTGATTTGCATGTTTTATAACTAGTTTTCATAAGTGTTGTATAATTTATTTTGCTTTTTAGTTACAGTTAAATCCCTTTTCCCAATAACCAATAATAGAGACATAAGAAAAGACGACAGTGCAGACGAAGTTTTCCAAAACAATACTTTATATCGTACATGTCAAAGACAACATGTTAGAGCAAAGGTTTCCCGAGAAAAACGTACTATTTCTGTAACAATGGCAGAACAAGTCAAAAACAGAATGAATAAAAAAAAAAATTGTACACATGTAAACCTAGAGCTGTTTGTTTTTGAACCACAGTGGTCATAGAGATAACTGGTATATTTACTGGAATGGAGCACCGCAACAATGGACCAACATCTGGCTGGAGCCCTTTAAAAAGTCCAGATGTGACGAGATGGGAAAAAAAAAAAAAAAGAAAATCCAAAGTCACATCTCCCCTGGAATGAAAACTATGCCCATTCTGTTACTGCAGTTTACAAAGCGCACCACTAAAACAATTTGCTTTTCTACATAATTACAAAATGTGCTTAATACTTTGTTTTTCTAAAATAATCAACTTATGTCTTCCAGGTCAGATGGTCAGGGTTAGGGTTGTACAGATGCTACAGATAAGAAGACAACATGGAAAGCGCCCAAACACCTCCCCAAAAGAAACAGAAAGCGCGGTAATAGAGCTGGTGCTGGTATGAGGCAAGGGACAGACAGACAGGTAGGCAGTGGATGCAGATGTACAGATCAAAGAGACAAAAGTGAATGAAGTCCAGCGCCCCCTGATAAATGGAAATTCTAACAAACTGAAATGTCTGTTTTCATTTCAGTAACTGGACATTGTTCTAAGACTAACTGTGAAGACAGTTGGCTGGAGTAGTCAGACAATGCTAGTTTTGGCTGCATTTGAGAAACTGAAATATTAAACAGCAAGAAAACCACGACTGGCACTGCTGTGTAAGCATGTGCAGAGATGTGTGTGTGTCCTGGTTAGACAAATGCTCATGTCCCGACCTCAAACGGGTCATTATGGCAAAAACAAACAGATTCAGAATTGAGCAAAAAGAGAAGGAAGTGGTGTTATCTGTAGGTGACTATTTAAAAGGAGGAATGTACAGAGAATTACACAAAAAAGCATTGATGTCTTTAACTATCTCTGCAGTTTATGGAAAACTATTTACAGCAATCTTGGACATGTGTCAACATATTCTCCCTGTTATTGTAAATGTAACCCCCCCCCCAAAAAAACAAACAAAACAAAAACAAAAAAAACCAATAAAATAAACTAAAAGTAAGAATCGGTGAATATTTTGACTCCCTCTGGTCATCTGTGAAGTGGTGAGAAAGGCAGGCCATTTTTATTTATATTTTTTTTTACTTTTTAAGCTTCACTTGCTGGATTACACATTATTTCTGGCATCAGCGGTCAGATACGTTCAGTCAAAATGTGAAGTTACGCTGAGATCTTTCAGAAAGAAACTTCAGCCAATGTCAACACATGGTATTTGTGTTGATGGTGGCTGGTTAGCTCAGTGGGTAGCGCATCAGTCTCCCACGTGGAAGACCAGGGTTTGAGTCCCCCAGGGGATGAATATTAACACCTTCCAGTTGAGTCGTCAAGCAAGACCCTTAATGCTACTGCATAACCACTGTAAGCCGCTTTGTCAGCTAAATGACTGCAATTTAATGAAATGGAAATCCTGTTTAAGACAGGTAAAGTTATTTTTATATAAAAAGTCCAATTTTAAACAAAGGTTAGTATCAGAACCTTGCTGTACAGACCAAACATTTTGGATCCAGCAAAAGTCCCACTAAACTCCACTGAAAACCCAGAATAATCAGTAATAATCCACTAAGTGATGAATGTAGGAATGTAGCAACATATGCAAGATTAATGCAGATCAAAGCTCATTTGGCCCTGATAAATTAAAGATCAAATAATTTACACCCTTGCACACCAACTTTCGATTCAAATCCAGCTTTCCCTCCTTCTCTCAGATGTTACAGGATGAACCTGTAAACCTTACAGAGAGATGAACAGTCATGAAGATATGAAGTGCAGAACTCTGAATTGTCCTCTCACCTTCCTCAAAATACTGAAATCTGATTAATGCCACCCAATACCAGTGTTTCTTTTTCTTTTACAATAACAGCTAAACACATTACATCAAGTATGGAATGATACAGATATGTGCATGAACATGTGAAGCAGGGAAGAGAGCATCTGCAAACCCCCAGTAACAGTGCTGTGGTACCAGTGGGATAAATTAAGTCGTCACTGTCCAAAGACAAACAAGTCAGCCCAAAATAAAAAAGAAAAAAAGTTGAACTGTAACCCAAGACAGCAAATGGTGCCTTCAGTAACACCCCCCCAAAAAAGGGCAGACTTTAAATCCGACCCATGAAAAGTCAAATTTTTCAATGCCAACAAGGTCAAAGTTTTTCATTATGTATTGATATATATATAATATACTCATTTCTTTTATATATAAATCTACTATGAACAGACAGCAAATACACAATTGTCCATCATTTTACAAAGCAGAAACATTTTCCTCCCAACACTCCCACTAAAAGGTGGAAAACAGAGTCTGAACCCTCTTTTGCTGCAAAGTGTGTCTATACAATGTAGTAGATAAACGAGAGTAGACAGCATGTACAAAACAACATGTAAACACATTAAAAAAAGTTACAAAACTAAGTCACTAGAGTCCACTGTAGGGCGACAAAGTGAGCGAGAGTAAAGATTCAACACAAGTAGTCATTGATGTGTGTGGCAGGAATCCTCAGGAAATCAGTGTTGTGTGTAAACAGCCGTAAACACCGCAGCGCTCTGTTTTCTGTTCACTGGGAGAAAGGAGAAAAAAAGGTGGCAGAAGGTAGTTACCCAGAGGGCCGAGCACAAGTCGGAAGGATGGTTATGAAGAGCGAGGTCAGGGACACACTGGACAACGCTTCATCAGACACATTTCCAGATTTAAAAGGAGCTCGAAACTAATTTAGTTTAAACATCTTCATCATTAAACATCATTAAGCTCAGACCATAAAAAACCTTCACCTGTACAGGTGTGACAATACATCAGTTCAATGATCAATGATCCAAACTGAAGACATCGATAAAGCGTAAGAAGAAAGTGGAACAGCAAAGGTGTGTTGTCAGTGTACTACCTTTGTTTCATAACTAAGTTCTACAAGTATCTTGTCTGAGGCTAAACCGGAGTATTTAAAGTCTATAAATACTAAATTTAATCTTTTTCTTTTACATGTGAAATTTTAAAGCTCGGTATACCGAATACAGTCTGTCTGTGTTGAAAGAGCAGATTTTAGCTGCTTTTTGTGTTATGAATTAAAGTGATTGTGATAAACCAACATGTCATATCTGCTCCTGGATCCTGAATCCAATCAAAACCAAAATCGTATCGTGGCAGAATTTGTGATATTGGCAAACATCAAATCATTGTCTACTAAACTGATCAGACTTATAATAAGGTCCAGTTTGTGGCTTTTAGTGACATTGGGTGGTGAACTTACAGGCGGCAACCAATTAAAACCCTCTTTCCAAATTAGAGGAAAGAAATATGGTGGTGGCAAAAAAGTGTGAAAGGTCGATTTTGGAGCCAGAGTTTGGGCTACTGTACAAAACATGGTCTATAGGTTAAAAAAACCATCTTATTCTAAGACAACAAATGCACAAGGATTGTTTGTGTTTCTACAATAGGGACAACGGGTATTAAATGTTTCTGAAACTGATCTACACGGTGCAGGGTTTAAAACTCTAATCATCTCTGTGCTACTTAAATTACTTATGTTTCACTGTTTCTTTAGAAAGTTAAAAAATAATCAAATGTAAAGCAACTTGAAACATTTATACACTGCTTCATATCAGTGAAAAACAGCTTGTGACTCTCTGCATTTGAGCAGACCTTCAGAAACACACACACACACCTGCTTCATAGCACCTGACATTTGGGGAGCAGATGTGTTACCAAGATGTTAACCAGCTGTGGGAGCGTCTGGAAAATCCCAGGTGGTATGAGCCTTGTTACCACGGAAACATATCTGTCCTACAGAGAGGGGCTAGTTAAACAAATTGGCCCACATGAAATGAATTACATCCCTCAGTAATCTACAAACAGTGAGTCCAATATTACTGCCACTGATGACCATCTGTCACGTTTAGGTGTTGTTATCATTAACCAAGAAGATTCTAGTTTTCACAAGTACAGTTTTCTTAAGTAAAGTGCATGCTACTTAAATATTCTTTTGATTCAGGAGTATTGAGGCATATGCAATCATCAAATTGACTCCTTTCAACTGAGCCATCTCCAACTTGTGTCTGGGAACTACCTTCCAGGCTGGGAATAAGGGCAAAATGCAAAGATGGAGGGGAAAGATGGTGGGCTGGTTGCAGGGAATTATAGGTAAACATGCCAACGATCACCCAGTCTATGTGCCAACAGCATGCAGGCAGCTCAGGTCTGGCCAGGACAAAAATATTTAAGGGGTTAAAAAGAAGAGGCCCCAATCCAAAACCTGCTTGTAAGGCAAAGCTCTTTAACTGGAGTTAAGAAAGAAAAAAAAAGGCACAAATGCTCCGTCTTTTACTGGCAATAATTTTGGAAACAGTTTGACTTTTCTGATCTGTGACTGAATAACTCGGAGGGGGGGGCAGGAAATTTCACAACTTAGTTTCTTTCAGATATCCTGAAAGAGAAGGAATTCTCGCTTAGTGCAGAGTCACAATCACAACCGCTCTGGTGGTCCGGATGAAAGTTGGAAGATGAAGGTAAAGCAGGAAAAGCAGACGGCTGCGGAATGTCTGTATGGTTCAGACCGGCAGTCAAAAGTACATCATGCTAGTGTTTTAAAAGCACTCGAGTCTGTCCCAGTGGGAGGACTGACTCAGTCCTCTGATATCATCAAGTACAACTGGTTTATGCAGACTGCCCCGTCAATGCTAAGGGGCGCACATCTCGCTCATCTTTCTCAGCTGTCCGCTTCCTTTGAGGATGGCCTATGTCAGTGCTGCTTGTTGGCTCCCGCCGACAAGATGCCACTTTGTTACAGCAGTGGTGAGACGAAGGAGAGGCATCTACTGACTGACGATGAGGACGAGGACAAAGATTAAGACTGGTCTGAGTGGTCAAAACCAAGTGTGTTCCTTTACATTGCAGCTTCCTCCTCCATTGGTTCCTCTTCAGCTCTGAGAAAAAGAGAACATCGTGAACACAATAAAAGCCATGAAAAAGTCTTATTTGTGTTTTCGGCTTTTAGAAATGTAATATTTTGTCACCACATTAGCATTTATCCCACCTGCCTTTGCTGCTGAGAACATTACAACAGTTATAAAATATGTACACACCCTGGTTAAAAGGCCAGGCTTTTTGTGATGTTTAAAAAGAGGTCTGAGCTTTTGCTAGGTCATTCCAAAACTTCAAACCAGTTTAGATTTTCCTTTCTTGACTTGGATGTATGCTTGTATTTATTGGAGCATTGAAAGGTAAAATTCTTCTTCAGCTTCACTTATATGGCAGATGTCTGAAGGTTTTGGGCCAAAAGTGGCTGGTACTTGGAACCGTTCATAACTTCCTCACATTAAATAATACCCAATTCCAGCAGACAAAAAGGCAACCCCATACCATGTTTCTGCCACCGCTATGCTTGAAGGTCCCGTATTATACATTTTTTTTTAACAATTTCATATGGGTATCAGAGGTCCAACAACCTTGTTTTCCAAGTGCCTTGGTTCTTGATTTCAGCCATTCTTAAAGTAGCTCTAGTGAACTCTACTGAGAACGGGCTGTTTCTGTGTCTGAACCTTTAAATGTTCATGAGTGGTGCCTTTCCTCGCCCCTCAATGGGAAAAGATCCGGCTTTCGCTGGCGCCCACTAGGTGATTTTAGAGGATAGGCTCAGCTACCCGGGGGCATGGGTCAATGACAGTATCCACTGCTGGGGGGAATATTTTTTTTCCCTTTGTGATGTCACAAGGGGAAATATCTCAGATTCACCCATTTCAGCACACATTTGCTAAAAGGTGGAGCAAGCTAGTGAGGTGAAAGAATTTTCTAATTCTTAAAGAAGGCTGAGTCCTGTCCTTTGATAAAGCCAAAGTTAAGTGAACAACATACAGCCTTATCTTTATTCATTAAAAAGGGACAATTTGAGGACATTAATCACAATGGCTCTAATGTTCAAATCCTCAGGGACCCCCGGTCCTGGACCCCACATTGGGAACCACTGCATTAGATCATAACACATTTTCTCACAATGTTACTGTCATGTATGTTTTCCACTTTTTGACAACTCTTTTTATTATGTTCTGTGGTATATCCAATGCTGAGGGAAAGTTTTTGTACACTTCTCCTGTCTGATACCTTTAAGATGCTTTGTAAGCACCCTGCAAACCCTTGCTTTTACTGTAGCAGGCAACTGAATGTCAGAAAAATTCTGCAAGGACAGCTGAACTTTAACTGGGGATAATTACATGATGGCAGGTGTAACCCAACAAGTCCAGATGCTAAGATTAAATTGTAAGGTGTTTTAACAAACTACTTTCTTACTTTTTATAATTTTCCTTATTTAATTAACATGTTTCCCCACAGAATTCTACAGATATTTGTCACATTTAAGGTGGAAAAATCTTTAAATTAATTTTGGTTCTTATTTTTTTTTAAGATAAAACACCTGGCATTTTAAAAGGGGTTAGTGTTTTATATCCATTGTATTTGGAGCTCAACTGCAATAGCATGTGCTGTTCTCTCTGTGTGCAGTGGAAATGACGAGCCTGAAGTTGGTATATATTTTTTTAACATGATTTATGTATCTAAGCTCAAGCTGCAGGATCAGCTTCTAAAATCATGTCAGTTTATTTTTAATCTTCATAACTTATATCATATTGCACATATTGGTTTAGTGAATCTACAGATCTGTGAGATTGTGTGTGGGACGGTGGGTAAAGACGGAAAAAGAAGCAAAATAAATGTGCTGCATGCAGCTCTGTAGTAAACAAAGTAATTAGTATTTTGGAAAATAAAACCCTATTAAGTCAATTGTTACCTCAATAGTTTGGGAAGGCAATATGAGATCAGTCTCAGCCCTATTTCATGTCCACTGATCCTCCCACATTTATTTTCAGTTCACTTCCTGCCACTAGCTCGAACAGCGACACACTGGCTGATGTTGTTTCTATTTGCGCAGAAGGACTGGCTGTAAGCGCGACTGAAAAGGCATAATGCCCATAACACAGACTGCCAGAAATCTAATTTTCATGTAACTTTCAGATAATTTTATTGCCCATCCTGGCAGGAGCAGAGTTTGTCACTACATCTGGCTTCATCTCTGTAATTGACCCCATTATGTCACAAGATAAGTGGATCACATACCGAATTATTTGTTTTATAAGAGCTAAATTTAGTTTTTGTCACTACCTTGGTGGTAGATACTCGTTGGTTTTCCTTTCAGCTTTAGGCAGAGCGAGCTGTTAAAACCCTCTTTGGCTCGTTTTTACCAACTCTCAGTAGTAAAGCAAACAAACATTTTCCTGACAAGTTGAACCTTTTTTTATTTTTTTTTTTTATTTAGCAGAGTCACAAACGAAAAACTCCACTGACCGTTTCCCAATGTGCTTGTTAGCGACAGACAATGAGGCCATGGCGGAGACGGTTTCAGCTTCATCTGCATCCCGCTGAAGGGCTTCGCTCAATGAACAACCGAGTGTGGAGACCGAGCGCTGCAGTGAACACCAGTATTTACCTGCAAAACAGAATACTGATGACTAAAAGCTTTGTTTAAAAAATAACCTGCTCTATAACCTCAGAGTTTTCTGCAAAACTGAATCTGTCAAAATAAAACATTTTGTGTCTCTTGATGCCGCTCTCGGCTTTAAAAGCTGCAGTGCATATTTTTATATGTTGTTTATCTGATGTGTTTTTTGCATGTGTTAGGGTCGCAACTGCAGCATCTACGAACAATCAGCTTGTCAACTGCTTTCTTCACCCTGATTCCATCACTGCTGGCTGAAACGTATGGGTATGTCTGTGTTCATTTCAGGTCAGCAAAAGGAGTTTTGAGCCCAAGTCCTGGGTCTTTCATTTTGGTAGATAAATTTAAAAATCCAATCAGCTTATAACCTAAATTAACGATAATTATTGGGACTTTCACAGGTAGGGCTTGAACCAAAAATAACAGTCTAGAAAGCATATTCATTCTGTCTTAATTTTTTTCTAGTAAAGAGCGCAGGAGGAGCTCCCATTTTTTAATGTCACCTTTGAATTTATTGATTTGTTTGTTGTAATTGACATTGAATACTTGTGTAGCGCTGGGTGTAATTATCACTCCTAGGTACCTAGATCCTTGTTTAGACCAGTGAAAAAAACAAGCATTAAAAACTCCCCAACAAAAAAGGATATCAAATGGATTACATTGTCAGCTAATAATACCACTTTGTGTACTGAGCCATCATTATCTTTTAGTCCTTGGATTTGGGGGTTTTGATCAATGGCTTCTGCAAGGCTTTCTATACTATTAGCAAAAAGCACAGGCAATAAAAAAAAAACAAAAAAAAAACATTGATTTACAATCTCTCCATCTTAAAAAAATCGTAGCAGAAACCACTTTAAAAAAGAAAAATTAAAAATTAAAGAACACCACTGAGGGAAGGATGGAGCAGGAGTTCGACAGGCGGATCGGTGCGGTGTCTGCAGTGATGCAGGTCTATCTACGTTCCTACCCTCACCTATGGTCACGAGCTGTGGGTAGTGACCGAAAGAACAAGATCGCATATACATGCGGCCGAAATGAGTTTTCTCCGCAGGGTGGCCGGGTTTCCCTTAGAGATAGGGTGAGAAGCTCGGTGATCCGGGAGGGGCTCAGAGTAGAGTCGCTGCTCCTCCACATCGAGAG
>JBAMHW010000014.1:26004231-26023723 GCA_037177495.1 Rhadinocentrus ornatus
CTCTCTCTCTCTCTCTCTCTCTCTCTCTCTCTCTCTCTCTCTCTCTCTCTCTCTCTCTCTCTCTCACACACACACAGGAGAGTAGAAAAAGGAGGATGAGGACGAAAGGGAGGAATGAAAAGGGAAGAGGGCAAGAGAACTGGCAGGGTTCTGGGGTGCATTAACAGGCTAAGGTGTGCTTCCTGGAGGTTGCGTGCTGAAAGCTGCGATAAGACACTGGCTTGTCGGTTTGATGTGTTGGGCTCACACCAGATGGACACACAAAGTTTAAAACATGGATTCATCTTCAAAGTGTGCTTGAACAAATCCAGGCCTGCTCATTTCCAGCTGTTTGAAACCAAAATGTGATGCGTACATGTCTGTTCGGAGATGGGCGCATATGTGTGTGAAAGGTCATAGATGGCCACACTGAGGGGAGCAAACAGAAACTGGGCCTGACATGAAGACGAGCCTCTGACCTGCCTAACAACTCGGCAGGTCTTAGTTAACCTCACATCGGATTTTTAAAAACTATGCTTAGTGACATTTCAAAGGCAGAAATTAGATTTAGCCTGAGATCGTTCAGTCTTACCTGAAAGCAGCTAGATACTCTGCATCCCCCATGGGAGGTTCTAGTCCTCCGGTAAAGGCCATGTTCACGTTGAAGCCCACTCCCGCTCCACTGCCCACCTATAACATATAAACACTGAGTTAATTAAGGAAAAATCAGGTGGGCTAAAAACGGAAAGACGGCGCTCACCTCATCAGGTGCTCCGCTGCCCGGGAAGAAGTTGCCATCGTCATAGCGATGAAGAGACAGGTAGAGCACGCTGGGGTCAGTGTAGAAGGCCTGCTGGGTGCCGTTACCATGGTGAACATCCTGGAAACATTCAGAATGGAGAGATTTGTTTTCAACAGGCATCATAAGAGACACCCTCTGGACCCCAACAGGACATCAACCTCTGCACCTGCACTCAGATCAGCTAAAGGACACAGACGGTGAGAGCCCCACGCTCAGACACTCAGTCTGTATCTCAGCTGTCGCCTGTTGTGATGTAAAAAAAAACACAGACACACAACGATCAGCCGGATTCAATAAAACACTCGACTTCAATAGCTGCTCACTTTTGCCAACAACATGACATCAATTACATGACCTCATATCTATATTCAAAGAATGCTTTAATGCACCAGTTTTAAAAATGTCCCTGTTAGCTGGAGGCGAGCCCCATGACAATGAGCCTGTGCTCTGTCTGTGACAGACGAAGAGGAAATGAAAAGGCCCTTCAAAGCATTTTGGAGATGGCTATGACTAGCCAGGGGTGCTGGTGGAGAGCAGTGCTCAGGGACACCAGGAGGCTTTGTCGTACCTTCTTATAAATGACTTCATGTCTCCTTGAAAAGAGGACAGTATCTGACCTGAATAACGTAGAGAAGCCTTACAGGTCAGTTTGTGGTTGCCCAGTTCACATTAATAAAATGATTATTTTTTAGGTTTTCATTGTCAACAAAAGGGTTAAAGTGTACTTACTAGTAATCACATGTTGATAAAACCAGACACCACTGCAGACCCTTTAGGGGATGTGTGTGTACTAAGATGCAGATATGCGGATTTCTTTTGTTAAATGTCAACATTAGTGAGAAAAGGACTCACAAAAACAAGGACTCTAAGAAAACAGAGACTACAAAGTAGGTGTAATATCACATCTGTCAATGTTTTCTTTTGCTTAGAGGCAGAAAATGCACTGCAAAAAAAAAAGAGTAGACATTTATTTATTACTGTGAGACTGGCACAAACATTATAAAATATATTTGGTCATTATCTTTATATAGTGTGTGAATAGGTGAAAATAATTAAATGCTTTGAGTAAGAAATTTGTTGGTGGAACAGCAGTTTTGTACTCTGGTATTTCAAGTTTCCTATTCAATAAATAAAGTGAATGAATTCAGAATAAACAAAACAACAACATTGACTTAAAATTTGAAATGATTTTTATCTCAGCTGTGTAATTCTCTGCTAGTGAGACATTCATCCTTTTATTAGTTTATAAACTGTCTCTGACACGTCTCCACTAGTCAGATGCGACTCGGCTGCATTGTTGACACTGTCACTGGTCGTTATTCTGGGTTAGCAGGGAGGAAACATATTGTGGATCAAACACAAGTGCAGAGGTGCATTTGCCCAATAATGAACCCACCGTGGTACCAGTTAACTCACCCAGTCCACTATAAGGATTTTGCTGACGTTGAGCCTCTGCTGCAGGAGCTTGGCTGCTATGGCAACAGAGTTAAAATAACAGAAGCCCCTGCAAGTAAATAAATGGAGAAGCTTCTGAATATGAAATACATTTACAAGCTTAAAAAAACCAACGTCTTTTCTTTATCAAATATCTGGTGGACTTACATGGGTGTGCTCTCCTCAGCGTGGTGTCCAGGTGGTCGAACTACAGCAAAACCATTCTGTCGGAAAATGCAAAATATTCACACGGTTTATTGTTAATGGAAGCTTCTTCTGTCGGAGGAGCGGGTGGCACAACCAAAACAAAGCTGTTTTAAACATTAAAATATAAAATAACTACGTGTCTGTCATACCAAATATGAACCTATCGCAACTGATCTCCCTCAGTGGCATCTGAAAACCGCACACAAACACGCTGAGCCAGATGCTGGTGTTGGGTCAGTTAAGGGGAGCACTTCCAGCAACTGTTTGGGGAGGGTCCCACTGCAATGAGGGGGACATTAGATAGATGTTTCGGCTGATGTGGAGCGAGGCGAGCTGGACTAATGATGTTGAGTCAGCTGCTGTGGATTAGCAGCCAGCTGGAAGATTACTGCAGCGACAACCGCCTCAGCTGGTCTGAGGACACCCACCCAAAGAATTCTGCATTTTATTCTTTATGTGTGTAAATGTGGGGGGGACAAAGAGGTGGATTAATAAAAGAAAAATAATGAATTAGGAGGAAGGGGGGGAAACATTGAGAGCAGCAGATGGAGGCACACACGTGTGTGTGTGTGTGCATGTCTAAGGTAGATTTATGACAATGCATGTGGAGTTCACATAGTTGTTGGTGCAGATGGACTTTGGTCGTTAGTCTGTGGAGGATCTTTAGAGGACCTGCATGAGTCTGAAAATGGGAGTGTGAATGTGTGCGCATGCATTAGCTTTCCACATATTTGTACATCTGTGTTAAAATGAGGTGAAGTTCATACCTGCGAACCTTAAATCTAGCTGTGGCAAAGAAATCATGTGAAAAAATGTCATTACAAGCATGTGCTGTGTGTTTGCTTCTCATTTTTCACTCTGATATTACCAAATGTGCAAATCGCTGTGCAGAAAAACAGATCAAACACACACGAGCAGGACTGGGTGATATCAATCCTAACCAAAAACCATGTGGGTATCCGTGTGGCGTGCTCCTGTCTCTCTCTGAGGAATGTCATTAGACTGCGGGATGGTGGTGCTAAGTTAACGCTAACTGCGACGGCTGCTCTGCAGGTGGCTTTGGTGTAATACCAATAAAAGGAGGCCTGTTAGTGGGGCCGGCTGGCGTTTGCGGTGCCTGTGCACCGGGCCTCCCTGCTGGGTTCAAACAGTAAGCAGCCATTGCCACATCCACATGAAGGCTGGTTGGGGAGGGCGAGGCATCAGAGTCTGTCTGGAAGGTGTTAATAATGGAGGAAGGGTTCTCTTTTCTGGAGGTGTGGATGGTGTGCAGCACACGCTTACATCAAAGCAGAAGATACGCTGTCACCCACATGGATATGGTATCTACTCATGTGATCAGACACGCAGCAACAAATAACGTAATCATTTTTGTCCGTTTTAAATCTAATAAACCTAATAACATAAGACTTTGCCAATAATGTAACAATGTCTGTTTTAAATTTTGTTTGTTAGTTAATTGTATCACTTGTTAATGTTTTATTTGTAGTAGATGTACTGTATGATGTGTTATGTTGTGTGTTGTGACGAATGTGAATGTGTATTGTTCTATAGTCACCATGTAAATTGTGCAGACCCCAGGAAGAATAGCTGCTGCAGTGCAGAAGCTAATGGGGATCTTTAATAAACAAACAAACTAAAAATTTAAAAAAAAAATTATTTCTGAGAATAGCAGTCTTATTTATGTGTTATTACATTATCAGCGACAGTTATTACATTTTCAAAGGATTTCTTTCATATTAAGCCAAAAATCAACCAAATAATAATAATTATACATTATTGGGAAGTTGTAATTACATAATTGTTGACAGACTTGTTATTTTTTTGGCTTTACTACATTTTAAATGACCTAAATGATTAGAATACTGGTTTTTACAAGGCAGCAAAGATGTGCAGATGGACAAAACGGATCTCACACCTGAGAGTTGTGGCGATGAATTGACGAGGAACACGTTAAATATTTCTGATTCTGATCACTTGTGACGAATTTAACTCCAAACTAACCTTCAGCTCTCCTGATGCCACTTTAAAAACCAGCTCCACTACTGAGCCGACGGCCAGACGAGCTGCACCGGATGAATGGACCTCGTTCCAAATGGTGTCGCTGTCCACCTGCCAACCCACACACACACACACACAGTCATGGTTTGTTCACATGATATTCTAGGGAATAAAAATATGCAACATTGTACCGTTTTCCATTTATTCTTTGTCTGTATTCATGAAATAAGGAATATTTGACAGTGGTCACCCACAACGCTTCAGTGGGAGCAAAATCCTAAAACTGAGTACATTTAAACTGATTTAGCTTTCGCCATTTCAGAGAATCAAAGAAAGTTGTTTTAACTGTGTCTGCTTTGGGTGACTAAGGGCTAGGAAATCGATTCACTGAAAGAAAACAATGGCGAGAACAACTATGAATCAGTAAGATTTATTTTGAATATTAATCACTGCAGAAGTTCTGCCTCCAGTTAAACAAATTAAACATCTAACTTTTACATAATTTTTTCTTGGATATAAGACGATTACACTGGAATAAGCATCATCATTTTGGTAACTTTCTATCGAATAGAACTGTAAGAACAGCCTAAAAGAATGCGCATTGACTTGCTAATGTTTTCCAAAAGATTTCCAGGTTAATTGTATTTAAAGTGTGTTTGTGTTTCAGTATGTTCAGCCACAGGGCAACCATTCAGTGGTCAAGCCTGATAAATGCTGAGGCACGGCTGGCCCTCAGCCCCCAATCACAACAGAACATCCACACTCATGTACACACACATTTAAGCCAAGTAGACCACAATTTTCAGTTTGATTCATTGTACACTGGGCCACGCACAGGATAATATACACACCCTCCATCAGGCATGGCAGATCTAGGGCCGATGGAGCGTATGATAAACACTGAAAGAAGATGCTGGCAGAGGAAAAGAAGAAAAGGAAAGGTCTGTGTGTTAAAACTGTGCACACGTGCGGAGAGGTTGATGCCAGAGCTCCGGTGACGTTTTCCTAACGCAAACCCAGGACTCGTCCAGTTTGAATGTGTTAACTTTAACCTGCCAGTCATTGACAGCAGTCAGACGGCCTGTGATGGCCCGTGGGTCAGTCAGCTGGCCGGGTGGAACATCAGGTACGCCACCCAGTCTACTCCTCTGTCCCACAACCAGTCAGTCAACTGCTTTTAAATCAGCCTGTCCACTTCTCTCCTGTCTCTAGTGACAGAATAGAACCAGGCTGGATGATTACTCCATAATAACATCCATGGAGAAGAATAAAAGGCTCGTTTTAGCTGCGCCAAGAAAGACTTTGTCATGAAATAAAACTGTGGAGGTTTTAGCACAGACTAAAGAAGAGGGAGCAGACCTGTATATAATGAGAAAGAAACTGGGAGGAGGTGGAAGAGCTAAACACCAAGTGAGTGAATGAGAAACTAAATCAAATGTAGAAACTAAGTTAGGGAGCACAAACAGCTGCTGCAGAGGTTTATTGTTTCCCATGTTGATGTTTTCAGTGAGGAACAGGGCAGAAACTACAGTAGTCAGGAAAAGGTGAAAGGAAGTTTGATCGTGTGTTAATGGGAAGGGAAAAAAAGAGCGGGAATGTGCTGGTATGACAGAATGAGGGTTCTCCACGGGCTGACAGCCTAATTTCAGCCCCCTTTCCTCTGGAAGTGTGTGTGTTTGTGTGCACATGGCTCCTATGCGAGTGTATGACAGGAAGACAACAATTTGGTTCCATTTGCTATTATAAAGAGCAGAGCAGAGCTTAGGCTCCTCCTGTTCCCCCCCCTTTCCTCACATAGGAGGCAAGATGGGCCCTTTCAAACCTCTAACATTCGGAGAAAGACTATAAAAAAAAGCATATGTACAGGTGTAGGACTGCCTGTTTGACAGGAGTCCACTCTCAAAATTAAGCAGCTATGGAGATCATTGCCCTTTAACAAACATCCCCAAATTCACGCTATGCACACAAACACAATCATACCCTCCACCACATACACAAACACAGCAAGGAACATCTGGTTATAATTACGAGCACGGCGGAAAGGCAAGCAGCAGCTTTTGGTGCCTCTGGACCATGAGGGGCGGCGTTTGTGTGTGTTTTGTTGGTGAAACGAGAGAAAAATGAGAGCATTATGGAGGCAGGGGGCTAGTTGATGATGCTAAAACGATGCTTCAGAGTTTGATATCAGCCGTGCCAGAATGGTAGTTTTTCACTGAACAAGCCAGTGTGACCAACGATGGCAGCGCACAAGAAATCCCGTGCACACATATTAGCAACACTTTAATTAGACAGTACCGACTTACCCCTACGCCTCCGCAGGGTAACCTCACAAACATGGGATTTACTGAGCCTGAGGGGGAAAGGAAATAAACGGAGAAATCAGAAAAGGCTAAATGTGAACGTAAGGTCAGAGTGGAGTGGTAACTTTCTGAACTCATAGGCACAAATCAGCACATGACCCCTTAAACTGAGCATTTGACTTTCTGACCTTATCTAACCGTGAGACGCAGTGGGACGCTTTAACTTGGATAAGCAAAGAAAGAAAAAAAAAGGAAAAGGATCTTGTTGACCTCACAATCAAGCCTCTCCTCAGGGAGAAACAAGATTTGAGGCCAGAAAAGGTTATGTTCTATCACTGAAGACAGAAATCAGAACACAAATATCAGCAGACTAATCTGATTGTACTCCTTTTACATCAATAATACAATCCCTGATTAGCTGGTTTAACAATCTCAGATAATTCTTCTCTGTGAACTAATATTGAGAAGTTGTTTCTTCACTGGAAGGAAAGTAAAAAATCACACACAGACCATCCTGCCTACACCTGCACTTTAAAGACAGAGCTAAGTGACTAAGCAGCCTGTGTGACTTCTGCTTTAACAGCTTCAGTGGCTCCTCGCCTTATCGTAACACCTCCACCGCTTTATTAGATCAGACCATTTGCTATGACACGGTTTATGCATTAACACAGATGCTTTTAACAGACACTGCAGCTTCACGGCATTTACATGACAGGCTTGTTGAAGATGTCAGCCTCAAAACTAAGTGAAGACCAAATGTTGCATGTTTACATGTGACAAACAATGTCAGTTATTGTGAAACGTGCTGCTATAAAGCTCAGCACTCATTTTTCTTAAAGCTTTCCTGATAGAATAAATTAGAAGTAAATCTATTCTGCAGGTGAGTACACACTTGGACCAGCAGTATATTTTTAAACGTGTGAGGATGCATATCTTACAGTCGAGTTTCTGTCGCAGGGGGTTAGTTCCATACAATAAGACATGGGCCTCAGAGTGAACTGTTTGTAACTCCTCTAGGGAGGCTTTCCTTCCGCGGATGCACTGAAAAACAGAGGAGAAACACAGGAAATAGACAAAGTTTTAGTGTTACAGAGTCTGAATGACAGGATTTGGTTTTTCTCATGGTAATGGCTAATGCCAACAAAGAATGGATTAACACTGCCCTCTTGTGGTCAGATTTTAACTTGCAACTTTAAAGGGAAGGAACAACAGACCCTTTTAAATTGCTAAAATACACAAAATTTAAAACCTTTAATTGACAAAAATCAATAATAATAATAAAATCAATGAATATTGATGTTTTCCCCTCTGTTTTAGCTGCCAACATACTCCTGCACAGCTTAACAAAGACTAATCAGGTTGTTAGAGAGCAAGATGATTTTTTAAATGTGACACCATAATGTATATTTGACATACACTGCTTTGCAAAACAGCATGATGCTGCCACTGCCATGCTTTACTCCTGAGGTGGTGTTTGCAGGATGATGAGAAGTCTTGGGCTTCTGGCACCTAGATAGCATAAAAGCGTCCTTTAAGTCTCATCTGATCAGAGTGTTTTTTCCCAAGTTTGGAGAGTCTCACTCCTTCTTGCCTGGTTTGTGAGTTTTTAAGTCTGACTGTTTTACTAGGTGTGTCATAGTACCATATTCTTTCAATTTCCTAGGAATGGATTAATGTAAAATATCCCAAAATGTGAATTTTTTGCAGCTCAACTCTATTTCGTACTTCTTGGGAACTTTGTTCCTGACCTGTTTAGTGAGCTCTTTAGTTTGGGAGCCACTGATTTACCTGAACTAATCATGTGTCTTCTAAAGGTTGCTGAAAGAACCTGTTGTTTTATTTTATTTCTTAATTTAGGTTTAGGATTTATAAAGTTTTAAACTTCCCATCCAATCACAACATACTGATGATCCAGTGTTACAGATGATTGATTTAACACTGGACTGCTTCCCACCTTCATCATTGATCACTGCATTGATTGACAGGTTTTGTGATCTCTAAGCTTCCCACATGTTTAGTAACGCTCTGTAAATGTCGGAACAACAGTAACAGAATATTTTTTGTCTCAGCTAATCTGGTTTTATGAACACAGTAATTCTGTTAACATGGCGGTTGACTAGGTTAACAGGAACAGTACAAAACTAACATGACCATAAACTCAAGTTTGACACACAACAGCTTTTTAGACATTACACAGAACTTTATTTTCTTTCAGTGGTGGTATATTTATTTGTTGATGAGATTAATTTATTTAATGCTTGGTGACATAATGAAAAAGCATCTTTGTTAGTCAATTGAAGATTTTACTTTCTCCTCTTATAGTGTGATTTTGTGATACTGCTACTCTGATGCTCTTGATGTGTTTAGGGGACCAGTGGCCCTTTATCTATTATAGTAATCATTTCAGAACTCAGCCCTCTGGCCAAGTCGGACTTCGACCTCACCTCACAGTGAGCTCTGAGGCCTGTTTCCTGCAGGCGGGACCAGACGCTCTGAATGCGACCGGCGTGCTCTGGATGACTGGTGGTGTTACCGCATATACACTGGTGCTTCTGCATCAAAGAGTCATACACCAGACCTGCAAAATTCCCAAACATGCACAAAGTTAGGTCAATTTAAAACAGAAAGGAGCACTTGCAGGTTTCACACTTTTAGGATGTGAGCTTGTTATGGGGGCGGCGTGGCTCGGCAAGGTAACCCTACGGTTGCCGGTTAGATCCTCAGCCAAGTCGAGTTCATGTCAAGGTGTCCTTGGGCAAGACATCAAACCCCAAATTGCTCCTGAAGGGTCGTGGTGAGCGCCTTGCATGGCAGCTTCCGCCATCAGTGGGTGAATGTGTGTGTGAATGGGTGAATAGGATGTATGATGTACAGCGCTTTGGATAAAAGCTCTATATAAGTATGGACCATTTACCATTTATGTGCTGTTTTTTTTTGCACAGAAAATTCAGAGGGATCTGCTCAGTGGTGCACATGAAGGTCAAAAGCATAATGTACCACTTAGCTGTGGTTTATACGTAAAAATCTACATGGGAATATGAAGCTCAGTAGACCTGTAGTGAATCGATGCTTGGTTGGAGACTCCTGGACGACCATGGGAAAGGAGGCAGAGGCCGGAGAAGACTGAGCCCTGGACAGAGGCCGGTGTCCAGCCATGCTTGTGCTTAACCCCACTGCTTCCATGGAGGCTCGGTAGCTCCTCAACTGGTGGATCCGCTGCTGCTCTAACAGCATCGCTTGCTGCTCACAGACACACAAACACACATATTTGTGTTGCATGGCTGCAATACTACAATCATGTCAGAAGATGGCGTCAATTGCTTAATCCAAAGTGCTGCACTGCTCTATGTACTTCAAAAGAGGACAGTGTTACAACACAAACATTAGTTATAATCGCCTGTTAAGAAGAGGAAGCAGGTCATTAGATCTTTTCGGCACGACTGATCTGGAATCACTTTTCTGCAATAATCACTTCCCAGTTATGACTTCATGCTTATAAAAAATGAAAAGAAAACAAGCAAAGTTAACGATTAGGTATAACACATGTACTTAATACTGGTTTGAAAAAAATCCTCATGCCATCCTATGTTATGATGGGTGTGTCTGCCTTCACCAGTGTATGGGTGCCATGGTGACGCAGAGAGGAGCTCCTGATTGAATTTGGCTGAGCAGACAGCAGGGATGGGCTGGACAGATGAGGACATGGTGTCCTTATCGTGTGTGAGTATGGCCACAAAGACTGTTAGCAATATAGAGATTAAGACTTGCCTGTGTCCATGGATGAGGAACAGGTTTAAATACGTTTAAAATATTTATATTGAATACTTGCTAAAGTTCTGATGGAAGCCACTTTGAAGGAGGTGTATTGTCTGAGACAATCCTAAACAGTCAACTATCCGGCTACTTTAGAGGGTGACATGGACAGAATAGAGCTAAAATGTTGGAAAGTAGGCTGATCAGAGAGTGGGGAAGGAAGGCAGATGGGATGAAGAGTGTACAGTTTCAGCCAATAACTAAGCGCTCCATCTGTCACTGCTACAGTTACTACAACCATGGGATTTGTAAATCTCTGTTAGGGTTTTCCAGTGCAAAATAATCCACCATATTGACTAATTTCTGTCAGTTTGCGCCACTGCACACGTTAGTAACACAGACAACGTATAACAGATGAATTTTACGCCACCTTTCAATGCAAAAAAAGAGCGAAAGCAGCTTATTTTTACACTTTGGTGTCAAAATCAGTTCAAACTTGTGCAATCTGTTCTGTAACAGACTTAGATTTTAAGTCAGTCTCTAATTTTCATCATTCACTTATCTAACCTCCTCCTCCTAAAACGTCACCTTCTTTCTCTCTAACCTAGTGTGTCGTAAGGTTTCTTGTGCCCATAAATAAAAGAAGTTGTCTGTGGAAAATGCTTAGCAAAGTAAATAAAACACAAACACTTGATCTAAAAGACATCAGTGTTATTATTCTTTCTTATCATTTGAGTTTAGATAAAAATTGATGCTAATCTCTTCTGGAGGTGCCACACTGAAAACCTACCTGTAGCTGCATGCAAGGAAAGTTTCTCTCCCTTCTCATCTGTTCTTTACCTACACGCTCATTGATTTATGCTTTAATCTGGACCTGTCCTTCACCTGCTCCTAACCATTACCTGTTTGAACAGGAAGTCTTGTTCAGCTTGTCTCTCCCTTTGCTCCCCCTCTTCCCCCTCTTGAGGATCCGGAGGTTCCTGCTTGATGACCAGCCCCCGCAACAATGATGTTTCCTGTACAGAAGTAGATGAGGATGGCGATGAGGACGAGGAGAGTCCCTGGTGCTCTCTGAGCTCCTCTTCTGTCTCCTCTGGGTGACTCTGGTGTTGCCTGCCTGCCACTGAGGAACCAGAGCCCGGAGCAGAGACCTGATCGCCAGGCTTGGAAATGATCTAGAGGATAACAAAGGAAGAACTGATGAATCAATTTCAGCTGCTGTTGACCAAATGGAACAAACAACAAGTGGAAATGAGAAGCAATTAGCAAGACAATGCCTATAAGGAAATGGTCCTGCATGTGGTGGACACAGACCATTTCCCTGTCTTCATACTCTGGTTGATTTTACCTGATGTTTACATTTAGCCAGTACCTTTACCACTAGAGGTAACATGAGGAGATGTCTGCAACTAACACAAGTGGCTCAGGTAGTGCAGCTCATCTAGGATGCCACAAGAAGGTTTGCCGTGTCTCCCAGCACAGTATCAAGAGCAAGGAGGAGATACCAGGAGACAGGCCTGTGTACCAGGAGACATAATGGGGCCATAGGAGGGCAACAACCCAGCAGCAGGACCACTATCTGCTCCTCCGTGCAAGGAGGAACAGGAGGAGCACTGCCAGAGCCCCACAAAATGACCTGTTTCTGTTCAATCTGTTAAGACTCCATTAGGGTGGGGCCTGATGTCTATAACCGAGGCCTGTGTTCACAGCCCAACTTGGCATTTGCCAGAGAACACCAGGATTGGCAGGTTCACGGATGAAAGCAGGTTCACATTGAGCACATGTGACAGACATGAGCAAGTTTGGAGACGCCGTGGAGAACGTTCTGCTGCATGCAACATCCTCTAGGATGCCCGGTTTGGCAGTGGGTGAGTGATGGTCTCATGAGGGTCAGAAAGACCTTCATGTGCTGGCGAAAGAAACCCTGACTGCCATTAGGTACCGGAATGAGACTCTCAGACCCATTGTTAGAACGTATGATGCTGCAGTGGGTCCAGGGTTCCTTCTGATGCATGTCAATGCTTGAGCCCTCAGGAGAAGGTCGGTCATCCAATCAAGAGCTTGTCCAGATGTTTTAGGGAGTGGACCCAGGCACGTAGGGGCCACACACACTACTGGACCTCATTCTGAATTGTCTTCAAGAATATCCAAAGAAGTTGGGTGAGCTGATCTTTTAACTTTTTTTTAAATATGATTCTAAATCCAGACATCCATGGGTTCATGACTTTATTTTACATTAATCATTCTTAGTATTTTGTTCCTAACAGATTCCACTATGTAATGAACTAGAATATTTATCAAGATCTAAGATGTGTTGTTTAAGTGTTCCACAGCATTAGCGATATAATTTTCAAGATTTCAAAAGTGATTAGAACAAACACCGTGTGCTTTAAACCCATAAAACACTAAGCCTTTTCCCCCTGTTTTTAAAATAGAGGTCTCTTAGCAACATGGTAGTTAAAGTGTTGTGGGGGTTTTTTGTTAGGAAAATGTTAAAATTTACCATATAGAGTCTCTGAATAAATACCTTATTTTATGGCTGGATTGTTAACTTCCGGATGGGCTAAAAATGCCTGGAAAACTTTTTTAAAAAAAACTTGTAATAGCAATTTTTTGGGCTACCAAAATGTTGTAAACTAAAAGAAATTTAGAAAAAATCCAAAAGAACTGAGAGATACTGAAGCAGCAAAGTATGAGCCAATACAACTTGCCTTTTGTTTTCAGTTGTTTTCATTCCAAAAATAGCTGACTGATCAGGCCAAGTACAAAAACAATGTAAAAGACCTCAAGTTTAACCAAACAAAAACTAACAACCAGCTTCTCTTACTTTTTGTACACACATAGATAAACCTGATCTGCACTCTGGACTCTGAGGCCAGAAATATACTTGCCTTTTAACCAAATACTCACGTACAGAATGGACTCTGTTGTGTCCCCCCCCCCCACCAAATTACTAGAGGGCACCCCAGAGGATTCAGATTTGCGAGATAGTGTTAGTGGGTTCAATTGATGTTAAGATCAAGGTGAAAATCAACTTCTAAATCAAGGATTTCCATCACATTTGGTCCTTCACTGGCTTCCAGTGATCACACATATTGCAGCTTGTGTGCACGCAGCATTAACTTCTTAGGATGTGCACAACATGCAATGTACATGATGCAGCCACAGAATAACTATGACTATATGTAATTCATAAAGCTCAGCTCACCCTCTCTGAACCCGCAAGAGAAAAGAAAATCTGAGCTGAGGGCATGAGGAAAATGCCTGGAGGAATTGTTGTAATCTTGTTGTGGCAGCTGTCCCTGTCGCTGTCGTCAAAGACCTCAACCTTGATGTGCAGGTCATGATTGGACTGGACCTTTGTTTGTGCATATAACCCACACACACAGGTGCATACACACAAGCACACACACACACACACACACTTGGCTGGCATATTGCCCAGGGAACAGTCCATTGACGTCAGAGAACAGGCCCTTGCCTCATCCCAGTCCCTCTTCTCCAAACAAACTCAAAACACCAAACCACTCCTGCTGCACTGATTCTCACTCTTCTTTTCTTTCATGTTTTGTTCCCTTTCCCTCTTTCTATCCCTTCTTATTAGGAGGAAATAGTTGCTGGGATATGAACCATGAGGGGACTGGGCACTAAATAAGCCTGTTAAACCAGCAGGAAGACGAAGACAGTGCACAGTGGAAAGAGAAGCTGATTGTTTACACAAACACTTCACACTTGTTGACTCAATGTATCTGTCTCTCCTTCTTCCTCATGCATGAACTTGCATAAGGATATTATGAGCATAAAAGGCAGCATTGCCTTGGCTGTTTGAAGAGTTCATGTCAGAAAGCTGGCTCAGGTTGGAGCTCTTCCAACAATCTTTCATTTCTTCCTTTGCTGCCAATTTGACAGCTTCAGTCTCCCTTTTTTATGGTTTTCACACACACACACACACACACACACACACACACACCCACACACACACCCGACCCCCCTTCCACTGCTGACTTGACTAAAATGTGACCAAGAGGAAACGAAAGGCTGCAGAAGAATCATGCTTTACAATGTGGAAAATATCCAAGGGTGAATAAGCTGATAACTGAAAATAAAAATAACACACTGCTGAAGCACTTGTAAAACAAGAAAATGTTTTAACACTTTTATGAATGTTCTTCATCACTATGACAACTTGAATTACTGGAAAAGCTGCAGTTTAATTCCATCTCTGCAAAAGAATAAAACTTTATAAGAAGACCTCCGTGGACAGAAATATATTCTCAATTTTCCTTCGGCTCTTGAAGTTTGGTACTAAATACAGGCAAAAAACCATAAAAAACAACAACAGGGGAACTGAGGGACTGAAGGCAGTGAGGAACGGTCTGCCTGATCACAACGATGCAATCACATAAACCACGTGCAATAAGCAATTAGATACGCACGTATATGCCTGCATATTATATGTATGCATGTATGTACATATATACACTTAGTCCTGTTCTTTTAATATTTATACTACTTGCATATATAGTTATCTTTGTTGCTATATATCTTTCGCTTTTTTTTATTTATTTTGTACACAACTCTTTCATTTACTTGCTAATATAACAGTGCTGGGTGTAATGGAGCTTCAATTTCCCTGGGAAAACCTTCCACAGAGATTAATAAAGTTGTCTCAAGTCTATTCAGGAGCTTCTTACGATGCCACAGAACTGTTCATCACCTGCATATAAAGAGATAAAAACAAAACAACACAGGCTTTGGAAACCAAAACCAAAAAGCTTCAGGCGACAGCTGTTGCTTGCACAAATGCACGAAGACAGCTTTAAATCATGCTACTGCTATGTGCTGACTTAAAGATTGGACTTCCTTGTTTCAGAGAGCTGCAAACTGTTTCAAACCTGAAACTTTTAAATGAAGTTATTCTTAAAAGGCTAATCTAAATGTATGATCAAATTAACATCCGTCTTAAAAGCTGATAAATTATATTAGCTAATGCAAACATTTATGTAGCTATAGATGAGATCAGACGATAAAATATCACTAACAAAACATTATTCTGCAGATAGTTTAAGTAGTTTTAAGCCCAGTCACAAAGAATCTCAATCAGAAAGTCAATTAGTAAAAATGTTCAGCCTTGTATTCATGAATAATGCTTTTAAATGAATATAGAACTGGATTAAAACCAAAAGCCTAATGTCATGTAAAGCACTCACTGTCTGCATAAATAACCCTATTTAACAGCCCTGCTCATTTAATCAGCTCTCTTAAAGTTACCAGGAGATATTTGGACTAACAAACTTACATTTTACATTATTAAACACAACGAATATTTTTATGATGACTGATCTTCTCGAGTCAAACAGAATTTCCACAATAACCTGTGATTTTCTCCGATCAAATCCTATACAAAAGGGCTTTTTCTGAAGCTCATTGATGACAAAAACAAGCACATAGTCAACGCAGACTAAAAGCAAACAGTGCATCAGCTACTCCAGACTGTATTGTGCGCTGGTGTTTACGGTTAGCACCCAACTGAATGCCAGTTGCAAATATCTTAATTAATATGCATTTGCATGAATTGGCCTGTGATCTGGCAGGAATCTTGTTTCACACATACACAATAAGTTTCAAGTTTGCAGTCGGAGCTCATTCTGTATAATTAAAGGTAGCCACTGTTGATTTAGCAAACATTCCTTTTTAATGAACAGTCTCGTTGCTTTGAAAGTGGCACAGCAGGCAATAAAACAGAAACATCTACAACCTCAAGAATTAGAAATGCCATCTTAAAAGAATATGTTGTGATTCATTATTAATCACTGTGCAGACTCTTAGGAAACAGCTTGAACACAACTTTAAAAGCTGCATGAAAACCTGGTTTTCACCTGACTTTAAGTTAATTAGCTGCATGCACAACAACATGCAGTCCGGAAGCTATGGGAGCCATTTGCACCCAAACACCACCAGATAATGGACCTTATTCCTTCAGGAATTTCAGCACAAACACACAAATGCACAAACAACTATCTCCTCCTTTAAAATGACCCATAACACAGCAATTCCCCACATGAGCTCGCACGCACACAGACGCTTCCATGGCGATGCAGTAACTCAAACTTCCTGTGTGTGCATATATGGAAGTTGCTTCCTCTCGTGCACAGTTGCCAGGGTGACGGGGAGAAGTACGAACACATGAACACAGACAGCAAAAAAAAAACGGCTGCAAGACTTGTTGATTAAAAGCTGATTCATCCTGCTCTTAGAAAGAGATTTATTTGCATGAACAAAATCAGAATCATGTAGATGGACCAAAACGACTCAAATACACTTGCACGTGTCTGTGCACACGCTAACACTGTATATGGGCACACTAATAGATACCTTGTTAATGAGGTGTTGCTGCTGCTGCTGTTGGAAAAGCTGTTTGTGCTTCTCCAGGAACTGCTGGTGCTGCTGCTGGACCACCAGCTGCTGCAGGGCCTGGGCCTGTCCACATGGCTGCTGGGGCAGAGGGGCTGACTGGGTTCTGCCCAGGGGACGGTGGCCCCGCACAAACTTGGAGATGGTGGGTGACGGCAGTGGTAGGCCACCGAGACCAACTATAGGAAACACATTCACATTGAGAGCACTGTTATAAGATGGATTGCAGCTGCCAACCAGACATATTTTGTAAATTTAGCTGCCTTGCATAGTTAATTTTAGGCTCAACATTGACTACTTTGAATATTGTTTATAGTAATTTACAGTTTTTATTTTTGGGCTTTTTGTTTTGGTATTTGAACACCAGACAAAAACAGTATGCAGGGAACTATAAACATGATAAATGTCTATAATCAATATGATATTGATTTTATTCTTAAATAACACAATTATTGTTTATATCAGGATGTGATACTTCATAAACTCACTTGACTGATGACAGATGTATTACAGATGTGCTACTGAGAAATAAATGAGTGGATCAATAACATCCGGTGAGGCTTTTTTGCTGTACGCAGTTTTTTTCTTAGAGGCTCTGGGCTTCACATCAGTAATGGGTACAGCCCTTACAGCCTCAGCTTTGATTAGAAAATGTTTTCAGGAGTGAAAGAACCGTATCTAAAAATCCTGCTGAGACCTGTTTGTGGGCTGCTGGGAAACACCCAGGACAGCTCGCCAGTCAATGAAATGGCAAACAAATAGGCATAAAACCATGCCAAACCAGACACCAATGGGCAATTTAGAATCACAAGGTAACTTAACTAATGTTTTTGGACTGTGAGTGGATCCTAGAGCTGTTAAAAATCCTTTACATCAACTTGCTGACAGCTGTCAGAGAATTAAATCTTGTCAGGTGATGCTTTTCTTAAGTTTTCTAACTGTTCAAATGTTATGGATGTTTATCATCTTACCAAAATGTATATCTGTGCATGTATTACACATAGAAACGTACAAAAATAATATTTATCTTCAGTGATTCATGAAGTAGAGGTAAGTCAAACACCAGCCACAGACTTGATGAGAAGACAAGAATGTGATGCAAATTTTGTGACTACTGACCCATCGGACCGTGGCTCTTTTCCAGGAGTACCATGTGTTGAAGGAGGGGGTTATGACCAGCTGTGCCCCCACCAGCCCCCTCCCTCTCTAGTGCTGAAGATGCCAAATAGGAGGGCAGGTGGGCAGTGGGAAGAAAGGAGGGTGTCAGTGGAATGCCCTGCTGTAACGCAGGCAATGCCAGATGACTCTCGCCATCTTGGTGTCCCGATACCACCTACAATAGGGAGAGATTGAAATGCAGGGAAAAGAGAAAAAAAGAGGGAGGCAGACAGTCGGAGTGGGAGAAGGGTCAGATGTGACACGTGGGCAGTGAGATGGAGAAAGATGGAAAGAGACATGAAAGAAGCCAATGCCAGAAATCAGTTATACTGTACACTTGCCGACCTTTCTCTGCCTTGCCAAATATACAACGCAGACCACTATTATTCTGCTAGAAACGTAGCGCCAGTGTGTGATACGGTGTGGTAGTTGTACTCACAGTGTTTGCAGGACCTGAGGCAGGCAGTCCTAAGGTGATGTTGGGCAGAGACGGTGAGGTGTAGAGAGAGAGCTGGCTAACTGAACCTTCCCTCGCAGCCAACCTCTGAAGCAGAGAGGCCTGGAGACACATGCGTCCAGAGTTATACAAAACCAAATACTCACACAGGGCCACATGCAGGACATTACTCCGCTTCTACTTAATAAGCTTTAACACATAAACTCAGTTTCAGATCTGTATTAACATAAACTGAGAAGTTTAAGGCATCCTCTGGTCACATGCCATGTTGTTTACCTCTCCTGGGCTGCTGGAAATCAGGACACCATTCTCACTGGGGATGTTACTGGAGCTGTTGTTGGGGGAACTGGGCCCTGAACCCGGTGCACTGTTGCATGCGGACTCTGTAATACACGCAACACAGAAATCAGAGAGAAAAAAAACAATGAGCTTTCTGCAGTGAAAAGTGACAGTAATTTTTCTATGTGAACTTAATCACATTATTTTAAAGAATGAATTATTTACACAAATTTAAACAATATTCCATAAAATATCTCTACATCTATATCTCCAACTATTAGGCAAAATGTATTTAATGAGATTTTATCTGGGACTATGTCCCTGGAGCCTTTTTATTCTTCTATTTTTTTTCTGATGTTACAATAAAATAAGCCAATTCATATACTGTGCAAGGTGCCTGTCGCATGTTGGGAGAGGACTACCACAGGGAACTGGGAAGATCTGTTGGAATGGTTAGTCCACTAGTGGAATGGCTCTGACTAATAACCTGCAGACACTAAGCCATTTATTAGGCACAGACCTATATGGCACTTAATAAATTTACAAAATTCAGCCTTAAAGGTGACATTTCATGCAATTTTGTTTGGGCAAGTTGGCATTATTTCTTGAGGTATCAGGGATGGTCAAACTATTGATTTGATTTGATTTGATTTATTTTCACATAATAAAAAACACATGTATACACTTAAACACAACATTAAAAAATGT
>JBAMHW010000014.1:26037924-26057099 GCA_037177495.1 Rhadinocentrus ornatus
ATATATATATACATACATACATACATCTTATCTGCTGATGCCATATTAGCTACTGAAACTTATATGATCTTCTGGATCACGCTGGCTTTCCATCCCAAGAGGTACAACTAAACCATATAAACCTGCCTTGCCTAACTTACTGCTCACTATGAAGAAAGAAGTAGCACTGGTTGCAGGGAGACGCTGGCTGGGGCTGGCGGTGGCATTCAAGCTGGTTCCCTGCTGCAGTCAGTTGCTGCTCACCTAGTTAACGTTTAGGACCTTTCAACTGGACAGCCAAACTGGTGAGTGATCCAAGGTTGCTAGGCATTTGTCCGAACACTGCTTGATTGCTCGGATGTCCTTGTCTAAGTGGACTACTAGCACCTGCTCACTCAGCTGGACCCAGTCCTAGGGGCTGGAGGCTTGCACCTGCTTATTCTGCCTTGAAAGTGGATGCTAGCTGCTGATGTCCTAAAGCTAGCATTTTCTTGTGGCTCGTGCTAGCTTCTCTTTTCATCCATTACCTCGTGCCACATGCTAAACAGCATAAATCTTTCCCTCTGCAGAAGCTTACACTTCTATAATGGTCACTGTGGATATTTTCACCAAGATTTTACCATGTAGAGAAATCAAGTAACAATGACATCACAGAGGCTACGTTGCAGAAAAAAAATGTGGAGGAGCGCTTGCAGCTAATGACAGAATCAAATTCCTTCTGTACATGTATTATTATTTTTTATCTTTGGGGAATGTTAAAGGTGATTACACTGCAGAAAACCTGCTGGGCAGGTAACTGAGTCTGCTCATTAAAAGAGGTCATTATATGTCCCCTTTAAAATTTTTTATAGCCAGTTAAATTTACTTTACTCTCAGAGTACCTTCATGATACAATGTTTTTATCAATTGCTACTTACTCTCTTGTCCCCTCTCCTTGTTTTTGAGTTGCTGGAGTTTTTGCTCCCGCTGCTGCTTCTCCAGCTGCTGCTCATGACGTTGCTGCTCCATCTTTCTGTGATGCTCCAGCAGCTCTTGTTGATGCTTAAGTGCCAGCAAATCCTGTTGGTGCTGGTAGAGGGAAAGATAAATGAAGGAAAAACTGTAAATATAGTTGAACAGAATTAAAAGTACAACAAAGTTTGGTTGCAATGATGATAAACGGGTAAAACACAGCTATATTCAGCTTAAACTGATAGTTCTTGCTAGTTGTTTGATACAACCCCCCGTTCCTTTGTTTACTGTAGCCAATGTTCCCATGGAGATAACCAAGCAGGAAAATACTGCCACCAGATCAAATTACACCACCACACCCATTTAATGCACACATGTATTTGTTTCCTCTTGCCCTTCACAATGTGCTGAGTACAGTTGTAGCTGTATCCAAGGAGGAAGTCTCCACCACGCACACACAGACACACCTTCGCTAGCTCCTCCCACGCTAACACCTCACCTTAATGTGTTCCTGCAGCTGGGCTTCATGTTGCCGGGACAGCTGTTCATGTTGCCTCTGAAATTCTGCAATCAGTATCTGCCTCTGGAGCTGCTGCTTGTGTTTGAGAGCCACCAGCTCCTGCTGCAGGTGCTGCTCCTGATGGTCTATTGGAGGGGGGGGGGTTAGAAAACCATCACTCTGAGGACCTAGAATGGGGGTTGCATTTGTGGTAAATACTATGGATACAACAAAGAGACATCACTACTTACTTATAACAGGTGCCCGACCTGCCTCAGATGATGCAGGACAAGCTGTGGAGGGGGCCGGAGTGGGGTGGGGTTGAGAAACCAGGCCAAAGGGAGGCTGCTGGTGGTGGTGATGGGGGTGGTCCACTACACGAAGGTCCATGGGAAGGATGGAAGTGGTGGCGGGCACCTGCGAAGGCAGCGTTGCTGTGCTCACGTCCACTAAAAGAAAAATAAATCCATCATCAGATCATTTATAGATGATCTGTTTACGGTAAGTTCTATAAATACAATACTGAACAAAACTCCTGAGCCACCCAATAATTCTTTATATACTGCTTGGAAAACACTATATACATACAGCACTGCATTGGAAAATGCAAATATACACTATTAAAAAAAAAAAAAATAAAAAGATTTTTTGGGTGAAATTGACAGAAAATGCAAAAGTTTGTTGCTACACTAATATTTTATGAATGTAGGGTATTTACGTAAAATCATACAGCAGTAATTCCTTCACCTCACACTATTTATTGAACTATAAACTATCAACAGTTGTGGGTAAATGACAACATAAAATGTCAACATCTCAATAACCTGTCATGTGAAAGGTCTTTTCTTGGTCTGATTATATTAAAATGTGAACAGTATAATAAAAATCTATGTTTTAATAAAGGTTGTCGTGGAACCAGAATATTTAGTAGCTGACTCATGGTTCAGACACTTTTTTTTTTTTCTTTTTTGGTGTAGTTGTACACATGCAAGCAAAGATATTGAGAAAGTCAAATTTAGTTATAGTTTGCATTTTAGGTACATTCTGAAATCGTAGAAAAAGTTGAACATTTCTAGCTTTTTGCATGTAGTGTAATTAGAGATGAACTATATAAGGCAAAAACAGAGTTTGTAGAATTCCATCAACCTTAAAAGTACTGTATTTGGTCTGACCGCCTTTAATCACCACAGTCTAGAACCATCTTAGACAAAGCTTCTATATTTTTTTTTCTTTTTTGATTAAGAAGTATTCAGAAATAGTTATGCATATTACTTGCATAGGACTTTCCAAAGTTCTTCTTTGGATGGTTTTTGCCTTTCATTCTGTTCTTTGTCAAGATGATCCAACACTGCTTCAATATTGTTGAGGTCCGGGCTCTGGGGGGGACTCATCCTTCCATCGGACCTGTTACCACTGATTTTTAGTCCAGTTCTTGTGTCATGTGGAATACTCCAGCCTTTTCTCCCTCTTTCCCTTCATTAATAATGGCTTCTTGACAGCCACCATACCACAGGGACCATTTCCAATGAGGCTTGGGCCAACAGTAGATGGATTGACTGAAGGTTCAGATGCATCTCTCAGGTCCTGTGTCAGGTCTTTGCTCTATTTCTTCCTATTTCTTGAGGACATCACTTTTATATATTGTTCATTTGCTGTGGGGTTTGGTTGTTCTTTGGTCTAACACTTCCTCTTTTGTCCACCTTCCTCAAAGGACAAGCTGCACATCACGTTTAGATACGCCAAGTTCTCTGAAAATCACCTTATTGGTGCAAAAATGCCACTATGCCAATCAGACTGTGTTAACTTTGGATTCTTTTTTTAGATCCAACTGATGAACTAGGAACAAACTACAACTAAAGATAAAGATGATGCTATGACGTCTTGTTATGTTATGTCATGTTATGTTATGTGGTATGTTGTCTGTTATGTTTAGAACACTGGTTTATCCCTTAAGTAAAGTAAGGACTTTTTATAGCCTGACTTTAGAAATACAATAAATAAAAATAAGAGGTGGTTCAGAACTCTGCATATAATTATATCTATTTTCAGTTTCTTTAACAGCCGCAAAAACAACTTTAACCTCTGATCTAAATAAGACAAATGAACACTTGTTACATAATTTCTCCAGTAGGTAGTATTCAGTATAACACTTCCAATGAAGCAGCTGGCAGTGTGGTCAAACGTTGAACTTAAGTCTGTTTCCTACTTTACATACAGCATTGGAAAAACACCAAAACACAAAATGTGTGTGATTTTGAAAGTTCAGCATCTTAAGAGCATTATTCTGGGCTATGGTGGCAAAGAAGTTAACCAAATATAGTTTTAAACAAAGCAGAGAGTAGAGACCAACAGCAACATGAGTCTTGAAAGGATTTGCAGTGTGTGTTGACTTGTGCTTGTAATTAAACTTTGAGCGTGTGTGAGCAGCTAAACTACGTTTTCTAAATGAAAGTTACATTTTTACTCTTTTTTATATGAGATGGTTGAGTGCAAGATATCTGAGAGGATAAATGTATTTGACAATATTCCCAACATCCAAAATTAGCACACACATCGCAGGCACACCTAAACACTCAGGGTATGTAATGCTATCAAATGTGAAAAAAGGACATTATGTTAAAGTTAAACTGTCAGCAGGGTAAACAATGAAGCTGCACAATGCAGCCATATGCTGAACCTGTGAGATCAAAATGCCTGATGCACAAAAAGTAAACATGTGTTTGCATGCACTATGGGTCATCCGATCTGCAGCATTTAATCTGCTTTATAGAAATAATCCAGTGGAACATGGATTATAAGAGATGGAGAGAGGAAAAAAGGGAAAGGTCAACATGGTTAACATGCAACAATTAGGACTGTTGCAATTTCTCTATACCAAGCAGCTAAATCAGCAGCTTACACACACACAGCTACACAGTGACAATGGTATAAACACAAGAAAAACTAATATAATTCCAAATATTTTGAATAGTCATTTATTTAAAACTTCTATTGTTACCTATATGAGTGAAAATGTGAAGTTTTATATTTGTGATTTCCAGTTAAAGCTGTTAAGATAAGTTCAATCAGTGAGTCAAAAAAGGAACAAAGAGGAGAATAAAGCTCCAAATACCAGAGGCAAATAAAGTCTTGAACTCCTGTGCATCATTCAGTCTCTTCTGATCAATATCTGCTCTGTGGAGAACCACCTTGCTCTGTGCCAAGCCCTCTGCCAGTGATCAATACTCTGAAACCAGTGCAAAGCTTTCCCGGCCTATCATGATGTCCTGGCATCCCCCAGTGACCAATAAGGTGGCGAATGGAGTGGCAGTGAACTTGCTGAGATAGCCAATGACATCTTTGGTACCGGGCAGGTTTTCAGTGCGGGAGGAAACTTGATACCACCCAACGGGACGGCAGGGGGAGAAGAAAGGGTGTGGCCAGGCCAGACACGCTGGTGCTTCACTGATGCATGTCAGTGTTCTTGTTTGGACTTGTCTGAAAGAAGGTCTTTAGAGGGTCTGTTCTTTTAAGTTAGGCTGAAAAGAATAAAGAAAAAGGCTAAAATCTGTTGCAGTGAGGGTGGAGGATTAACTCCACGAGTTGAGAGTCTGCAATTCAATCAAACTGTTTATAAAACTGTTAAGTGGAGACAGTTTTTTCCATCTTTATGCCATGTGATTCCTGCTCCTCTCAACAACCATTAAACTTGTCACTACCACATTAAAATGCCAAGTGTTGAGAGTTTTGTTAGTTGCCACTTTTCATTTCCACTCCATCCAAATTAACAGCCCGCCCCCTCCTTACTTTCACCATTCACTCATATCACATAAGTCTGCTTGCCAGCTGTTCACTGACTTAACTAATAGGCAGCAAACATTAACGTCACATAAATAAAACTTTTGTTTTCCAATCAGCTGTGCCCCTCTACCCACAACAGCCCATTCAGAGTCATCTCAGCTCAGCTCCCTGTTATTTTTCCCACATGTTGCCCTATATGCATCATGTCAATTAACACCTCTTTTTCACTGCTTTTCTTTTTATTTCTAATGGTTTAAGATTTGTGCTATAAATGTCTATTCCCATTTCCTTGCAGGAGGGCTTTGGCATGCATTCATGTGCAACAACATCCAAAGAATTCAAGAGTAAATGTACTTCAACTCATGGCATCAACAAAAAATGAATGTTTTCCATTTATAAAAACATAAATAGTAACAGAAGAGCGGTCCTATTTTTAGAGCTTAAATATGTCCTGCTGGCTAACAAATTACCAAAATTATTACTTAGGATCATTTGAAGCACTAACAATTGTAAAAAAAAAAAGAAAAAAAAAAGAGGGGGATAACCTGCAAACTAAAATCACTAAACTGCGGAGCATGTTCATGTCTGTATTAATGCAATGTGGTGAGCTTGAGAAGTTTGGCTTAACTGGAGTATTTAAAGAAATACAACATACAAGTCGCACTCCTCCCTCTCTGCTGTGCTTCAGCACTGCCCTCATAAGCCCCTCCCTCCAAGGAACTCTGTCATGTGCTCGGCTAGTAACCATGTCAACTACAAAAGTAACTTGACTTGGCCAGTTAATTGGACAACTCTCCTTCGCTCCAGCATTAAAGCATGGACTTATTGACTGGAGTTTATCTGAAGCAGCTACACTGTGGACTGTGTGAGAAAAGGTTCAAGACGTTCTGCTGCTTCCCATTTTCTGAGTGGGAGCTTATCATACATGCACATATATTTAATTTACTACAATTGTGGTTTTGTTAGATGACTAAGGGAACATAACTAGGATTTTAATCAAGCAAAGGGACATTTTAAAAACACAAAGTGGTCGTGAGTTGAGTCTTTACGAGCCGTTTTTCTTCAACAATATCTAAAGCATTCAATTGTCTGACAAGAGAAACATGAAAACATATGAATGGAAACAGCTTTATTGGTAACTTTGCTGTTAATATACATTTATGCTTAACTGTTTTAACAAAAAGATGCAAACTATCTGTTGTTGTTCGCTTCCTGCTTCTTTCTCTGTGTACTGGAAGGGAACTGTGCAGCATGCACAGAGTGGATAAGCTAGTTTGAATAAAGCTGAATGACGTCCTAACTACATAAACACAATGTGTTAGTCTGGCTTTAGTAAGTTCAAATGATTTTCAAAACACTAACATGTTTACACGTATTTCACGAGTCTAACTTTGGTTAGAGTAACACAATAATCCTTTCTTTTTTCCTAGAGTCATGTAAACATATTTTCACAACTGTATAGCGGCAGTTTAACAAATCTGGTTACAAAATTCAACTTTAAATTAAACAACGATCCTTCTAGGTTGCTTTCCCTATTATCAACCACTGCTAATCATTATGTCATGGTGGAAACATGAACTTTTCTGCATATGGAAGGGGACTTGGAAGAGGAAGTATAAGACACATTATATTATATTGTGCCTTCATGGATTTATATCTAGTGGGAGTGCTATATGTATTTGTACAGAGGCAACAGCAAATATGAGGACCAAATTAAATTTTTGCCTGGAGAACAGTAATTTCAAATCCAGAACAACTTTATTTTATTCTGTTAACATGGCCAGCCACTTGCAGGCCTGTGATCAATGACCACCTGCAAGACTAAAAGCAAGACAGGAAAAAAAACATCATTTCAGCAACTCAGACCACCAGTGCAGTGAGCACAGAAAAGACATAGACTAGCCCACACTCAGCAGCTGGAAACGTATTGTGATTTTATCCACATTAAGTTACAAGTACAGGAATTTAGGAATCTTGAAATATATGCATCAACACAACCAAAAACTTGAATCAAGAAGCTGCTGAAGTTTCTAAAAGTCATTTCAGTAAAATGACATGAGCAAAGGCTGTAGGGGATTAAGACATCTGTCCCATTCACACCAGGATCGTATCGAGGACTCAATTTGGGAAGGAATTCTGAAAAAAAAGAAGAAACCTGTCTCATCGATTGGCGATGTTCAACCTAAGTAGACAATGGAGCAAAACCAAGTTAATACGGTCTTGGGGATTCTGTTTAAATTTTACTATTAATACCTAACAAGGTTTTCACAAGGCAGCAAACATTCCAGCATGCTGCACTACGCCATACCCCATACCACACCAGGGTTCACTTGCAAGTGAACTGAGACCCCCAGTCTTCAAGCAGACCAGAGTTTGCTTCTTTGGTCTGCACCAGAGTCCAAATGCAAGTTTACTCAACTCCAAAAGAACCATACTATCCTTGAAAGTGGATCAGGGTTCGTTTAAAGCGAACCTACCAGCGGCAGTGTGAATGCACTCCAAGACTGAACACTGGTAAAAGATTAGAGATGTGGAGAGATGCTCTCTCCAAATGACTTGACTTTTTCTAAACAACAGAATTTTAATTAGAGTTGCCCACAATGGGCTTTTGTGTCACTGACATTTCACGGTCAAGCTGATATACCTCTAGAGAATCAAAATACTTCCAGTTAGGCCATGACAGAAATGCCCAGAATAACAATCTTAAGAAGCATGTTTACAGTAAACGAAGCTTTGTCAAAAGAGGCAGACATATGCAGGGTGGTATGCAGCAAACATAAGGGGGCAGGAAACTGAGAGAAAATGACCCCAGATTACAAGAGTGGCCCTCTGTGAATGTGTCATGGGGTTATGGTGCATCATCAATGCCTGCAGAAGTGGTTGAAGAAGCTGACTCGGCGTGACAGCAGCAAATATTTTAATGCAAACACTTTTGCTGCAGGCAAGGCTGACAAGTTTACAATGAAGGCTGACATGTCTGCTAAAATACAGATGTGGGGAGAGTTCATATGCACTTCTTATGATATGGTCACATAAAAATATCCTCCAATGACTCTTGCATGCAGTTTCTCTCAGTAAAAATATCTGTTTTTGTAAGCATTGAAGCACTGGGATTTTCAGCAGCTACAGAACGGATGTGAGATAAAACTGTTAATTTTCTGGACAGGAAATTGTGTTTACTTTAAGAAAATCAAATTGAGCTGTGAGGCTTCTTTACTACAAGCACAATGATGTGAAATCTAGTTGAAAAAATCCAAAGAAATGTCAGGCTCTTCCTCCTCTCTCAGTTAACTGATCATCCATCATTATCTCTCAGTCAGCCCCTCCCAATGTCCACTCATCCCCATCTCAGGCTAAGATTATAGATCACACAGACAGTTATTTATAGACTAGGATTCCCAAGGGAGTTCCTCACTCCACAGGGAAACCTGCGCACCACAGCTTCACACCACAGTTTGAGAGTCTGCACGTGCATGCTTAGTCACAAGTAAAATATAAGTAGAGCAAAAATCAAAACACTGTGTGTCATTTAACACAAAGCCACACAAAGACACAGACTTGTGTCATCAGCATAAGCCTTGCAGATTAAGAATGAATAGTAATCGCTGACATAATGTCACCCTGCTGTGGGCCCCAGAGACACAGGTGCTTGCAGAGGAGGGAAGCAAATGCCATGGTGACTGGTGGGATCTTAGCCAGTGGTTGGCTAGGCTGGGGGAGTAGGGGAGGGGCTAGAGATGGAGAGCAAACCAATGATCACAGTGAAGTAATTCAACAATTGGCCGGCATGTGCTGCATAAGCTTCCATCCCATGCTCGAGCATGGTTGTTTCTTTCTAGTGTACACCACCAACTCTTGCTTTCTTTATCTCTCGCTTAACTTTTACCAATGACAACAAGTAGTACTTCTCACAAGGAAAAAAAACAGCAGCTTAACAAGACATTTAAAGACAGGTTTAAACCTCGTTTTTTTTTTGGTTGGGTACACAGAGACAGAATCTTCACAGAATCTTTTTTTTAAAGGAAGCTATATGCTAACGCTTACCACAGCAGGGGTATTTGGACTGTCAGTTCAAGAGGGAACTAAGGACCGAGCGCACATAACATATATCATCCAAAGCAGAGAGAGAGACGCCGAGCCACATGGCATCAGAGTATATGCAAGCTAAACTCTTTGGGGGCACCTTTCCCCCTTTTTATAACGCACATATCACACAGTCTTTAAACACAAACAACAGATTGTGTGTAGAGGCAGCCACACAACCATCTGCTTCATTCATTTATAGGCTGCTCTAAGTGCAGCGGAGCGAGTCTCCTACATCAGTACCATTCAATAAAACGCTGTCACTACTCCAAGCTGCACACCCACACATGCAAAAAAACAAAATAAAAAAAACACACATAAACTGGATCATATCTAAAGGCAAAAACAGATTTCTTGGTTTACAGGCTGATGACACATGAGTAAGAAAAGTCAGCAAAAGCTGCTGTCAAGGACAACACATGCCTTACAAACAACAACAACAACAAAAAATAATACAAGTGGGTGAAAACATCATGCAGCACATCATTACCGATTATTAATATAGAAATAAGAGTTCTCACCCATCAGTTGTGCCTTCCAGTCTAGTTGTTGCACGTTTGTGTGTGTATGTGTTTGCAGAGTTGAATATCTGAGCGACAGATAGACAGAGTGTGTTTTCTGTTTCTAAAAGTAAAAGTGTGAGCACAGCTTTTTAAAGTCCACAGGCAAGCGGAGATGAAGCAGAGACTGAGCTGGTTTGCGTAGTGAGAACAAATCCCTCTCCCCGTCTCCGTCTCTCACTCTGTCGTCCTCTCACTGACGTGTTCTGCACTGCCCTCCAGCTGCCACCCTCTCTCTGTTACTCCGTTCAACTGGTCCCCTCCCACTCTCCCTCTCTTCCCCTGCGCTCTCTCAGTGACATCAGAGGGCAGTCTCAGGCATGTTAAGGATTTTTACAAGCGTCACTCTCCTTTTACCTCCTAATTCAACAATCAGCAATGAGGCTGCGTCAGCTTGTTACCACATTCTCGACTAGACTTACCGTGCTTTTGTCCACAAGCCACTTCATGTTTTGACAGAATAGTGTGCTAGCCTACATTTTGATGTTTTACTTGTTGCACACAAAACAATTTCTGTTCCTCCTACACAACGGCAACTATGCAGCACACATGGCTGCTGCTTGCTAGTGAAATACTCTTCGACCACAGAATACTTGCACATAACACAGAGAGATTCCCAGACATATCAGCTGGGCAAACAAGATGTGAACTATGTAATCAACAAGTTTAAACTAAAGCAGGAGATGAAATGAAGCAATTAACTAAACAAATAGAAGGAAAGCATGACTAATAGACAGTGACAGGCTGAATCATAGCAGAGGCACATAAGAGGTGCATATGGATGCCTCTAAAGTCAGCTGCAGACTAGGGATGAGTTTTGGAATAAATAGGAATAATGAGTGATGAACGGGCAACTGACAGACTTGCCTATCGAGCACAATCGGGCCACTTATGACAAGTGGACAAGTGGGGGAAACCTCACATATGTCTTTGGTCAATGTGCAGCATGTTATTCAGCCGCTTGAACTTGAAAAGACACACTTGGTGTTAACTTGTGTGTCCAACTGTATAAAAATTCACATATTTTGGCTGGTCTTCATAAAATAAAATTGAAAAAAAAGTGGCTATTTTATAATGGCTTTTTGTCATACAGACTGAATTGCTGGAAAAATGACAGGACGGCAGTTGTTAGATGGACAAGATAATGTTGGCAGTTAAAACCAGACTCTCAAACAGAGCTCCACATTGGGAGACTGGGAAATGTTTTTATGTAAATGTCCTCTCATGAATGCAAGCGCCAGCCAATTTAACTTGTTTTGATTCTGATGGCACAAAGTGTTTTCTCCTTCACTAAACTAAATTTCAGTTTAACAATACAGTGTTTTATTGCTGAAATTGATTGAAAGGCTTTTTATCGACAGCTTTACATATTCTTGGCACTTAACAATTGTTTTGATGCTTTTTAGTCCAGATTTCGACTGCACCACAGCACTGAAACTGGCCTTAACAAATCCAGGTAAACACAGATAGTGGCAGAACCTCGGTTTTTGGTTTTGTTAGAGCTTAGTTAGCAGCTTAGTGCTGCTTTTGACAAAGACTGACCGGAAAATTCGGTAGGAATGTATGGCTCAGTTCTGAAATGGTTTGAATCCTGACTGAACAAAAGGGATTTCTTTGTGTCAGTTGGTAAGTATAAATCTGCTAAACCAGTGGTTCCCAAACTTTTTTTGCAGGGCCCTCTTTTCATTGACAACGTTAACTAAAGTCAAAACCATGTTAGTGGCAGAAGGAACTCATCTGCTATGGTGTGAGATTTTTTTTAACCAGGAAACTCTGCAAACTACTTTAGGTAAGTTGAACTGTCAATAAGACAGATGCTGCTTTAGTAAATCAACTCTGCTTTATATGACAGGTGAGTAGTTTGTTTCTAAAGTAGTCCCCAAGTAGCACAATTACTTGTTGGGCTTCATACTGTGCAATGCTAATATTTTGAGACATACATTGCGGTCTCTTCATTACCCACCATTGACCATTACCATTACTTGACCATTACCTGGTTATGCCTAGGGATGCAAGATATGCCTCATAATATTTTCTTTGGTAGTTGAAATCTATGTTCTTGATTCATCATTGTTTTCCCATTGTTACTTTTACAAATTTGTCCATGTTTTGCTAGCAGTGTATAACTATAAGTTTTATTTACCCTTGCTGTGACCCCCGCCATGGCTCTAGGCCCACCCCCAAGTTTGGATCCACTGTACTAAACAAAGATGACCTGCGGAGTTCTCCAAGGCTCAATTTTGGGCCCCCCAATAATTCAGCATTTATATTTTCTCATAAGCTCATATCATATAAACAAACAATATCTTATCATTATTATGCTGACGATACTTAGCTCTATACTACTGTCTCACCAGAGGACTTTGGTGCCATACAAAGTTTAAGAGGATGTCTCAGTCAAATGTGAACCAAATCAACCTTTAACCACCTGAAGAATATGTATAGAACAAGGTAACCGGTGGCTCAGCATTATTTAATAAATAAGAAAAGTTTTTTTTTCATGCATTTGTTTTTGTACACTGATGATAATAAGATATGTAAGATAAGCAAAAAGTCCTGACTTTGATGCTGCTGTCCCAACAAGGAAACTGCTAACATAAATCAAGAGCCTTCAAATTCTTTAGGATTGAACAATTTGATCAAAGCCTAAGTGACTTATCAGGCTAAAGTACAGATATTACATGAAACAATAAAAAGCTACAGATCGACTTAAATGTGTGTGATCAGAAAAAAAACAGATCAATGCCTAATGTACTTTAATGTGACGCTGAAAATCACCACACTTGTATTAAGCAGTAATCACAGACACAGTTGGTTAATAGGGATGTCTTCCCGCATGGTTGCAATGCATATAGATTATTTTCTTTTTTTTAAACTAAGGCATTCTCTCTTTTATAACAGGTATCATAATGGAGATTTCATTTCAACTTGTGAGATCACAAACTTAGTAAAAGGTCCTTAGATGATGTTGATTAACAATTGCTCTTAAGTTTCAGTCTAACCCCTTAAAAAACACTCCAAAAGCCCAGAGGATCAAACTAAACCCTCTGTAACGTCATAATTTCACAATCCATGAATATGTTTCACTGCAGATAGAGTTTAAGCCAATTTAATAGACATTTGCCAATTCCCAAACTGAGACCACCTCTCAACAGTGTCTTTAAACTCAACACTGCACAACAATAAATTTCATCTAAGCCTCCTTGCCTGTTCTTGCAGTCTGAGGCTTAACATGACATTTATTTTTGAAAACAAGAAGTAGTGGTCATCTACCAAATAACTGACCTTCATGCCCTATATGAAAGGCTAGATGACTAAGTGAGGCATCTTATCCCTGTAAAATGGAGGGGTAGGGACAAATGGTGAGACCAAAGTGGAGGAATTGGGTGTTAAATAATTCTTGGTTATGTTTGATGTTACCACAAAAATATATATAAAGTATTACTTCACAGTTTCACAGTCTGGCCAGCACCGCCCCCTGGTCTCATTCTCTGTTCTACAAATGAAAATTTGTTTGTCTATGTGTGTGTGTGTGTGTGTATGCTGCTGTGGTTTGGAATCAGTGGCATTAGCTGTTATCAGTGTCATGGCTGCATGAAGCTTTGCTAAGCCTTTGACGTCAACTCCATACAACAAACTGATAACACAGACCTTTATTGCGGCCAGGTGTGTGGGTGTGTTGTCAGATTTTTACAAAACTTGGCTTCCTGGAATTTACATGGAGCTTTAAAAATAGCTCCTGCGAACACAAACACAGTGTCAGAGCACCTAACATGCAAACACATGCACAGACGAATACATTTAAATACAGAAAACAGGTTTTGTGATCTTATGACAGTTGACATTAATACGACTCATATATTTACTTTCAGTTCTTTAATTGGTGTGGAATCAGGAGAAAAGTGTTTTTATTAAATTTGACTTAGCATTTCATAACTTATTTTAATTTGCTGTTCTGCTTTACCTGCAAAACTAGTCCCCAGTCATTGGTGCAGTTTGTATAACCTGGTAAATTAAAATAATTTCCAGTGTAGCAGAGGTCAAATTAATCTTATCGAGTAAAGGTTGGGTTTTAAGGTTTTCTGACATCCTCTCATTAATAAATCTATCGGCTCGGTGCAGTAAGTATCTGTATGTCTCTCCTGACAGCTGTTATCTTTGAATATCCCTAAACCATTCAATATACTTAGATTTGGCACATGCATTGCTGAAAGTAAATTAAATAGATTTGTTTATACAATAAGTACATTAAAATACTTGTTAGGAAACAGAGAAAACTTGTCGAAGAATATTAAAGCGCTAGAACACACACAAGTTCTTGCAGTTAAACTGGCTGTTTTCTAGAAACAATATTCAGATTATTATATACAGTAATTTCATCAAAAAGTTGCATGCTAACTTGCACAGGCAACTGTGAGATTTTCTTTGAACTAGAGTAGCCAGTTTATCAAAGTGAACACCACTTATTAATGAAAATGTCCAGTGGGAAACCTTGAGACCATAAAATGGAGGCATACCAGGAGGGCTTTTTCAGTGACTTGCAACAGCCTGACAAGAGAACAGGCAATAAGTGAGTGCGTCTGAGATAAATAGCTTGTGTAGCTATCGGCATTCGAGTCAGCATGCACATGTGTGCCTTAAATAATGTATGTGGCATAATGATTGCAAGGCATGCTGAAATACTCAGTGTGGCAACCAGGCAGACATTACTGATGAATAAGTAATGGTTGGCGTCCCACTCGTAATATACACACACATTCACACAAGGCATGCGTGCACATCTGAAGAGAAAGCCCGTTCATGCTTGTGAGGGGGAGACAGCAACTCTTATTTTTATTTATTTATTTTTAGGCTTCTTACTCTCTTGTCTTCGCTCTCCTCTTTACAGCAACAAGGGATGTTGGGAAGGAGAGAGAGCCTTTTCATCTACCTCCCCTGAGAGCCCCAGACCCTACTCCAAATATGTGAGATACTGTGTCGTTTATTATTGATTTGGGTTATTTATAATACACATACTCACTACCCTCACTTCCACACACACAAACAGACACACACACATGCACACTCTCTCTCTCTCTCTGCTTCACAACCCAATGACTGGTGTTTTGGTTAATCTCAAAATACAGGTGCTAAATCTGGACTGCTAATCAAAACTGTCATGGAGACGATGTTGTAGGAGCCCTTTGCATTTGGCTGACAAACTACAACTAACTAGCTAATAAACACACAATGAACTGGCACAGGACAAATGGGAACTGGGAGCTTAAATACCAAGTGAACTAATTACAAACAAGAAGCAGGTGTGACAGACTGACTGTGAAGAAACGAGCATGAAGGAAAGCAAACAGAATACAAGGGAATTAACTCAACAAAATAAAACAGGATAGACAGAACTAAAAATGACAAGTCTACAAACTAAGACTAAGAGAACAAAAAAAAACTTAAACCATGACAAACTTTAACAAAAACAACTATTAAGAGCTTGAATAAGGATATTTTACCTCATCGGAAAAGCTTCTTCAGTTCTAAAGTACTGCTGACGAACCAGTAAGGTCAAAGTTGACCCACCTACAATACGCATTCGAGGCTCGACGTGCGACTCTTCCAGACCGAACGGGCACCCCTGCTTACAGCGCAGCTACACGGAAGTACTCCCTTGTGATTATTCAGTTTGTGATTACATTACCGCGGAAGAGAAACTGCAACACAACGCCGTAACCACACTCTCGAGTGCAAGAGCACATTTCACCAGCGTCAGCTGCACTGACCCGGCCGTACGCAGACACCGTGCGAGTATAAATCTGGCTTAATAGGGGAGATTGTATGAGGGATGTGTAAGACACACATTTATATGCCACACTTCACACCAACTCATGCCCCTTCTGATTTCACAATGCCATAATGATTTGTGATAAAGCCAGCTTGTTTGGTTTATTTGTAAATAGGATCAGGTGGCTTAGAGAATGGCTCCTCATTGTGGCTACATGGCAGAACTGGTCAGTGAAAGGGACTACACAGTCAGGAAGAGAGGAACACTATAGATTTAAAGAAAAATATTTAAAAAGTAAACATGGCATCATGTGCTTTCTGCTTTTCTTTGTGTTCTGTGAGTTGGTCTTTAAGTTTTTTCACTTAGCAGGAGCATATTGTTGCGCAAGTGATGCTTGTTTTTGTGAAATGAAGGTGGCAAATGGGTAGAGTTTGTGGCGTCTTAAAGTTAGCTGTTAGCGTTCTGTCATAGCTGCTGCCTACCTTCTCCTGCACTCATTAACTACGTAAGGTGACCAGTAAGACAGAACACTCACCAATGGCCAGGACAGAGATTCTAAAAGTCGTGGCTGAAGTACATACTCGCTTGATGGCTGTCAGCTTGGTGTATAAGATACAGGGTGTTAACAGTTGTGAAACTGCCTGGAGAAAGGAGTCAAGACAGCATTGTACATGTTGGATCAGTGATATTTAAGACCACCTCGTCTGCTCAGAGATAATTAGTCCAGTTCAACATAGATGGCTTCCTAGACTATCTCTCTCAAACGGTCCATATTTTCTGTCAAAAATGTGTTCATTACCATTCAATAGCATCCCATGTATACTTAAGGTGATGTGGACCACTGAGTCTTGACCCGAAGAGCTGGTTCTCCTCTATTGTACCATATGTTTATAATGATGGTTAATTTCCTCCAGCCACCACTTCAACGCTACTAATTGACTCTTTTCGTAATTTATGCATACGTCATTTGCTAAGCAGTCAATTGAAATATGAAGTGGGTCTGTCTTTACCAACGAAATTAGAGAGATTCTGGATAGGTTTTGTTTATTTGACTGTTCAAATCATCAAGGCAAAAAGAAACACGAACAAAGAATGCGTTTTTTCAGGTTTCATGTGAAGAAACACCAGCAAATTCGCGAGACAGGAACCGGTTATGCAGTGCTTACTTGGTATTAGTATGCAGTGACTACTTAGTATTCTTTTCACAGCAATGGACTCATGCTGCCTCCTATTCAGGCCGCTTTCTCTTGACTTCTCTATTCACATCTTTAGTGACATCACACAGACAAACGGACACTAATTGAGAAAGGAGGGGTGGGGGGTGGACACATTTGTAGACACAAAACGCACATACCTATCATCTGATTTGGTTTGCACTAGACTACAAATCTGATTTATTTGAGATAATGTTTTCTTCAATAAGAATCCAATTCTAGCAGCTCTGAAGGAGACCTTGAAACTTCAAGGCTTCAAAACAATTCAAAAACCAAACAAAGTAACAAAATGAGAATATTTGAACTGCTGGCTGCTGTGGGAAGCTCCTTTCATTCATATTTTACACCTTCTCCTTCCATCTCAATGGTAATTCCTTCCCCTTTGGCGCCCGCTCACAGCAGACACAAAGCCATTAGCTGACAGTGATGCTAATATGAACTTATGAGAGATGTCAGCATATCACACTGCTCTTTGTGCTTCTAAAAACATAAAAGGTCACATCAGAGGTCCATGGCTAAACTCTCCTAGCTCCATGCACAACCTGTGAAACGTGACACAGGCACAGTGGTGATGACTATAGTTGCAGGAGTAAACGTAAACAGGATCAAATAGAGATATAAGTCTGTGAATAAGCCGCATGAAAAAGTTGTGCAAATTTCTTTATCCATTTCTGTAAACTCCCAACTCTTTTTGTTTTACTCAACTCCTTTTAAATCCCCACTTCACTTAGCAAACTATTGTCTATTCTGTACTTAAATGAGTCTGTGGTAAAACAGAGTCTATCACTGAAAGCTGTTGCCATTAAGCTGGGAGATCGTCTGTAATGAACTCTTCCCGGACCAAAGAAGTCTAGCCCCTGGTTCTGATGGTGGTCATGGCCAGATGCTAAAGAACCATTGCAAGCAAAAAGCAAAGGTCTGAACCTTGGAGTGGTCATCTATAATAAATAGCATTCAGAGGGCTCTTCTAGACCCATATGGTCATAGGGCTTTTAAAAGCCTTTACAAAACCCACCTCTGCATTAGCAGCTGACTTTACCAGGAAGGGAAAGCATTACCTGCAACCCATGCTAGCTATAAGCACAATAACATCACTTGCTAAAAAAACGCTAAATGTATGCTAGTAATAGCACAGCCTGCTAATATTATCATATTTTAGTAGTGAGGTATCTGCTTTAAGGTAATGGAAACCAACAATACAGAATAACAGACTCAAAATAAGTGCAAAACTACAAGCAGAGATATTTTAACTGCATTCCTGTTTAGCATGGCAGAAATAGTTGTTCTCACACATAAAATGACAAGAGACATTTGAACTTGTCAGAGTGAATTCATTTCAATAAACTGGCCTGAAGATTTCCATCAACGTTTTGGAGTGAATTTTGTCTAGGCTGAACCTTTCTGTAGAAATCAAATTGAGTGTGCAAAGGCAATGGCAAGCTCTGAAAAACAGGCATGGGGCTGATGGATGGCCAAGCCTACAAGTAATTATTTCAGGGGACTATTTGACTGAACTACAAATCATTTAGTTTGGTTGCCAGACCAAACCTAATCTGGGCCTTTCTGTGTGGAGTTTCTATGTTCTTTATGCATGTGTGGGACCTATCCAATCCGTCTTCCTATTCCATATTGACTGTAGGAGTGTCATTTGTCTCTTGACTAGTTACCTGTTCAGGGTATACCCTACCTCTTACCCAACCTCTTCCCCACGACCCTGAAATGGCAGGTGTAAAAGCAAACAAATCCAGATAAACTCTCCTGAAACATCAAGTCCTCTTGCCTTTCATTTGGTTTCTTTTGTATTTTATATCTTTACCATCTCAAGTGAAAAATGTTTCAGATTTATTCACATACACACTGACTAACACTCTCACTCTCCAGACATCTATGTTTGTAAAATCTTCCCCAGCCAGTCAAAACAGCCAAACACGACAGCACAAATACAATATTCATAACCTGGTAACATGGTAAAACCATCCTCTTTCACTACAGCCTAACAAACTGTGTCTCAAAACCTGCTGAAGCTGTCAGGATAATGGCACTGATGCAGACAAAGTAGGTTAAAGCATTGCCTGCTCTGTTGGAAGACAAAAACAAGTTGGGCTTTAAGGACTGCCGTATTTTTCAAGACCCAAATGTGAAGAGTATGTATAAATGCCTGTCTTGAAACGGGTCGACAAGAGGGCCTAAACCCCAGGCTATGTCTGCAAGTGTACTTGGAAACTGATTTACTGTCTTGTATTCCCTTTATAACTACAATCTTTCCAAAAGGATCAAATTTACTCTTAACCTCCTGAAACCTGAGCTTTAGTTTGGCGTTAAAGATTTCTTCTAGCTTT
>JBAMHW010000014.1:26057199-26069047 GCA_037177495.1 Rhadinocentrus ornatus
TATTAAACAGGAATGCTGAGTGCTTAAAGGCAGTGGTACTCAAACCTTTTGAGTCACGACCACTAAGATAACAAAGGCTGGTGTTTGCGACCCCCACGTGATGACTTAGTGGTTAATTACATGATGTATCAAACAGGTCATCTTGCAGCCATCCACTAAATGTAAGGCTGAAAATACTGTCAGAATCATCATAAATAAGGAGGATAAAGTGGTTTTTGGCGGTTTACCGCTGTGACAAGGCACCTACATGCCCCAAATCAACTTCTCTAACAGAGATAATGTCAAAATCAGAATTATCTTACGACCCCCAGTTTGAGAACCACTGCTTTAAGGAACTACTATATCAGATCCTTTTATGAACTGAGTAGAATCTGTGATTTTTATCGGCAAGTCTAAGAATTAAAATGGAAAGAAAGAAAAACAAATAGTTCCATAATATTTTGACAATCAACTGCAAGAAAACTTAAATTTATATTGTGGGAAAGGAACACAAAAGAAGTGTTAGACACTTTAAATGTATGGAGTTTAAGCAAGCACAAACACATAGATAATAACAATGTCAACATTAAGGTCAAACATTCAGCCATGCACAGACTTTAAACTGTGTGTCCCAGCAAGAAGGGAGGGAGGCACCAGGATCTGGCCGGCAGACAAGAGTCTGGTCATGGTGACCTACAGGAGGGGTGTCCGCCCACCATTTCTGGCTCTTCAATACTAATGTTATCCTCCTTCAACTCCCCCTCATTCTCATGTATCACATTCACTCTTTCCCCATTGTGAGGACAAGTTTAAGTGAGGACATTTCTAACTGAAGGGTTTGGGTTATGTATTTGGTTAGTTCAAGGACTGTAATATAACGAGTATCCTCAAAGGTATACAAAGACACAAAACCCACCGGTGTGTGCAGAAGATGTAGATTCAGAGGCTCAAAAAACCGTAGTTTTCTGCATTATTATGAGTTTTAAAATGGTAATGAGGTTGCTCATATTTGCATAATGTGTCTTCTATTGTCCCTCTTTTCTGCTTTTTGCCGTCCATCTTCTCCTCAAATTACAGCTCTCTTTCTTCAACCATCTCCACCCACCCCCATCCATCTCCATTCATTCCATTTATACCTACTCCTGCGCTCCTCTCTAACCCACTCAGGATTTTAAGTGCTCATAGATTATTGACTAGTAGAAATAAAGATAAGATAAACTGTTCAGGCAGAGGACGGGAGCTGGCCAACAGGTCTGGTGCTTCCTGTGTCAACTGCTTTTCATCCTCCATCAACTTGCTTACAGTCTCTCATCCGGCTAAGCCTTAATGTCATGTCTGTGCAGACAGAGTATGGACATGTGCACAAAACCCTAAAATTGGGACAAATAAAAAAATAAAAAAAACACCAGTCACGTTTCTTGTAGATAATAAAGGTGTTTGCCATGACGACAAACGGCAAAACGAAGCTCTTCTGCAAGCTAAAAGAAAAACACTTGTGCTCCACATTATTTGTCACTTCAGCTCCTGTATCCCACCCGACTGTTCTGCTTTTCCACCCTCCTCTCTTAATTTTGTCCTTCCTTCTCCACCTCTTCCCGAATCACTTCTCTCACCTTCCCCTCCTTCCTCCTCACTCCCTGCAGCGTCTGTGCTCTGACAGTTCTGTGTGAGTGGAGCGAGCGTGGGCTGCTGCTAATTTGTGCAGAGTGGGAGAAAGCTGTTTTGGCTTGTGGAGAGAGAGAAAAAAAAAAGCGAAAAAGCCCAGTTTAGCCTGTACAGCGGGATGGATGGAAGGATTGATGGATGTTTAGTCTATAATTTTCACCCCATCTCCTAATGTCACATGCATTCAGAAACCAGCAGATGCTCAAACCTGCATTCACATCCAAGTGACTACCTCTTACGGTAGCTCCTCCTGAGTGCAATTTAGTCACCCTGATTAATATGCACTCAAATCTGTTTCCATCACAGTCTTCCTCCTCATCATCACCATCCTCAATGCTTCTCCCCCTCCCTTTTAAATTTCAGGTGCATGAATCATTCACACTGATTGATGCTCTACTTTTCATCCAAACTTTTGAAAATTTCCCAACCGCAGACAAACCAGTGGCTTTATGGTCACGGGCAGCAGTCACTGCTGCAGTGGTCGCTTTGGGGTCTGTGTTGAAATGGACTTAACACACACACGTAAACGTAAACTGTTGCTCTCAGCGCCCACCCATTTTATTCTAACGCATTTTATGAATGTGTTAATAGAGCATTTTGCTGCACTTATCCCAGTAAAATGTGGCTCTCCTTTATATTTGGAACGCTATTCAACATTTAGTTATTCTTAGGTATGAAGAAATTTCAACTGAATTTATGAATCACTCGTGATTTGAATGTTAAAGCTCACAGTGTCAAGGGTAATAGGAGATAAACAATCAAACTGTCATCTAAAGACATTTGGGCTGTATATTGTGGAAAATTTTAAACCGGTTCTTATGCATTTATAAGTACAAATGATCTTTGAATAAATGCCATGTATGTTTTGTTCTTTTTGGTAAGAATTTTTATAGATTAAGCATTTTCTTTCTTATGCTGACATTTAAATGGCACCTTAGGCCAGAAACAGAGTTATTTTGAGTTGTTCATAATGTGTAAAACAAATATTTTTAAAAATAAGAAAAGTCAGAAAATATATTAATGAGGAAATTATTTTAAAAATACATAATGACCCATACTGGGTCTTTAGATGTAAATATCTTAGGTAAACAAAATGTGGCATATTACATTATGATGATGTTTACTAAGCGGAAAATAAGCAAAAATGTAAAAATGGAGCGTGAAAAACTAAGCACGTCATATTCATTTCCATAGGAGTTATGATGGTAAGTAGTAGTCAGGAAATACTAATGAAATGCACTTTATTAATTGATCAAGTGAGCACCTCTAGTTTGCTCAGCATTCAGAAGTATGCAGGGATGGACCCCATCATGGCTTTTCCAGATGGACCAACGCGTTTTTTGGTCTGACACAATTTATTAATTGGTCTGACTCGTTCTTAACACTAAGTGCTGGTACACACACGAGGAGTTTCTATATCTGAACATCTTTTTATCTGTTAAAGACCCCACACATTAAGATAAAAAATTAGGCATTTAACAGTGTTGATCGTACTGTGTGTGATGTGCTCTGATAACCTCAGCATAGAACAATACACTTATAACGAATCAGTCCCACAGCCGATCTAGTATCTAGTCCTCCGCGGCAGAAATTTTGCTTGATCGAACATGGTGCAACAAAAACAAAGAAGAAGAACCATGGCAACAACCAGAAAACAGCCAGCATGGCAGAGGACATACTTCATCAGTCTTGTCTTGGGACTATCGTTAGCAGAAAAATCCCCAAATAAAAAAAAACAAAAAACAGCAGACTGGAGACAGCATGAACCCGGACTTTATATCAATCCTTGCTCCCCAGTCAGCTCGCTCTCTGATTGGCTACATTCTGTTCCATGTCGCAATCCACACAGTCACAATTCAGAAGTAGTCAGCTTTCCACACACGTAAAGATTTTTGTTCATAAATATTGAACATGTTTAATACTTCCGATTGTCGGCCACGACTCGTTTTGGATCCGATGTCGGGACGATCGCTCTTAATACACCTCAGACCACATGATAATCCTATAGGATAATCTTATAAGACTTAAGGCAATCAGGCGTTTGCCGTCCTTGGTCGGGAAGGGGCAAAATCAGGACAAAAACAGTCTGATAATCTTTATGTGTGTACCTAGCTTAAGTAGATCAGCAGCACAACTGGACCGGCCTGCTCAAATATTTAAACACCTCCCTCTTTCGCTGTAGTCCCTGTGCCTGCCATCCAAGTAGTCAGCACAGAACTTCCTGACCAACGGCCCACGAAACACGTTGATCTGTGGCTCATTGGCTCTTTACTTAATTGATACCAGGAGGAACCAATCAGATACTTTAAACTCCTTTTGGCTCTATGCCAGCAGATGCAGCTACCTGTCAGAACCCAGGAGAGAAAACAGAAAGGAGGCGCAGAGAAACAACCAGCCTAATAAAAATTTTAAAAAACTTAGGCTGCAAAATTTCCTAAAATGATTGACATTTCGACCGAAGCAGGACCTTCATCAGCTGCCATGGATGATGATGATGATTATAGAAGCCGTGGTAAACTGCACTGCTTTACATCACTGACGTTCTGTTCTGAGTAAAGAAAACCATTAAACCCAGTAGGTCTGATCCATATCAGCCAGTTTGCAGTGAACATGCTAACAGCTGTTTTATTACCACGTTAGTTCGTCTCCTTATACTTGTAAAATTAGTTGATTATGTCAGGAAAACTGCTGGTTAATTATTAGTGTTGAATGGTTAACTGGTTGTGTGAACTGATTGTATTTATTGGTTAAAACATTAGATCTTAAATTTAGTTCTGCTAGTATATCATCTTGAACTAAATCTTCTTATTGAAAGTAAGAACATTTTTTTTAACCATTATTCATCAACAGTGAGTCAGCAGCTTTCTGATTATCTTTATTAGCCTCTTTTGTTATTGGTTACTAATTCTTGGATACTTTTGGGTCAAAATGTATTATAGACGGCTTCTGTGTAGATGTCTGTGGACAATATACAGAAATAAACTCTTTACTCTGCATGCTAATACTGGTGCAGCTGTTTGTCTCTTTATCAGAGAATGCAATAATTCTGGATCTGATTGCATCATTATGATAAAAATAAAAAATAAAAAAAAACTCCATTTAATCTTTATTTGAAGCTGGTTGAGATAAGATCTCCAGAAGAGAAGAGTGGCAGCAGACAGACTTTTTTTCTTTGTGCAGGAACAGTTTCATCTGCTCCATCATTTCTCATGTCTGTTCTTTCTTTTCTTTTTCTTTTTATATTTTCTCCCTGAAACACAAAGTAGATGAAAACTGGTTTAATATTCATCACTGTGCTGAAGTATAGATGTTTATTTTATTAACAAATTACACTTTTTGGAAGTATTTACCATGTCTACCCGCTCTTATTCTTGCTAACGTACTGATGGTTTTAATGATTTTAAGGAATTGCATTGTAATATTTTTTTATGATTTCTTGTCCCAGTGTCTACATGTATGTTAAACAATGTCAAGGAGGAAATACACCCGTAGTGATATTAGAGATTTGCAATTGTAACTAGTAGAAAACCTTTTCCCACAAGTGGAAATCATAACAAGTTCACTCCAAGGTCAGACCATGCAGTGCTCCAAAAAATCTCTGCAGGCGTCAGTTTGTTTAATGTTAAAGTTCTTGACAGTAGAATTAGAAAAACATTGAACAAGTATGGCATGTTTGGAAATGTTGCAAGAGAAAACTTTGCTTCATAATCTTGGCTGCCTTGTTCTTTCTAGAGAGACAAAGTTACAAACTACTGAACTTCTACTGAACAGGGTAATTTGCCTATAATGCACTGCAGTATGTGTACAGAAAAACAACCGTAGCAAATCGGCACCAACACCTCATACCAACTGTTAAGCACGGTGACGGAGGGCTGATAATTTGGGCTTGTTTTGCAGTCACTGGACCGGAACACCTTGCTGCTATTAAGTTGACCATAAACTGCTCTGTATACCAAAGTATTCTTAAGTCAAATGTGAAGCCACCTGACTGCTAAATTAGGCGCAGCAGCAAATCTTCAACAAAATAAGTGAAAGAAAAAGGACTCTGTGACTCTGTGTTGCGATGACTCAAAGTTCAGACCTGGACCTGTGGTGAGACCTTAAGAGTGCAATAAAGCTGTGAAAACCTTAATAAACTAAATTAATGTTTAATAAAAATAAAATAAAAAAAAAAGTGGCTCAAAATTCTTACACAAGGATGTTTGAGAGATAATATCATACAGAAAACTATTAGTCTGAGGTATTGCTGCTAAAAGGATATGCACAGATCTTCTTTTCTTTGTTTTTCCACACGCTTTTCTGTATTTTGGTTTTGTTCCTGTCAAATGCTGTAATATGTCGTGTTACTGATCATCTCAGGTTGTATTTATCTAATTTTAAGATTTGTTAAGGAGCAGATGTGCTTTAAATACATCTCCCATTCCTAACATCCATTCATAAAGCGCTGTAAAAGGTTTTTACTCATCATCAGGTAAAATGATCATCTACAATTTGTGTGTGTGCATGTGTATATATGACAGGGATCAACTGAAGATGCATTTAAAACACAGTATAATGCTGCGTCTTGTGTCCCCTTGGAGCTGTCAGATGTTAAAGCCTGGTTGTTGCCGTTAGCAAAGAGCGTTGGCTGCAGATCAACACCTACACTTTTTATACAACTACCAAAAATAGCCTCAAATTTACCTCTGTTCTTCTCAATATGTATATGTATCTCTTTCTTAGCAGGGAGTCTGCTAAATGACCTGTAAATGCCAACATCATGAAATTTCTTTCCATCCTCATTAAAGATGCCAACTCTTCAAAAGGAAGGTTTCTAACATTGAGCCTAGGATGTGAACAGGGCAGTAAAGGAGAATTACATAATGTCAGCTGCTTGCTCAGAATGTTACAAATTTGCAGCACATTTACACGAAGGGTACATTACCCCTTCTTCAAAGCTCTAATAAATGTTTACAACACAGCTTTCAAGAGGAGAAAGATTTTAAGCAAGGCTAAAACGTTTCATTAGAGCCGTAAGCTTAACTAAATGCTGCCGACCTCAGAAGCTGGCGTATGGAACAATTGTTGAGTAAGCAAATTATTTGAAATCTATTATTTTAAGTCTAAGGTACCCGGGCTGCTTCATTTAGGGAGGGTGGGGGGTGCCAGCCGGGCCACCCTATAGGGTTGATGTCTGGGAATATAGGGGCAGGGTGTCTGCTAGCATGTGTGTTAATGTAAGTATCTGCTTGTGTGCAAGGGTTGGGGGGTAGGGGGATAGGATGGGAGGGGGGTATTGGGTGGTGGGGGATGGGATAGGAGGAGGTATATAGCCCAGGTGCCTGACTTGAGCATTAGAGTAAGTGCTTGCCCGCACTGGGAGGCTGTCGGGGGGGGACCTTGTCCTCCTGGGCATGGGGGGAGCCTCTGCCTTGGTGCGGGGTACGCTGTCCATCTCTGTGGACAGCCCCAGGCGCTCTGGCTGGGGCCTTCCTCTGCCACCCGCTAGGCGGATCTGTGGTCATCCCGGTGGCGGGCTGGCTGGGATACGTGCTCTCTCATTTATCAAAGCTGGCGTAGGTAAAAAAAACGGTGTACGCCAATTATAGTCAACTTTTTGGATTTATAAAAACCAAACTTGTCGATAAAATCTTCCTACCTCCACTCTGAACCTAACGTACGCACAAAATTTGGAAAAACGGTAAACTGCGACAAGGGTACAGGATAAAATCAAGCAAATAATGTAAAAGGTGAAATATTTGTGCACAATCAAATATTACTAAAATAAAGAGGCACATTTGATATTAATACTTCTAAGAGTGCACACTCAGATAAAAAAAGAAAGGACAAAAACAGGATTTACAAGAGAAAGTGAGATGTTAATAAGAACCTCAACCACTAAAATATGTTCTGGTATTGTAAAACAAAACTTACATGTTATAAAAATCTATTCAGCTATACGAGGTGGACAGTCTGCTGCCAGCATGTACAAGTCAGTAAAAGAAAATGCGAGCAAGCATTGGTCATTCATTCTAAAGGCAGATTTATACTCGCGCGGCGACTGCATCACAGCCGTAGGCACTTATTTCTTCGTTTTCTTCCACAAGCTAAAAAAGACACTGACCCATACTAGACGCCATTGTTGTTTTAAAACAGAAAATACGTACAGGAACTGAAGTGAACCATCAAAAGAACTCCGGCCTGGTGAGTTTACCGGTTGATACCACCCCAGCTACCACATTCAGGTTAGGAGGAGAAACTGCAACACAACATCAATACGACGCGCACCCCCTACGCTCGAGTGCGAGAGCAAAATTACCAGCGTCAGCTACGCCGTTTCCGAACACACACAGATGCCGCACGAGAATAAATCCGCCTTAAGACCCAGCAGAGTGGGACGCAGACTGGATCTAGAGGTGATGCAACGCTTATGAAACACACAAAAGATGGATTTATTTATTTAATGGCACACAATGCTTTTTTTAAATTGTTGTCCCAATTTCTGTCCAAACGGTCTTTATTTCCCACAACTACTTGACCACCTCGCTACTACGTGACATGTGTCCCTCTGCAGGACTTCCGCTGAGTGTATATATTATTTAACACTAAATAAACTCCCACCAATGTCAGATGTATCTGTACATATTTATTTCATAATTTAAAACAAATGACTAAATTACTGGTATCAGTACCGTCATTTAGCAGACGCTTTTCTCCACAGCAATTCACCTCTGTGGGATTCGAACTTTGGTCACGTGCATGGGAGGCGGATGCCCTACCGACACAGATATCCAGCCGCACCATCTAAAACCTCTGGCGTGTCTTGCCTTTTGAAACGGCGATGACAGCATCTCTCACCTGCTGCCCTCCTCTGCCTTCCTGATCCTGGTAATGCCCATGCTATCTCCACCAAACTAAACCTTTTTACATTTTTCAACGTGATCAATCAGGATCTCTGTCTCAGATTCCCCGAAAAATATTCCCTCTTTTCCCCTCCTGAGCCATCATGGAAATGATGTGATAAGTATTTGTTACAGGCATTCACCTGACCTTTTTTAGCCACCATAAGGGCGTGGTAAGGCGCTCCCTCACATGCACCAACTTTATAATTGATTCTGATTTATAAACGGAAACAAGCACATTTTTATAAATCTGAAAGTTTTTGTGCACTACATTTCCTGTTTTCCCTTCATACGCCACCTGTAGTCTGCTTGCTACACACAGCTTGATAAATGAGGCCCCTGGTCTCTGTGCGATGGCTCTGATCTTTGTGGTGCCTCATTTACACAATCACTGATCACTATTCATTCCTATTATTTACTAACCTGCATGCTGAGAGTCACTGTGTCGTGTTGTGGGTTTAATCACCAAAACTACAGTTATGTCCATGTTTTGCTTTGTTTTTGTTGCTGTGACTGATTTTTTTTCTACAGCTTTTCTATCTTATACAGTATATAGGTGCATATAGGTTTTCTTAAAGATGCTGCAGGTGTTGCTATAGAAAACCCAAAGGTAGGACTGGATCAATTGCTTTGAGCTCTGAGTGAGTGAGTTGTTTTCTTTTACAGGTGTAGCAGCTGCTTGTCTGTTATTTTTTTCCGCTAAGATTAAACAGCTGATTTTACCTTATATCTGGTATATCCTTGTCTCTTTAATTTTCTCTCTTCTGTTCACTCTCTTTTTCTTTCGTTTTCTTTTTTTCATTCATTTCATTTTTGTTATTTATTTTCTGTTTTGCTGGTTTAATCTTTAAACCAGTTAAAGGGCTTTTAGGTTAAAAACAAAAAAAGAAAAAACTTGCATTTTAATATTATGTGAAAAAGAAAAAAGGCTAAAAATCTAAACACTTAAAAACATGAAACCTTTTTTTTTATTTTAGAATCTAAATCCTCTTATTTTGCTTGGGCTTAGTCAATAAAACTACTTGGTTAGATCTAGAAGGCGATTTTGATTTCAGCTGAAAAACCAATTGTCGTCAAGTTATGTAAAAAGTCTTTCTGCCAAAGTCTTCTGCCGCTTGGCTTAGTGAGTGCCAGAGAGGACAAGAAGCAGCATGGCAGCTCATATGGATGTGAATGTGAGTTAGAGAATGAAACATTCAGATATTGTGTCGCTGTGTTCCTGCTACGGAGTGGTGACCTGTCCAGAATGCCTCTCGCCTAGTTGCAACTGTGTAGGGCTCCAACTCCCAGTAATTTTGGATTAAACCAAAATTTCTGCTGTTTTTATTCTTCTGTAAAGATACATTTTTACTTTACTCATCAGGCTTCAGAATAAACAAAAGAAAAATCGTGTCTCTCCATAAGAGATGAGAATCTAAAGCTCCAGAAAGGCTTTGCACAATGCTGTGTATACACCTTTGTCTGTGTGTTTATGCCTATTATATGCATCACCTCTGCAGGCTACAAAACGTGCCATTAGCAGACTGGAACTCCAGGTCTTGGCACCCATGTGTGTGACATCACTGCTGCATCAGCACTTTCTCTGGCCACATGGGACAAACATACCGCTTGTGGGTTGATGACAGGCTGATGTGGCGCGATCGTCCCACTCTCCTGTCAACAAGAACATTAAGATCCAACAAGATTGGCTTGTTTCACACGTAAATGCACATGTGAGCTAAGATACAGAGTGCTAATTCTAAACCGAGTTGCTCACTAAATAATACATAGTCATGTGCTAAAAACAATGTGTAACGTCAGCTGGTGGACTTTATGACATGCTTGGGACTAAATGATAAGTTTTCTCATTAGGAGACACTGTCAGAGAGCATTCTCATGCTGCAAACTGGCAATCAAAGACAACCACAATAACCAGATCCCCAATTTAGCACTGATGTTCTGTAATCCCCCATGGTTCATTGCACATGAGAAAACCCAAAGGCAGGACTGGATCAATCGCTCTGAGCTCTGAGTGTATGTCTAAAGGCTATGACTATTAGTGTTAATACTGGTATGATTACCACACAGAAACTAGAAAACCTATTCAAATGAGCTACAAAAGATATTTCTAATATAACACTTAAATAACGGGAAGCAAACTACAAAAATAGTTTAACTAACTCACACTTAACGTACTTAAATGATTCCTACAAATATATTGCGATTTTCAAATATATCGAGACTTTATCAGCATAATTTAGAAGGAGGGTATATCATTTATATTGAAAAAGCTTGTTTTAAATTAAAAGCATCTTTTCTTTTCCATGTTGCACAGCTGTATTTTTGTTGCGGTCATTAAAAAGTATTTTTCATTTATTTTGCTTTAGGATTTCATTAGCATTTCATTTATAATATAAAGGTACTTTAATTTCAGTCAGCTGTTTAAATGCACCTGTGCTCCCGATCCTTAATAAAAGTGTATTTAGCACTGAAGGCTGTAAAGTAGAACTGTCTCTTTGGTTACTTGACAGAAAAAAAATATATCGAGATATACATTGTATATCTTGATTCAGGTAAAAAAAGATTTGGTTCATATCGCCCATCCCTACTACAAATCATTTAGGCAGTAAATAAAAATTATAGACTTTATAACGTAGAGCTTAAACTATAAGTTAAGTTTCAAATTTATTAACATTATCTACCAACATTAGGTCAGTTTGCATGTCTGCTTTATTATAATCATGGTTCAAGACCATTTAAGTTTTTAATATATTACTAGATTCCAGCTTGGCCAAAACTTCTATTGCTGTGATTAAATTAAATACATGTTTCATTGAATGCAGCCAACACAAGGGAGATAATTTCTAATATTTAGCATTTTACTGCTTGGAAATAACAATAAAGTGAAAAAAGCACAACATCTAGAGAACACCACATGCTCAGTACTTAACAACACCATCCTTGGCAAGTATGACAGCTTGTAAACGTTTCTGTAGCTGCTGTGGATTTAGCTAAACAGGATTAATTGCTGCCATCTTTGCAAGCCTTCATTAGTGACAGCGTTTACACTTAGATTAAGATGTTGATGGAATTAGGATTAGTGAAATTTGAGGAAAAATCTGGAAAACAGAATGAAGCAGACTTAAAAGAAGCATTCAAATTAAAGGTGTCAAAGGTCTTCATTTAAGAAGGATCATTGTTTTAAATGGTGCATTTTATTCACCTTTCTGGTCACAGTCCATACAGTATTTGCCTAAAAGCTGGGATCAATGCACCTGTTATAAAAAGTTAAAAGTTAATTTATTCTTCCATCAGATTAATCAACTTTATGCTATATATAGATA
>JBAMHW010000014.1:26082655-26105208 GCA_037177495.1 Rhadinocentrus ornatus
TCTTGTTTATTTATTTTGAATTATGGAATTTACATAATCTTCCATTTTCCTGGACCTGATCGTGGGGACAGAAGTAAAAAAGAAAGTAGAAAAAAGAAAGGCGAAAAAGGATATAACAGATAGAAGGAAACGACCCTTCAACCCAATCGAACACCAGACAACCAACAGCTACACCTGTACAGAAACACAACAGAGGATTTCCTACGGCTTTTACAAAAAAAAAACAAAGCAGACAATCATCAGGAGTTCCTAAAATAAATAAATAACCCAAATAACAAAAAAAAAATTAATTATTAGTCAAAAAACAAACATGTATCATGACCACAACCAAAGTACCAGAAACACACACAAAAAAAAAAACTAAACAAAAGTAGCTCTTAGTGTAAAAACCCACTGGACAACTCAGTGACTGTGTCACAGTGAGTGTGAGGAATGAGGAGTGATCAGAGTTGAGGGTGATCTCTGCTTTTATTCTAAAAGTAGTGGTTGACACACACAAAAAAAAAAAGAGATGAAAAGCTTGTGAAATCAAAAAACTGTGAAAAACCTATAATTCCATAAATTACTTCATTACTTCAATTCTGTATGGACACCACAGTGCACCCCCATGTTGGACCAACTAATTAGGTTAATTGTTAACAGGTCACTGACATCGCTGATCAAAAAAAGAGGATCCCAAAGTGTTTGTCAAAGGTTTAGAAGGCGAGGGGTTCAACGTCGTTTGTGTTTACCGCTCATTAGCAAGTAGCTAAAAAGGAGAGTTAACATGGTGAAAACAGTAAACAGGAGCTGCCATCTGCTTTGTGCAGCGATGTGTGTGGCCGCTGAAACTGAGACAACAGCAGAACTGAAAACAAAACAAAACTAAATTTTGTGTGTGTGTACAGTTGAGCCACAGTATTCACAGTATTTATCAGCACGTCTTATGAACCACAGCAAGGGATAATTTCTAATAATGCTAACTTACTTGGATTTAGCAGAAGTTTTTCATGGGATTACGGAGCAATCTGATGCTGAGACGATTGTGTTGTCATTCTGATTATTAATAATTATTTTATTTACTCACTTGTACTGAATGCCTCTAACAAGTGTTCTGTTTACACAAGCGTGTGATATAACAGCATACTTTAATATACTTGTTTCATTAGATGAACATTGCATATATATATATAATTTCTATGATTTAAAATGCTTCGATAGCTATAAAAAAAAAACATTTACGTCATTACCATTAGTGGGTTTTCACTAAGACCTTTGCTGATAGCAGACTGCCCTCATATTCATCGTCTTTGTCAACCAAATGTCTGTGGAAACAAGCCAACTGTGGGGATACTTACTTTGGGCTCAGCTTATTTGTTTTTCCCCCATCTCTCTACGTGCCTACTGCAGGTTTGCTTAAGCTCTGTCGCTGCATGTGTGTGGATTCATAGTTCCCATGCCATCTGATGTCAACAGGCTCCTTTAGCAACAGTAATCCATCCCTAAAACTCCCCAAGATCAGTTAACAGTGGCAACAAAACAGGGCAAAAGCCAAGTTTTACACAAGTGTTGTTTAAAAACTCAAAAAGTCTAAATAGAAAGACTAATTAAATACATTAAATTGCTTTGCTTTTGTATACCTGTAAAATAAATAATAGAAGCATATTTGTCATTAAATAAAAAGGAATAACTATAAGTGCTTAGCAACAGACTACAGAAGGTTTCAGTCTCAAGTTATTTTAGTGTTCATCAGAAGGAAAATTGATAAAACTGATTGATTTTTTTTTTCAATTAAAATCAGGAGCTCTGTTGTCATATGTCTAAACCAATAACAAAACCTAGGTTTTCTATAGAAGGCATTGAATCTTCTTTCGTTTCTGTCCAAAAGACAACTTATCTAAATAAAACCCCTCAAGGTCAATCTCTTCAGTCCTCTCCACTAGGAAGCAGTCCATTAGCAGCTCATCTTTCCTTAAACTGCTGGCATATTTGGAGAGGCGGGGCTGGGGATGACAGAACTGTCAACATGGGCCTCACACAAGGCAGAGCACTGCCATTACTTTCATGTGAGAGGATGGGTTAATTATAAGATTTGGTTTCTAATATGGAGCCTTTCAGAGGAAGTGCAAAGCTTATACCCGGTAATTAGACATAAATCGTTTGACTGAAGCAAATGTGGGGGTGTGGGGGAGGGGTGGGTTAAGTAAGCTCATGCTTTATATTTAGTAAGGAAGAATACATAATCGGTAAACACAAAGTGAATGTTACCCAGTTTAATAAGTGAATAAAATGAAAAGCAAAGCAAAATGATCAGACATATAAAAGCTACTGTATCTCAAATAATTAGTCTATCGAAGTATTTATACTTTGTATAACATTTATCAATACAATTAACACAGATGCACACAAGATAATATTTTGTTTGACAAGTTTCAAAACTTTGTTTCTGTTCATGTCTTTTTACTAAATGAATTGTAATGTCCTGTTGATGTAACCATTTAACTTGCAGTGGTCCTTCTGCTTGAGGAAACAGCCATATTACTGCTGTAAAAGGAACATAGGAGGAGAACATCTTGCTGCCTGCTAGAACAAGCAATAGCATATGAATCAATATCACATTACACAACCAGTAAAACCAAACAGCACCCCGAGACAGTCACTTGTGCATCCGAAAGACAGAATACCCACAGAAAAGAAGATGTCATCAACGAAAATCATGTGAGAAAAACGTACAGCACAGGCAACAAAAATGAAAGCAGGAAACACAATTTAAAATTGGCCATATCATGTCACCGCTAATGAGAAAAGCACACCACATACTGGAAGGAAGCCAGGGTTATCAACTTTGAAAGTAACAAGTACCTTCGTTGGATCAGCAAAGCTTTGGGATCAAAAAACAAGCCCTGATGACCATCAGCAACGATGTGGGATGCCATCATCAGCAAGGCGCCAGGCAGCAGGGGTTGTAGTCATCCTCTGCTGCCTGGCAAACCTCAACAAGAACAGCTGGCAAGACACGTCACGGTAACATCATGTGACAAGACAAGACAAGATAAACTTTACTGTCATTACACAGACATGTGCAACAAATTTAGGATGATTAGACCAGTACAGTGTACAAGATATAAAACAATAACAATTAAAAAAAAAAAACTCTGAGGAAGGCTACAGGAGGTACCTGAAACATGTAAAGGTAAACAGCTAAATTACGTCTGTCTTACCACAGGAATAGAACATAACAGATTAAGCCTGAACGCCTGTGGACTATGAATCAACAAAGTAGTAGAAGATTTTTTATTTTTTTTTTAAAGAGGATTATTGTCTATTATTATAAATAGACACAGTGAATTTGGGATAAGCATAAATCTGAGGACATTGATGTGGCTTTTCCCGGACGAAATATTAAAGACAGCACAACGGTCATCCCAAAGTTGTTCATTTGTGTACTTTAACCTGTTCAGTAGATTGAGTTTGGTCTTGAAAGTCCAGTTTCTGAAAGGTCAGTCATGATAGTGAGCATGGAAGTGTGAATGTCCTCTGTCACTGCAAGTATTTTACAAGTTTGTTAAAACTTTATGAGTACAAGTATTTGTGTTCACATGACATCATATCTGCCTTATTAATTGTGTGACAGGAAGTGGTTAGCGACCTAGCTCATGATAAACCAGTGTTAGTGATGAATGTGTTCTTTATTCGTGGACAATCCCTTACATCTGAGTGCACGAAGTAATTTACAAAAAGACAGAGAAAAGTTTTTTATTGCAGTTGGTAAGCAAGAAACTAACAGCACTACGGTGAACTGAGCCAAGTTTACATTGAGCAGTTTCATTCACCAGGATGTCTTTACGATGAAGACGATATAGACTAGACTAGGAAGAATGTAGTCCAAGATACAGTGAAACACTCAATTTTGGTTTGATACACCAAATACATGTAGCAACTACGCTTTAAAAACACCATAGTAGAATGAATGAAAACGAATGAAAACTTTATTGTCACTGCAACAAAATTCTTTTTCCAGTCTAAACCCGTCCAAACAGGATCAGGCAGACTGAGGCAGCAGCCATTTTTATGGCGCACCAACCCAGCTGTTGTGTTGCTGTGCAGGTGTAAACAGGGCATGGGTTTGCAAGTGCAAGATGCCGTGACAGAGGTCATCGTCGCCAAAAGATTCCAGCTCAAGTTTTCATTAACAGCATTAACCTTGCATCTAAGACTATTTTACTCTGGAGCTTGTGTAAACCAGAAGGCAAAGCCTAACAAAACCTTTGCGTTTTACTGTTGTGTAAACTGGGCCTTACATAAGTAGAAACATGGCAGGATGTGTCTTGAGGGGGTCCTAATCTCAACTGCTTTCACCCATCCACACACAAAGAAGATACAGGCTTCCATGCTTTATTTTTTTTAGTGGATCCTGGAGAAATACCCTCTCATCTTGTCTGCACTACTGCTGTTATGTACAACAAAGTTACAATAAAGATTGATTCGATTTTGATTTGATCTGCTCTGGTGGGTAAAGTTTATCTAAAGAACCAGATAGTTCAAGATACTGAGGAACTGGTGTGACAGATATTTCATCAATTAAAAGCTTAAATCTTTACTGGATGATTTATGAGGATCAATGCTGGCAATTAACTCAACTTCTTTAAGGAATCAAGTGCATGAACTTACATTTAAACTTTGAAAATACTCAGATGTCTTGCACAGTAGCTATTTTGGTTTGTTTGAGCACCACTTTATTCACAAGTACCGAAGCCTAGAAAATTCATGTGATTTAATAATAGCAATAAATACACCCGACTCTCCAGTGTGTGCATAGGGAATGCCATCTTTAACTAGCTTTGCATACCAGGACATGAACAGAAGCTTCTTCAGCTGCTTGCTCTGGCTTACGCTTCAGGCAGATCCTCAAGAGAGAAGAATAAGAATTGCCCTACCTGGTGCAGATTGAAGTATTCGTCTGTTCATCATACAAGAGGCTAATGAGTAACATCAAGGACAACAACATGGCTGGAGTTCAAGAAGCAAACACATGAAACAAGTTTGGGAAGTTTGAAATTTAAATACTCTATAGCGCATATAGAAAAATAAATATGTGGCAATTGGAGTGCTGCTGATAAAAATCTAATGTGTGGCAAAGAAGGAGCCATAGATAAAGCAACTATTCAGACTTTTCCAGAATATCAATTAGTTGTGTTAACATACAAATATGCAGCTGCAAAAACAGCAAGATAGACAGACAATGCAATGTTATAATGAGTCATGTTTATCAAGGAGCAACTGTATAAGGGTGAATCAACCGCCCTGGAATACTCCAACACTCACTAATGTATTAGCAAAATGATTAAGCATGCTACACTCGCAGCCTTTGACCAATAGATTTTGAAGTGCCATTTCATGAAGTGTTTGCCACGGCAGCTTCATAATTCACATAAAAGGTTAAAATAGGCCTGTGACTGTGCTTGCCCTGGATAAATGCACAAGTATATCTTCATATGCTAATAGACACTTACAAACAGTAATTCATTGTCTACAGTTGGCTCAGCCCTGCAAATTTCCTCTTTCTAATTACAATTAAAATAGTCACGCTTGTTTTCATGCAGGATAAGCAAACCAGCAAAAAGCTGAGAATGGCTCACTTGTTTGTTGTGGTCATGATAACAAAAGAGTCTTCAAAAGCCATGGCGTGTATCCAGCCTGTCAGCGGGGGCAGAAGGTCATTTCTTTCTCTGGCTAGAATATTAGCAGCATGTCATACAGGGGTTACAAGGTTGCGGGTTCAAACCTCGCTACATAAACTGACATCTATTGAAACATTGATAAGGTGATAAAACTGTTGGATCAAAAACCTCAAGGATGTAAATACACTGCAGACCAGCAAGGATTGCATTAAATCAAGATAAAGAAGTGTCTACATTGCTGAGATTAAATGCAGTTAGCTTAGTTCCAGCTGAGTGCTAATAGAAGCCTATAGAGTCTGAAATGTATATCATAGTTTTATTATGGAACGATGGTGAGTGAGAGTTGGTTTCCTTTGGTAAGATGTGCTGTACACCCTGGAGGGGTCATCACAGGGTCAATTTAGAATTACCAATTACCATAACGAGCATATGTTCGGACTTTAGGAGGAAACTGGAACCTCTAGAGAACACCATGAAGGAACAAGCTCACAAAGAAAGACCCCAGCTTAGGGGCCATTGTCCTACAAGAGAGACTATCAACTACTTGACCACTGTGCTGCTTCTAGGTATGAAATTAGAATAATTTAATCACTTACAACTTAATCAACGGTAACATCACTAAAGCAGGAACTAATATTCTGGCTACCTACGGAAAATGATGCTGATGGTGTAATCTAGGGTTACTTTTAGACAGCTTACTTCATTGTGGTGCCTTGCTTCCCTTCAGTTAAATGTTGGATATTTCAGTTTCTTTGATGTGAGGTGGGCCCAAGAGCTCTCTGTCTAGAGAACCAGGTGGTTTCCTGTGGGTTCAGGTAAAGCTGAAAACTAATCAGAAAAGACCACCAGATAAGTGAATTTTTCCATCCATCCATCCATCCATCCATCCAAACGCACATTTTAATTCAGGGCCGCGGGGAAGCTGGAGCCATACCAGCAATTAGCAGGAAAGAGGCAGGGTGCACCCTGGACAGGTCAGCAGTTCATCGCAGGGCTAACAAAGAGACAAACAACTAATCACGCTCACAATCACTCTAAGGGCGAACCAAGGGGCGACCTTGGGTGACCAATTAACCTAACATGCATGTCTTTGGACTTTGGGAGGAAGCTGGATTACCCGGAGAGAACCAGTGCGTACACTGGGAGAGCATGTAAACTTCACACAAAAAGACCCTTGTTTGAACCCCTTCCCCCCTGCTGTGAGGAGAGTAAATCATCTAAAATAATTAAATCTCAAAGGTATCATGTAGTTCATGTATTGAAAGTCTAATGACACACACGACTGTCTAATGCACCCATAACAGAGTGTAAAAATTCACAAACTAGCTTTTGCATTGATATTTTTGAGGGTTGTTTTAAAAGAAAAACAAATCCCTTTTTCTTAACTCTAACTTAAAGACTTGCCTTTGTCAGGAGAGATTCTGATTTTCCAAACAGAGAGCTCTGACTGTCTACTGTATATAACTCACTGATTACTCTTTCCACATTTCACCAAATTCACTTAAAAAATAAATAAATATCCCTTTACAGTGGGATTAAGTTCAGGATATTACTATGTTACACTAAAAAAAATAAGCAAGATTATGAATTTTTTGTGTTTTGCTATTTAAATACACACATTTTAAAATAAATGAATTAAACATTTTAGTAGTGGTGCCATTTTAATGGTAATTCCAATATGAGGATGTATCTTTGGCAGTTGTGCAAAGCTGAGCAACTGAGTTGGATTAAAAATAAATTAAAAATCATAATTAGACACTTATCATAGAAAATTTAAGCAACAGTAAATTTCCATGTTGAGTGTGCACTCTGATAATGTCTGTTTACTGTTTTGGCATGAGGCTACCATGTGTCTGGTGTAAACATAAGGGGGAGAGGGCCCCCTTTATATCTGTTCCTGCAACAAAATGTCTTCTGTTCTTTCAACATGAGAGGAAAACTCTGGACAATATGGATAACTGTTGTCTATTTATATTGCCTATAAATAAATTGAAAGCATGAATGTTTTCAACAATTAGTCATGGATTATGGACCTTGTGAGAGAAAGTGTGCAGACTGGCGTGACAAGAGGCAGATGAAGGAAATGTAAAGAGATGAAAACAGATGATCATCTGTTGTGACCCTGAAAGGGTAGCAACCAAAAGATCAATGCTTTTCTAAGCAGGTGGTTCAACAAAAATATTTGATTATACTTCTTTGCAAATTTTAGTCTCTTTATCCATCTTCAACAACTGTAGACCAGTTGCCTTGACATCCATCCTCATGCAAGCCCTGAGAAGAAGTCATCAACTCCCACTTAAGCAAGCAAGTAGCATCTTTTGGGGTCCATTATAGTCTCTTTATGTGCTAAGGAGTTAAAGACATCATCATCAGCGGGGTCACATTTGCATGATCTCACTCGTCACTCCTCATCTCTGATAAGTCCTCATTCCTCATCCTCTGCATGCTCACACAGTCACTGAGTCGTCCAGTGGGTTTATACACTAAGAGATCATTTTTCTTTTTTTTTCTGTAAGTTTGTATCTGGTCAGTGTTGTGATACGTTTGTGATATGTCTTTTTGATTTGGTCATTATTTAAAAACTCTTAATCACTGGCTGCTCTGTTTATCTGTGGTGTGTTTATGTACAAATGTAGAAGTTTGTTGTCTGGTATTAGTGTGGATTGAAGGGTCGTTGTCTTCTGTCTGTGGTGTTTTTGTTTCTTCTTTCTGATTTCCCTTTAGCTTCTTTTTGCTGTCTTCTTTCCTCTTCTGTCCCCTCCGGTCGGGTCCAGCAAGTTTACATAGATTCCATGATCCAAAGTAAATAAATAACAGTGAATAAATAAATGAAAGAATCAGACTATCAAGAGGAGCCTTATAACCATAAGCCTTCCCTTGGCAAAGCAAATTTGTTCGGCACAATACAGGAACCAGACTATCATTCTGCTTGTTATGATGCTGGACAAGACAGGTTAAAAGATAAATTAATAAATAAATAAACAATTAACACAAGATTAAATAACATCCAAACGGATGAGTTAGAAAAACATTCACACACACCCCCCCACCCCCCCCACAGTTGTCATAAAGACAAACTTGACCTATTAATCATAAACAGGATTTTTGTAGCAGGCCTTAAACAAGTTTATTTCTGCTGTGAAGTTGTTCTTTTTAACATGGGAGTTTATGGGGATTGACTTTGTTTTGGAGCCAGCCTCTAGTGGATGAGGGGTGAATTGCAATTTTTTTGCTTCACATTTTACCGGCAAAGGTTGCTGCTTGGTGGGAAGCTGAAACAAATAGAGGTGAGTAATAAAATACAGGATTTTACAATCGACTGGAATACCTGACCACAATCTGAGGCTGAAAGTTGGTCAGTTAGCTCTGCAGTGTGGGTATGCAAGTTATGAACAAACTGATAAAACTGAAAAAAAGTTTTGCTTTCGGAGCTTCTTTGCTACAGACTATCGTTGGGCCAACACAACCTCTGTGAATCTTTGTCAGGACAAATAAATGTTCCCACGAATGGAGCAGTGTATGCGTGTATTACACAATGTATCAGCAAATTCCACTGGATTTCCATGGGACTGAAATGCTTACTGCCAAGGGTAGTCATTGCACGGATGCTCATTAGAGTCTCAGTGCAATCATGGGTAAGTGACAGTGAGCCTGATAGATGCAGGCACAAAGATGCAGTCCCAGTCAGGGTTTTTAGGTAACAGTGCAAAGGGCGAAAGAAAGGTCAAAACACCCCTAAAGTACAAAAAAATCCTGATTTTAAATTTCCTATCCCATCCACCTGTATCTTAAAGTTCCACATTGTTTCAGCAGCATCTGCCTTTGTGTTAGCTGTAACACGCTGACAAAGAACACAAAATTACATTTCATGACAAGCTTATGAAAATTTCAGGTCAGTGCTTCACACTACCTCATTTATCTTACCAACAGCAAGTCTTCAACAACCTGATTCATTCATCTAAAATGTCCTTATTTGTAAAGCTGGAGAAATGAGCTTGCTATGTTATGCTAATAGCTATAAGAGAAGTCTGGTAAATTACAAAGCAGAAGGATGACAAGGCTAATTTTCCTGCAGTCTGACTGATGACAAGCTCCGCTGAACTCAGTGATCTCATGGATTTTTACAGTAATTTAGTGCACTGCTTTTAAGTCTTCATGTGGACTGCTGGGAAAAGGTGGTACACCAATACTTATTCTCTTGCAGTTATTCCAAACCTGGAGAGCTTTTGTTGTGCATGCATCTTAATGCATTGATTTATCCTGCATTTGAACAAGATTGAGGAAGAATTTAAGTCACATTTTGCCATTATTGTGGAGTAGATGTCCATCATGGTAACAGATCTCTTCATTCCCAGGCACAAGTGCATAGATACCTTGGCTGCGAAGATAAAGTTCCTCAATTTAAAACCGAGTCAAAGTCAAAGAAATATTTCCAGGATGGAAAAAGGATGTAAAGTTTTGGATTATCAAAGAATATGTAGTTGCACCCAGACTGTCCAAATACTCGGTTTTAAGGTGGTTTTCTTTCCCATCAATTACAAACATGATCTAAAATCTTGTGCTAACCCAGAGACTGCCATTCATGCCAGATGCTCAGTGAAGTTAGATGTTAAAGGATTCCAACTGCTGCTGTGCTATTCCATTACAACCTCTTTGAAAATGTGATTACATGACAGGCTCATTTTTTCTTTAATCCGGTCTGTAATCAGTTTATCCTTCTCTCTTTTATCTAATTAAAACATTGTTGAGAAACTTCTTTTTGACAGGAAAGCTTCTCTTGTTAACCTTACATAAATAAGCCAGTGGGGGCTGACCAAAGATGAGAAAACTTAACTGCTTTTACATCATTGGGATCATATACCGGGGTACACAACACAAAGTGTAACCCAGCCTGATATTATAGCCCCTGTGTGGTTTAATCTGGCTTTCTTCACTTTTTAAACACCCTTTCTCCCCATCAACCAAGAGAACTGCCCACGCTGTTTATGCTTTCATTTTAATTTGACTCTTTATAAGTTCAGAGGTTTTTACAGTTAAAGGGGCTGAAATACTTATTACGTATACTTGCCCTTTAGCTAACAACCACCCACTCATTTATTATTCTAAATCCAAAATAGCACGAATGTTTATCCTAAACACTGACGTCTTTGTCTTTCTGTGAGTCATACAACAGTGAAAATATTTTAAGAACTCTCATGTTTTCCACACAAATTTGTCTTAATAATTTGTCTATACACAGTTATTTACAATAACAAGGCAAAAGTGGTCTGCATCAAAACTGAAACATTGAAATAATCCATTTATATAATCATTTAGATCGCCTCAATATCCAGGTAAAGCACATTTGGCAGCTTTTCCAGACTTTATTCTCTTTGGTAGCTCGGCAAACTTTCCATTTGGACGATTCTCCTTTTCATCTTCATTTCACAGAAATGTTCAAGTTTAACCTGCTGGATTTTCAGTTCAGGCATCTTTAGAGAAGCTTTAGTAGCTAGACTCTTGGTAGAACACCATGATTTCACCATGTCTTAAAAAAATCTGGAATATTTATTTATTTTTAACCCAGTGTTCAGTCCCATATTTAATGGCTCTGCAGTATTTAGGACCATTTATCAGTTCTGGCTCTGATCAAGATTGATGTCAACACAATACTATTAAGAAAATTAGGGTTGATCTCAATTAAAATTAAAATTAAAAACTAAAATATTGGGTCTTATAGGGCTGTCACTTTAAAAAAGTATACTAATAATGACACAAAGGGCCTCGTGTCTTTTACTACGAATTATGACACAGCTGTTGTAACCGTTTTGCTTTGTTTTAAAGCAGTCCTATCCTGGCAGCCACGGCTTTCTTTAACTCATTCTCTCCTATGTTTCAGCCCAGTTTTGTTCTTCAGTGGCAGGTCATTGTATTGGTTTTTGGGGGGTTTTTCATCCCTTTTACTGGTAGTTAGCAACCAGCTTAGAGGTGCATTACTGGTGGAGCTGAGAGATGCACAGCTGACTGCTGGCTAATGTGTATGTTGTTTTATGTTTTATGCAACACATAAAACCTTTTTGGGTGCATGAATGGTCATGTTCAGTAACTGGGCTGCAACATAATTGTGGTGATCAAGTTTCTCCTCAAGGGTCCATACTTTTTCTTTTGCTCCTCACCTTCTTTCAGGTGTTGTGATTTTCGGAATGGACACTAATCCAGTTAAATGCATTAACAAATTTCTGGACTGCACATATTTGGCTGCAGAGGGATCTGGTGGACCCTCCCAGACTGCTTATCTACTTTGCTTCGTAAAGGCCTTGCAGTCAAAAACACACACATAGCCAAAATTCCCTAGAAGTTGTCCCACATTGGTTGGGCAGGAAGTCCCTCGGGGATAATAAACATCTTCCTTTTTAGAACGACATAGACCTCTGTGTTTTGGGAAACTTTCAATGCCATCTATCCATTTTCTATGGCTTATCTGGGGTCAGGTCGCGGGGGCAGCCGCAAGGAAGCCCAGACTTCCCTTTCCCCAGCCACGTCCTCCAGCTCATCCAGGAGAATCGCAAGGTGTTTGCAGACCAGTTAAAAGGCAATAGTCTTTCTAGTATGTCTTGGATCTTCCTGGGGTCTCCACCTAGTGACATGCCTGGAACACTTCTTCAGGGGAGGCATCCTAACCAGATGCCCAAGCCACCTCATCTGATTCCCGTCGATGCAGAGGAGCTGAGCCCTCTCTGAGTCCCTACCGGATCGCCGAGCTTCTCACCCTATCTATTTAATAAGGTCAATGTATAACAATAAAGTTGAAGAAGGAGCTCAAAACAAAAACCACAAACATGATATGATGGACCAAAACTCAGTTGTGAGCACTGTTAAGGGTCAAAACTATAATGACAAAAGATGTTTTTGAATACAAATGTTAGAACAAATATGACTGGATCAATGTTGGTTTTGACCATTTTGATACAAGTACTTTTTATTTCAGAAATATTTACCATAAATCTAAATGTTTTTTTTAAATCTCACACAAGCAAGTTGCCAAGGAGAGCCACAGGAGCCTTCTCTTGGCAGCTGAGCTGCTGCAGTGGAGCAGTAGGAGTTCAAAAGCCTTGCTGAGTACAAGGCTCAGGGAAGGGAACATAGTTTTCCCAGCTGAATCTAAAAGTTAAAGCCCAAAGCTGCTAGTTTGAAATCCTACATCTCAAGAAAGTCTAGTCATGCGCTGTTTGTGGAATTTCAGAGGAGTTTCTTGCCACAGACTGAATTTCACCAGTAAACTGCAGGGATGTAGTTTTTGTATGCAAAAGAAAAATTAAATGTTTTTAAATCAAAAACCGAGACCCGTCACTAAGCAATCCTGCTTATTGAAAGAAATAATTGAGAAGGGCTATCGGGCAGAGTGTGCTCAATCATGATGGTTCGAGCAGGTCAGGAGCAAAAAAAATCCACTTGACAGAAGAGTCATTATGATGTGAGAGTCCAGGAGGGAGCTGGAGGAAAGTCATGTATAAAAAAGTGAGCTTACCTGAAACAAGACCATACTCTTTCCCCCCTTAATGTCAGCTAAACTGCCTAACGGCACATTGGTGCATATTTTAGCTGGAAGGTCTAATGGCAACAATGAGCAGGTTGTTGTAGGAGTGTGACAAAAAGCACCTAAAAAATGAAAATGCACTTCTATTAAACATCCATGAGTCATCAAGAGCCTGTAATAATATTTAAAAATGGATAGTTTTTCTTCAAACAACTTTCCTAGGCGATGCCAGTCACAATAAATACAAAGGCTCAAAGGCTGCAGCATGCAACAGAATTTTAAGGCCCTGTTTTAGGGTTTATACTCGGATTAATGGCCGGAAATGTCCATCCTGGTCTGGGAGATGCTGGGTGAACAGAGTCCTTCCTAACAGGGATTGTGTAACTTCTGGGAACTGTTGATTTTTTTTTTGTTTTGTTTAATGTAAAAGCAGAAGGATTACATCCTCAGAGATTCACCTGACCTGCCCTCCTCTTCTCTGCTGTCCCCTGCTGAACTAACGCAGCTGATTGGACTTCACAAACAGAAGGGAATTACAGCACTGCACGGATTGATATTGTTTCAGAGCTGCTTGGCATGCAGAGGTCTGATAAACAAGTGGAGCCTTTTGCTTCCAATTCATACTCTGAGGTCGGCAGCAGATGTGAATCTTCAAGGTCTTAATCTCTATATCTGTGGTAGAATCAACATCCTCGCTAATCTGACACTAGCTATGTGTAGTTATACCATGCTATAGCAGAATACCAGTCTAAGCTGCCATGGAGCTTTAAAGCCAAATGAGTTTTAATATTAAGTTTACCACAGAGAAAAATACATCAGTTTACTAGCAAAGCAGCTGACAGCCACAAAATATTTAAACTTCAAAAAGCAGACAAAAAGCATGATACACAGAAATCAGCGCAAAATAGTCCAATTTAGCTACCAAATCGGCCATAAGAGCATTGTTTTCTATAATATTTCATGTTTAAATGAAAGAACATTGTGCAATAGAAAACCGTAATTAAATTCTGAGCATTTCTGTCCTGTGGAGGCAAAGCTTTGAATGCTTAGTAAATTATTTTGAGGACCACGCACCACACTTGTTTCGTCTGACAATGCAATTACTTAAATGGAATATTGTGGAAAACTGTGGAGAGAAAGACAATGATGAAGCAGTAATCCAATTTCTCCACAGCAGCTTCCATTGTTCTCTTAAAAAGGCTTTGTTTTTATAGTCTGGATCAACTCTCATTCCAATCCATCTCTCCATTGAGGAATATTTTGCAGAGGCAAGGATAAATTAGAAAGATAATATTTCTGCACAACTGAAACACTGATAGGAGAGAGTGCTTTTGTGTCACGCTAGCTCTTTAGGAATAAAATAATAAATCTCTAGAATGTCGTGGCTGCATAATGAAGCACAGATCAAGTTAAAAAACCTCGCCTTCCATTTTAAATCCATAAGAACTTCCTCCTAATGTGCTCCTCTCAACTTCATTTTGCCTCTCGCCTTTCTTGACTTCAGTCACAACTTTAAAAACGTTCAGACTAAAACCGGTCAATTAACATCCCAGCCTTTACCTTGTCATACGGACTTCTGCAAAGGAGGAACCATCAATGCAGGCCAGCAGGTGTTAAGCTCCTCTTTTGAAGATTATGCCACACTTTACAGTATCCTGGCCTACACACTAGGCACTCTCCTCTAATCTACTACTGCAGGCTTTTGATAGCCCTGCTGAGTTTTTCTTTTTCTTGTATTTTTAATCACAGCTAATGATTAAAACTAAGGTACAGATACAGAAATTAGACTGAAGGAGGAGAGGGAAGGTTGAGGTAAAGAATTAAAACTAGTGCTATTTTAAAACTGTACGTCAGCTGACTCAATATCTTAGGTTTAAATTTCCCAGAGAGAAAAAAAATTAACTGATAATCACAGTTTCCCCCGTCACACTGGAGGAGAACGAAGTTCCTATCTGGCACTGGCTGTTAATGCTCCAGCAGCTTTTGTAAGAAAGTTAATGTGTGGTCCCTTCTTTCATGTCTCTCCTCCCTGATTCAGAATAATCTCGGAGATAAAATATAAACATGACTGGTAGTTACAAAAACTTGATAGAAATTATTTACAACCATCTGCCATGTAATAGTGTGAAAAAAGGTGTACTGTGCCAAACGTTTAAGCTACCCCTTTCTTTATTTTCTTCTTCCTATGAGCCCGAGTCTCTTGTGTCCTTTTGAAGTGGCCTCAGGCAAAACTTCTCCAGGCTTTCTGAAGGTCTTCGAGAGTTTTATTTTATTTTTTTTTCTCACCGACTGCTTTTTCACTCATTTTCAGTCCATTTTCCGTCCTGACCTTTTCAGAGAAGTTTGCTTTTTTCACTGAACACTGACCTATGAACCATTCAAGCATCAAATCACATAAAATCTAACTTTATTTATAAAGCACTTTTCATAAAAAAGCAGAAGAAAGTGTTTTATATAATAAAAATTATTTTTGACTATGTAAAAAAAAAAGAATTCGAAAAGTTAAAAGTACAGTGGAAAAGACAACAAGAATACTTAGGAAGAAAGCATGTAGCTAATAAGTATAGTTGCAAGTTTTTGTGTTTTTGAATAGTGATTTAAAAATCAAGAAATTAAATAGTTTATACAACTCATCTTGATATAAAATCAAATCAAACTTTATTTATATAGCACTTTCTGTACCACAGACAACACAAAGTGTTTCACATGATTAAAAACACTTAAACATATTAAAAATAAAACAAGTTTCCATACATCAGATTTAAAAAATAAAAACACTCATACACACATGTATACACAGACATAGGAGTAAGGGGGGGGGGGGGGGGGGGGGAGGGGGGGGGGGGGGGGGGGGGGGGGGGGGAGACTAGAGGAGAAGAAATAAAAGATACATCGTCCCTTCTATTAATCTCTGAACATGGAGTGCATCCATTAGATAACGATTTTCTCCCAAAATGATCATGCAAAGTACAATAACTGTTACCTGATATCCAACCAATGCTGCTGCTACTTGAGAAAAGATAGAACTGCTGAGCTCGGAGATGGAGGCTAAACAAAAAGTATTTTTTGGTTGTTTTCATCTGATGTTTAAACTGAGACATTTTATCATTTCATGGAAAATATGAGCTGATAATGAATCTGATGGCAACAGCACATCTGTACAAAGGAACAGGAGCAACAAAAGGCTGGAAATGTAAAAGCTGGAGGAGCATTTGATAACTAATCAGGTTAACTAGCAACAGGTCGGTGCCATGACTGGGTATAAAAGGAACATTTCAGAGAGGCAGTCTCTCAGATGGAACGATGGACAGAGGTTCACCAATCTGAGACTAACTGGGTGTAAGAATTGTGGAACAATTTCAGAAAAATGTTATTCAACATGAAATTGAAAAGACTTTTTCAGTTATCTATGTAGTGAATCAGAAGGAATCTCTGTGTCCATGGGATAAGACTGAGGGTCAGAGTGAATGCTGCATTAAAAGCAGGCATGATTCTCTACTGAAAATCACTGCATGGACTCAGGGAAACCTCCAAAAATCACTGTCTGTGAACACAGTTCACCCATAAACCCACTAATGCAAGTTAAAGCTCCATCATGCAAAGAAGAAGGCAGATGTGAACAGGATCCAGAAACACAACAGCATGACTTCAAACGATAAGAGTCCAGCTGCTGAACTGGCCTGCCTGCAGTCCAGACCTTTCACCAATACAGAACATCTGGAGCATCATGAAAGCAGAAATCCAGCGACCAAGGTCCAGGACTGTAGAGCAGCTAGGATCCTGCATCAGACCAGAATTGGACAACATTTCTCTCCAAAAACTCCAGAACTGGTCTCATCACTTCCCAGACGTATCCAGACAGCTGTTAGAAGAAGAGGAGATGCTACACCATGCTGAACATCACCCTGGAACTACTTTTTACATCGTGCCAAACGTCACCCTGAAACTACTTTTTACACCATGCCGAACGTCACCCAGGAACTACTTTTTACACCGTGCGGAACGTCACCCTGGAACTACTTTTTACACAGTGCGGAACGTCACCCTGGAACTACTTTTTACACAGTGCGGAACGTCACCCAGGAACTACTTTTTACACCATGCCGAACGTCACCCAGGAACTACTTTTACACCGTGAGGAACGTCACCCTGGAACTACTTTTTACACCGTGCGGAACGTCACCATGGAACTACTTTTTACACCGTGCGGAACGTAACCCAGGAACTACTTTTTACACTGTGCGGAACGTCACCCTGGAACTACTTTTTACACCGTGCGGAACGCCACCCAGGAACTACTTTTTACACCGTGCCGAAGGTCTCCCTGGAACTACTTTTTACACCGTGCCGAACATCACCCTGGAACTACTTTTTACACAGTGCGGAACGACACCTAGGAACTACTTTTTACACCATGCGGAACGTCACCCAGGAACTACTTTTTACACCGTGCGGAACGCCACCCAGGAACTACTTTTTACACCGTGCCGAAGGTCTCCCTGGAACTACTTTTTACACCGTGCCGAACATCACCCTGGAACTACTTTTTACAGACGTGTTGCTGCCGTCAGATTCACTATCAGCTCGTATTTTCCATAAAAGAGTAACATGTCTCAGTTATGTGTTTCATCGGAAATAAAATAACTCATGAGTGAAAGTTCGAGACCGTTGGAGAAATCGAGCTTCTTTTGGAATAAAACACTAAAACCTATCCCTTATTCTTCCACCGGAGCATCAATATGAGGAGCTCAGGTCTTTGTTTGTTCTGTTCCATAATGAAGAAGTAATAAGCAGTTGCACAAGCTGCTGATTAACTTTTTCCAGCAGATTGTAGAGCTCCTGCAGATGCCATGCACTTGTTTCTTCCCTCTCCTGGTCTGTGTGGGCATCTGTTTGGGTGTGTGTTCACTTCTTGTGTTTACATCCTGCATGAATGAGAGGAATGCATAAGGAGCCTTTCAATAGGACTTTCCATAAAAACAAGGGAGTTAAGAGCGGCCTCTTAACCTCAGGGGTGTAATAGGATTTCCTTTGTAGTGAAGAACTAATAAGACCATTGGACAGTGATTGATGAAGCGCTCCTCAGGAAGTGACAACTCAATTGTTCTTTCCTTAATAGTCTCTTCTAAGTGAATCAATCTAAGCTTTGCAGAGGAGCCTGTGGGTTACAGCGTACACAGATAAAATCTGCATGAGGAGCGGTGGTATTGTGTCATGTGATCATGATACCAGATTGAATTCATGGTGAAAATCGCCTGTCATTGATTATTATTACCCAACCTTTACAAAGTAAACTGTACGGTGCAAAGGTCCAGTCAACTTCCATTCAGTCTCATTCACCAACCGTTCCCACAAACACATGTTCAGAGGTCCAACTCATGAACTTTAGACAATGATTGTAAAATCTTGGATCTTGTTTTTAGCTAAGAACATATCCTACGAAGACTCGGGAGTGCCTGCATCTGAGTGCTGATATGTGTGAAGAGAACAAAGATACAGTCCCACAATCGTGTCTGTAAAATAACTTTAAGGCATTCATGAATCAATTTTTGAAAAATAAATAGCACGGTGTCTTTTTTTATTAAAATTTAGAAGGTTCTGTTCTGTAGAATGATTAGTTTTATTAGAAGATGGAGGTTATACCCTGACGTCTTGGTTATAAAGATATGAACATTTGTTCTATGGTGTACCACATTCCTCTGTATCCACGACGCCACCAGGATGTGATCGTGATGCGTTCGTGGGACCAGACTGCAGGATGCTGTCCAAGTTCAGGACAAATTAGTTTTTCTTTTGTAAATAAAAAAATAAAATCAGAATCTCTCGGTGTGATTATTTATAACCACTTCACAGAGCAACTTTGAAATAGAACGTCTCTGTTCTACGTCCCCTGACAGCGACTAACGCAGCGTCCGTCTTCATCTTCCAGTCAGACAGTAAAAGTCCATCACGTTGTCAAGTTAAACTTTATTTCTATAGAACATTTACAACAACCCGGTCGCCCCAAGTGCCGTAGAATAAAAATAAAACGATAAAAGAATGAAAACAATCAATACATGTTGACTCCTGTCCTATCTCTGGCCCTCTCGTTCTCCGTCTTTCCTCTCTTCTTCTGATAATGTCTTTCTCTTTCTTTGCTGAATCAGCCTGTTCAAACACAGATAGTGACTTTTTTTCCTCAACCAATCAGTGGATTGCAGAGTATCAAGCTTCACCCTTTGGGGTTGGATCGGTTAGATTGGTAACCCAACGGAAGGGTCCCAAGAAAGTTAGTCGCGTTGGATATTAGGGTATCTTTCCCAGTTTTTTGCATGTAAAAAACGCCCCGCCGCCCTTGGTGGAAACGAGGCTTCAGGTGACAACATCATGGGCCTTCCCTCCTTCTCAACGCCTCCACCCGGTCCTCTGCTCTACCAGCAGAGCCAAGCAACGAGTCTGCATGAAGATTACACTGTAAGCTTTGATTTTTAGACAAAATATTTAAAGATGAGGGACACAGAAATCCTCCAGATATAAATATGTTTTCAGAAATAAAGGCATGGGGTGCTTTGTGCTGAAGACAACCCACCCCCAACCCCCAATTCTCTCACTCCAACAAACACAGACACTGACACTCTATAAGACTATAAACACACCGTGCAGTCTAAACCTATCCACACAGAAGGCTTTGATTGCAAAGTCATCAGACCAGCTTGGTGATAGCAAGCTTCTTTCTTTCTTTCTTTTTTTAAGTATGAGTTGCATCAAGATATGAATCTGTAATAAAGATTAAGCCTTTGATTTGTACAAGTTAAGAAGAGCTCAGAAATCATCAACCAAAGGGAGATCAAAGTCAGCCTCGGCCTCTCTCGTTCTGCAGGCTAACAAGCTGGATCACTGTTTGATCTAAAGTGCTGCGCTACCTCTGCACTTGTACTTGTGCTTGCATAGAGGTGACACACAGGAGTCTTTCAACCCAGTAAAAGCCTCTGTAATTCTGAATAAATGAGTGTGTGTGAATGTAGTTAAAAGTGTAAAGTGCTTTACATGTTTAGCAAGACAAGAAAAAACTCTTTTTTTCTCAATTTCCATTTATCCAAAATATCATTGAGTTAAACACAAGACTCAAAAGGACAACTTTCCTAAAATTCCTAAAAACAGGTCACTGCGCCCCCCCCCCCCCCCAAAAAAAAAATAAAAAATAAAAAATAAAAAATAAATTAGGCAACAGCATGTTGACTGTTGTGTAGCATCCTCTCTTCTGGACCTTTAGGAGAGGAAAGCCTTCCTGTTCCTGTCTGGTCTTGTCTTGCTGAAATATGCAAAGCCTTCCCTGAGAAGATGTGGACATTGCTCTGCAGAAGCAACAGACACCATCAGAGAAGTAGGCTTTTAGGTGCTGCCCACAACTGGACGGTCCCTGTGTATTCAGGATGATACTTGGGTCAGTCGCACAGAGCTGAGTATGAGGGAAAAGGTTTGTTGCAATCCAGTTGCAGAGGAAAAGACTGGAGATGAGCAGAGGAATGATGATGGTGTGGAAGGCAGGTCTGGTTGGGCCGACTGGAAGGCCAAGCAGGCAGAAATACTGCTGCTGATTTCGGATGAGATGCAGGTGAAGATCCTGGTTGCCGAGGAAACAGGCCTACCACAACCATACACCAGAGCAGGGACACGGACCACACCAGTCCCTTTCTTCTTTGGTGTAGATCAGCGGCTAGCAAGAAGCTGTGGACCCCCCAGCCCCACCCCGGGCTGGAACCATGCTTAGCTTTATGCTTACATTGGCCCGCTTCTCACCATAAGGGTTACATCCTGGCTGAGTCCTGTCCTTTGATAAAATCAAGATAACTATGAGCATACAGCCTTAGTTTTTCACGATTCATCATGGAACGGAGCTGGAAAAATCAGGGTTGCGAGGTTAGACATGAATTACTCCTCCACTATGGAGGAGAATCTTCTGGTGTCATGGTCCTCGCCTGTGGGACAGCCTTCCAGAGGACTGGAGGGAAGCTGGAAGTGTGGATATTTTTAAAAGAAAGATTTAAACTTACCTTTTTTAGTAAAGCTAGACCTTAATTTTTTGTGTTTTACTTGCATCTATTACTTCATTAATCTCTTGTTAAATTTACTTTATTATTTTCTGATTGTGTTTAACCAATTTACCAATTTATTTAGTTAACTTACACTATAACACATTAACTTGCAGAACTTGTAGAAATGAATAAATAATACATAACCCATATTTTTTAAACCATTTTCCCCCATTCCTTTTTTCCAGTGTCATATTTTATTTGACTTATTTTGTCATATTTTTGCATCATTTTATGTGTAAGTGTGTGTTTATATTGTCAATGTAAAACAAACTTCTTCCACCTCACGTTTGTCTGAAAGAAGAAACTCTTAATATTATTTGAAAAAAGGAGACAGAATTAACCTTTTTGATTTAGAAAGTCCAACAACCACAACATACACTGACCTGGAATAATCCTCCAGCATTCATCTAGCTCTCCTGCCTCTAACTGTGGCGTTCACACTGGTTTCATTTAATGGGTTTACTTACGGAGGACGTAGAGTTCAACAATAAAACAGACCATGATAGCAACTCAAGGGTTAAGCCAGTGAACTCACCCTGGAAAAGTACATGTTAGGTTTATGGGTATACTGGATTATAATAATTTTGTATGAATCCCATGAGGATTCCTGCTGTCGTGCTAATGAAAATACTGCTATTGTGATGACTGCAGCAGGGGGAAAGGCGGTCTTCTTTTATTGCCCGTTTACTTCATGTAATTTTGTGTTTGTGGTTAATGTGTGTGTGATGGATGTGACTCCCTTTGCTGTCTCTTCATGTAGCTGCCATCCATCTCATGAAACATTTTATTATCCCCTGAATTCTCCACAGTCCAGACTGTTGTTCTCCATCCATCAGGTCCACAGCCATCCAGCCTGCCCTCAGTCCTGTCAGCCACCATCCAGACTTGGATCGCAGCATCAACCTGTTACGGAAAATTTTCCTAAACGTTACCACTCTGCTTCTTTCAGAGGTCAGTCACCTCAAAACACTCCTGCAGGTCAATGTATAAACAGATCAAGCCCAGTTCCCCCCCCCCCCCCCCCCCCTGCAGGTAACAGAGGTGGTATGTAATCTCAGACCGCAAGAAAAGCTATGACCCTAAACCTTACCCTGGGGATCAGGGAGGATGCAGGGGGGGGTTACTGTGGTGCCGCCTGGTGTTTCACCTTCACCACGGTGCATGTGGTGCTGCAGAGGTAATAGCTCAGCTGATTGAAGCTTGAAGAGTGAAGGTCTTCCAGGTGCAGGAGGGGGAAAGAAGAGGAGAGGGGGGGGGGGGGGGGGGGGGGGGGGTGGGGGAAAAGAAAAAAGAAAAGGAAAG
>JBAMHW010000014.1:26105308-26115448 GCA_037177495.1 Rhadinocentrus ornatus
ACAAGTGGAAAAAAAAAAAAGGTTCCGGCCATGAAGTTGAAAAAAAAAAAAAAACAAGACACAAACGTAGAAAAAAACAAACAAACCAACCCCCCCCCCCCCCCCCCCAACTTTCTGTACAAGCATGACTCACTAACTTCTGTCTCTAAACTAAATGTTGCTATATAAAAAAAAAACTAAAAGATAAAGATAAACATGCTGCTGGTGAAGTGCAGATTGGAAGCAGATAAAGGCATGCCAAGAACACGGACACCGAGACCAGATGATCCACGCAAGCTTGGTTGACTTCTGCCTGTACCTCCCCCATCCGTTGAAGAACTTGTATGAACACAAGTGAAAAGGGGTCTCGGTAAGAACATTTTACTTTTATCTACAATGTCCGAATTATAATACAGTATATAGCTTAAACTATTGCAAATAGCTATGATTTTACTAATTATATACGTGCTACAAGAAATTATATATATCTTTTTGCTTCGTTATGCCAATGGTAAGTAAATGTGCCATTAGAGGTATTAATTCACCCAACAATATGAAAAACAAGTGGAAAAAATTATCAAACGCACCAATGTTGAAATTAAACATTACTTATGGACAAAATACTGATTCCCTACTTTGCACAAATTGAAACAAATATTTTTGTGGTATTAAAAAAGAAAGCCAACATCTTAATTTGCATGAGTCTTAAAATTGCGCTTGTTATTGTAATTTATTTTCCATAAGTAAAAACTGTACAAATCTATTTAATTGAGAATTGGCAGAAATGTTAGTAGTTTGAAGCAAAAACCCCAAAACATCTTACAATTGTCAACACATAATTTGAAAAAGCAAAACAAAAGAAACTGAAAGAGAGAAACTGATCTAATTTCTTTTAGATGGTATATGTGAGGTCGCATTCAACCAAAAACGCGTTCAGAAGTGGTAGATTTCCAAACAGTTAGAAAGGTAAAGCTTCAGTGCAGATAACTTTCCAGGTGGCAAAGAGAAAACTCTCCCTGCCCTGGATGTGGCCAACAGCTATTTCAGCGGCACTATTGGGGGCTTGTCACAAAGGCATCCTCATTGATATCCTTATCTTTGAACTCTTACGATCTCCCACAATTAACTCGTCAACACTTCAGCAACCACATAGCCAATCATGGTAGACCTTCCCCAACCCCAGTCCTCCATCCTTCTTTCCTCGCACTCCGGTTATGCAACTTAGTTTTCTCAAGCTGATGAGAAGAGAGTACTCTGGTCTATTTTAGGGACACTTTTATATCCATTTACTCTTGTGTGCTGTGCATCCCTTTGGAATAAATCACTGCCGTGTCAAACACGGCTATCTTAATTACTTCTAGGTCAATCACGGATGGATAAATATTCTTGATCAACATCTTGGCCTATTAATTTGACTAAACAGCCTGTGGCGATTGTCACCACCACACCAATAAAAATAAAAGTACAATAATCCCCACCAAACCTTTTCAATACTAAATAGTGAATTTACATTACCATTATTAAAATGATGAGTTTACTTTTTGGAACTACTACACTTAAGATTAAAATGTAATATGCAAGTCACAGTGCATCTAATACACTACTTTGCTATACTTTGTTAAACTGTTTTAATCAGGTTGAAAATTCAGCACCAATCCTCCCTCTGTGCAAGGACATTGTCAGACCTACCGTTGTCATAAAAGCTACCCCCCTCAACCCCATTACTGCATCTAATAATTATTTCCATAACTGCAATGAACAAGAAAAAGTGACAAATGTGAAAGTGAAAATGAAAATTTGTATTCAGTCAGTGGTGTTTGCCACAGATAAATCGGCAAGGATTGACCATCTGTTGTGCAATCAAAATATCGCGCCCTTTGTATAGATTTGTGGCGTTATTTTATTTAATTTTTGTAGATAATGGGCTTTGGTCTATGGGGATTTTGTTGTGCGTATATACTGTGTATTGCTGCTGTTAGATCAGTTATATTTATTTTGCAGGCCAAAGCGTGTTGTCAGGGTCTGCTGGGAACGTCTGGTGGAGTCCCCTGTCAGAAAGAGTTTCAACTCCCATCTCCAGCAGAGCTTCAACCATGTCCGAGTGGGTTCCGTGCCGCTATTGTTGAGGCGGCCAGCCGCAGCTGTGGACGCAAAGTCGTTGGTGTTTGTCGTGATGGTAACCCCCAAACTTGTTGGTGGACACCAGCAGTGAGGTATGCTGTCAGGCTGAAGAAGGAGTCCTATCGGGGCTTTTTGGCCTGTGGAACTCCAGAGGCAGCTGATGAGCGGGCTAAGCGGAATGCAGCTTCGGTGGTCACTGAGGCAAAAAGTTTGCAGAGGCCATGGAGAATGACTTCCGGACGGCTTCGAGGAGATTCTGGTCCACCATCCGGCGGCTCAGAAGGGGAAAGCAGTGTCTTGTCAATATTGTGTACAGTGGGGATGGGGGGCTGCTGACCTCGACTCGGGATGTTATGAGGCGGTGGAGGGAAGACCTTCTCAATCCCACCAACTTGTCTTGCAATGAGGAAGCAGAGTCTGGGGACTCTTGTGTTGGCTCACCCATCTCTGGGGCTGAGGTTGCTGAGGTGGTTAAAAAGCTCCTCAGTTTTCGTCTCCTGGTTTACGTCCCAGTCGTGGAACAGTGGACCAGCTCTACACCCTTATCAGGGTCTTGGAGGGGGCATGGGAGTTTGCTCAACCCGCCTACATGTGCTTTGTGGACTTGGAGAAGGCGTTCGACCGTGTCCCCCGGGAAATTCTGTGGGGGGTACTCCGGGAGGATGGAGTGCCGGACCCCTTTGTACAAGCTGTCCGGTCCCTGTACGACTGGTGTCAGAGCTTGGTCCACATTGCTGGCAGTAAATCTGAATCATATCCGGTGAGGGTTGGACTCTACCAAGGCTGCCCTTTGTCACAGATTCTGTTTGTAACTTTTATGGACAGAATTTCTAGGCGCAGCCGACGTGTTGAGGGGATCCAGTTTGGTGGCCTCAGGATTGGGTCTCTGCTCTTTTCGGATGATGTGGTTCTGTTGGCTTCATCGGGCCATGATCTTCAGCTCTCGCTGGAGCAATTCGCAGCCGAGTGTGAAGCGGCTGGGATGAAAATCAGCACTTCCAAAGCTGTGGGTGGTGACCGAAAGAACAAGATCGCGAATACAAGCAGCCGAAATGAGTTTTCTCCGCAGGGTGGCAGGGCTCTCCCTTAGGGATAGGGTGAGAAGCTCAGTGATCCGGGAGGGGCTCAGAGTAGAGTCACTGCTCCTCCACATCGAGAGGAGCCAGACGAGGTGGCTCGGGCATCTGGTCAGGATGCCTCCTGGACACCTCCCTGGTGAGGTGATCCGAGCACGTCCCACTGGAAAGAGAAGTCCCAGGACACGCTGGACAGACTACATCTTTCGGCTGGCCTGAGAATGCCTCGGGGTCCCTCAGGATGAGCTGGTGAATGTGGCTGGGGAGAGGGAAGTCTGGCTTTCCCTGCTTAGGCGGCTGCCCCCGCGACCCGACTCTGGATAAGCGTCAGACAATGGATAGATGGATGGCATCATTAATAAAAACAAACTATTCTAAATTAAGTTACATAACTATACATAAATAAAAAACATTATGATACAAAATTATAAGTGAACAGAAATTATACAATAATTATGTACAATCATGTATGAAATTTCACAGATATGCTGTTATTAATTTGCAGTTTACCTAAAAACACAATCATATGCCAAGAACAAAACCGGTGTATTGCCTGTGTGGATCAGGAAACTTTTCTCTAATAGCACATACACAGCAACTGATTTCCTGCTTTCAGGGAACCGTGCTTCCATAATATGAAATGCCTATATGCGTCATACCGGTACTGCCTGTTGTCATCACCTGGCTCCCTTGCATGGCCAAGTGCTCTCACATCCTCTCGATAATGCCTATGTATCCTAACATACCCTTCGTCAAGGCAATACTAGGTGAAATGTGTTAGCTTGCTGATGCAATTAGCTGGTGTCTGACCACAGCAGAACCTCCCCCTGTCGGTTAGCATCTCCCTGCATAACCCACAGGTACACCAGGGCATTCCTGGGACTCCAGCTATTTATGAGACGCTTGAATTGCTCTGTTGCAATAGAAGATCAAAAATCAGGCCTGGTTGCCTTTCGACGAGCTGTGATGCAAGTCTTCTTAGGTGCTCAGCATTTATGCCATCAAGAAGTCTCTGGAAGGTATAAAAAAGGATTAGTTATATAAGTGGAGCCTAATTGTATTGATTAATGGAAAACGAAGTGAAAAGCCAAGTAAAATATTTGAATCATTAGTGAAAGCCTGTGTCTCCCTATTCTGTATAGAGACAAATTTTAAATATTACTATAATAACTGATGGAAATGGTTTGATTGTCAAAGCAAAAAGTGACAAATACTAAGAAGAAACTGCAGTAAGTACATCCATAAATTAAACATAAAAACGCATTAAGAAATAGTACATAAAAAAGTACAAGTACAAGAAATAATACATATAAACATATGTAGCATTATTGTTTGTTGTAATATTTGTTTGACTTTTTATTAGCATTTTTTTATTAATGATATTATGACAGACCATTGAACAATAAGCTGCATCCTGCATTTTACCTGTGTGGCAGCTACCCGGTCACGATTAGAGAAAGAAAAAGAAAAAAAAATAGAAAAAGAGCCATTGAGGGAGGGGGTTTCATTTTAAGCGTTGTCTGTGGTAATACAGAGTAGTTTCTTTCCACCGGGTTCCAGTAGCTATTGTTTGTCTCAAACCAGCAGCAGCTATGTTCTGCCCGGTGTGATCTGGAAAAAATTAGACTGTAGACATTTCGTTTTCACGTTAAAATCCGTGACACATTTGGCTCTATGGTGCGGCTTGACCACAGGTCTGTAGCGGTGGTGAAACAGTGGACTTTAGCCACGTCCTTCACAACACCCTCATGACACTCATTATACAGGGCAGGGAGAGTCACGCAATTAAAATAGTAAAGTGTTGATGAGTTTCTTAAATTCCGGGTTGTTTACTGTGTTAACTGAGAGCTGGTCTTTGGCGAGAAAAAAAGTTATGTTATGTATCTCTTGTTGAATTAAACCAAAGTGGCTGGAACTGTGGGAGGAGCCTGCCACAGAGCGCAGCGCAACAATGCCAGTGGCGCTCAATTTGCAGCTGAAAACAGCACAAGAATAAATTGCGAATGAGCAAAATAATCGGACCATTCAATTTTTATGATCGTTGAAAACCCAGATTGTAATTGTGATTAAAATTCGATTAATCGCACAGCCCTAGCGATACTGTTCAACTATATCCAAGTGCTCAGCTCTGGAAGCTGTAGCTCGTGTTCCTCAGCCTCTGCCTCGTACCGACCCCTCCCGCTTGTCCTCTCGACAGTCCACTGGTCCTGCCTCGGCCCAAACGCTGCAAACTTTGTGACACATCATCCTCGACACTCTGAAAACACAAGTGCACAGACTGACATAGCTGTGTAACATTCAAACCTGCAAATTTTGCATCATGTTATCGTATCACTCTCTGGTAGTCTAAGTCAGTCTAATATTAGCTGAATATTTGCAAACATATTTATAATGTTTTAACATAGCAACTAGATAGCTTATGACAGAGCTTTGCCTCATTTACTAGCACCGTGGTTTCCATATGCTACATTGCAATTTTAACATGTACTACTTCACAAAACATAGTAAATTGTTATTTTCAGCAAGGCGGAAATTGTTGTTTAAAAAGTTACTTACCGGTTCACTGGGAGTTGAAAAACTGGATGTAATCACAGCTCCTAAATAGGTGGACGGTCGAGATGAAAACGGTGCTGCCATGTGAATTGGGGTGAGAGGGGTGAAGAGTATTGCTCATTACTGCCACCCTGTGGTGGTTGGTGGAGATGACAGAGTTGTGTTTTCATTACTGTCACCTGGTGTTGAAAAGAATCGCCTTGAAATCCTACAAACTATGCCTTTAAGCAGCGCCTGGTAATAATGCGTTACTATTACAACATGGCATCAAGTTACCAAGCTTTTTGTCAACCATCAGAACAAAAAACTACAGAGGAATTCTACTAGGTACTGGTACAAAGTGTGTGGCTCTGAGATTTGATGCTAATGGATAACTAATAACAGAAACCAGTCAAAGACAACAAAAAAACAAAAAGTTTTTTTGTTGTCTTTGTAGAGTCTGTGTCTGTGTAGAACCCCTTCAAGAAAATAAATTAAAATGTGGTCCAGTGCGACTTCTGCCAGGTAATGCTAACATACTATAGGTCTGCCATGTACATGTATATCTAAAGGCCCATTTATGCTCGACGCAGAAGACGGGTACACAGACAGTTTCATCTGTTTTCTGGGTCGGTTACGCATGTAATTTGGTTCATTTTCAGGAGCTAACTTATGTCATTTGATGCAGCAATACCACTAGAAATCACAGGGGCAGTGCTGAGCAGAATGGCTGATATGCAACCAGTGAAAGAACAAACCCGTGAGAAAAAAGAGGATCAGGAAGGGAACAAAAAGCAGAAGAATGAAGATGAGCACAATAACTGTAGAAATTGCACGGGCATTTGAATAAAGATTGTGGAAGGTTGGAAACAACTTTATAGCGATGCTTTACTGAAACCGCCGTCAGCTCACGGGAGTGAATTCTGCCCACTAATGGAAGTATTGACTCAACAACCATGGCAACGCAAAAGACACATGGAAGTATGAGGAGCACCAGAACATGTCCAACATGAGCAGCAGAGGAGGCAGCGAGCTATCCTAAATGTTGCACTATGACACATCCTATGTCACTTTCTCTCTTTGGTTCACTGAATGGTCCATTTGTGTTTATATTGCAAGCGAAACGCACCAGGGTTCAGTTGTAAGTGAACCAAGACCCTCGGTTTTCCATTGGACCAGAGTTTATTTCTTTGGTCCACACAAGAGTTCTATTGCATGTTCACGCTGATCGAAACAAACCATACTATCCATTAAAACAGACTAGGGTTTATTTAAAGCGGGCCAAACAGCGCCGGTATTTATGCTTCCTGAGTTTACATCTTTTAAGAAAAACTATTAGCACAAGAATAAATAAACTTTATGATGTTACTGTAAGTTAGTTAGCTAGCAAGTGTTGACGAGCTATTTCTAAACACAGATTTATGGACATGAGTTATATGTGACCGTCACGTCATCACATATTCAACTGGAAAATTAACAGTTCTGTTTCATAGACAGAAGCCATCCCAGAGCAACAAACTACTGAAAACCTTCTAAATGTGCTTTCCACTGCTACTGTAAATTGAGGAATGAATGTAATGAAAGCAACAGCGTGTTTACATGAGATTGGAACAACTTAGTTAAAGCCAACTCTGAAAACATGCCAGAGGTAGGGGTATTCGAAGAATGGTGGAAGAATTCTCAGTGTTTTGCTTTAAATGTTCATCCATAACTGTGCACTGAAAATTAAAAAAGGTTTTTCTGAACATCACTTTCCAAACATGCACGAGCAGGGATGAAAAGCTGTACAAGCTGCCAGTTTACAGCAACTATGTCATCATGAATTTAAACAAAGATGTTGTCTGTTTCCAAGAAGTCAAACCATGACAAAACACAACACCTCCGAATGAGATTTTTTTTTTTTTTTTGGTAAGACTGTGCAGAACCCAGAGCATTTTTAACATTCTCTACAAGGCCTCCAGCAGCAGCCAGTCCCTCTGTGTTTGAGTTCCAGACCAGGGAGTTGCTGTTCATGACGATTTATTGACGCAAGATACTCCCTCAGCCAGGACAGGACACAGATTACTGCTGCTAGAGAAAAAAGAAGAGAAAAGGAGGGCTGGGGACAGAAGGGGAGGGTCTTGTGGGGACAAGAGTTTTTTCCTTTGCGTTCTGGCTCTGCCTCCAAGGCCATAAACCTAGCTCCAAAATGCCAAGAAGCATGTCAGCATGGCAGCCCTGCCACCCAAGTTTAAGACAGACAAAAGGCTCTTTAATGCTGTCAAAACGGTGGTTTCAGAATAGGAAATGATGATTTGTCATGTGTGGAAAAGAGCTAAGTAATACTGCCTCAGCTAACGGGTGACAAGGAGAAAATGAACCACAAAGAGGATGGAAAGTCCCAAATAGACTGATTTGTAATTTCTTAGCTCCCAAAAGAGAAAGGTCAAGCAAATTATTTTAAATTAACAAAATCTCAACAAAGCTACGCCTCATCTACTTCAGTTTTCCTTGGAAAAAGCTGATTTTATACAGAAATGACAGATTATTAAAGGCTATATTTCTATTCAACAAATGTATGTACAGTGACTAAAAAGACATCTTCCCTTTTGGAAGAGTTTCAAACTAATGAAAGCAGAGTGACTAAACTGACAACTATGAATGCAGGAGAGAAACTAGTCAAACAGCGACTATGAAGTTAACTAGAAAATTAAACTTTCTCATTTGAAAATTAACACCTCAAGAAAACTAGGCATAAACAGAGCATGAAATGACATGAAAAGAGGTTAATATGGCCAACATTTGTACTCAACTTCCATAACATGATGTAAAGAAGAAAGAGAAGCGGAAGGTGATGACAGAAATCGCAGATATCTTTGCCTGTGCTAGTGTACAACACTGTGCAACATCCTGAAACATCCACTCTGATGGAAACACTTCTGGTAAAGACATGGTTGAAAAAAAAGGAAGGTGATGCAAGTAAACAACATTGTGCCACATGGGGCTATCAGCTGCACAAGTCATAAATGGCTCTGACATCAAACCGCTGAACACGACTGAAAAACTAAAGCATGAAAAGGAGGAAGGACACACTTAGCCTTTTATTAATTTTGGTCTGAGGAAGAGGGAAATCCAAATCTCTGTCATGGTCATGTCTTTCCTAGGGCTGTTTAACAACAACTTAGGATGAAACCTATTTAATTAGGTGCATCAAAAAAAAGATGAATTATACTTTATCTTAACAGGAAGAAGACAGAGCCATTTATTACATGTGCAGCTAATAGCCCCGTGCTATGAGAATTCATCACCCAGAGGAAAAACATAATGATACCCTTTATCCAAATGTTACCTGTTATTTCAACAGTGTAGGATTTTCCATGTCAACGCAAATACATAACCCCAGAAAACTGAGGTCCTGCTTAAGAAATACTATGTTTTCACGTCTTACCTTCTCGACTGTGAGAGCTCATTGTTTTGGTTGCTGGAACGACAGGGAAGGAGAGGAGATCGTTTGTGGTGTCAGTGCACCACTGTGGTGGATGCAGAGCCCATCATATGCTACACAGCCAGGCCATGGGTGCACGGATCGGGGTTGTTTCACAAGGCATCATCACACCAAGCCACAGGTAGCGACCACTGAGTGTCGGATTCCTCCTTCCAAGCCACTAGGCTGCATGAAGAAAGTACACAGGGGTGTTTTTACATAAAAGGGATGTTACAGAGACTTGATACGTTGCAAAGAGGGATTTTAAAAGAAATCTGAAGCATACAAAACTAATGTCAAATGAGTTTCAGCTCACTGACAAAACAATGTTTATTTTAAATTTGCTGCTAATTCAGGATTAATTGTTCAACCAATAATGACAAGCCACCCTTGTTTAGATTAAGCAAAACCAGCCCAAACCATACCACAACTGCCAGCATGTTTCAAAGGATGATGAATTTTTTGGTGGAAAACCACTACATTGCAGTCAAAGTATTGAGGTTCTCATTTGAACAAAAAACTATTTGGGTCTTAAGGTGCATTCACACCAGCCCTTCTATGTACAATCTTAGTTAGCTTGTTTGTAAAGTCCAGTAGGACTGGGAAGGTGTGAATGTGCAAATGAACTCTGATGCATATCAAAGCAGAACATTCTGGTCCTCTTCAAGTGAACCAAATACAAGAAGTGGACTGCCACTAAAAGGGAATTTTGGGTTCAGCACAGGGCATTGTTTGTAAACACAACCAAAACTGAAATGCGTGTAGGACGATAGGCAAATCTGGCTGGGAGAAACAGCTCGAGTTCAGACATAGAACATAGTAAAGGTACTGATGGAAATAGGACCAGTGGGATTTGATGCAAATCCATGTATTATATATATATATATATACATGTGAGAAAGCCCTACAGGCCAAGGTCCAACAGCACCATCTGTTGGCGAGAGGAGGAACTCCGTCTGGACTAGTTGG
>JBAMHW010000014.1:26116189-26141611 GCA_037177495.1 Rhadinocentrus ornatus
TGGGTTGTAGACTCCGTCTCATGCTACCACTAGAGTGAAAGCACCGCCAGCATTCAAAAGTGACCAAAACATCAGCCTGAAAGCAGGAACTGAGAAGTGGTCTGTGGTCACCACCTGCAGGACCACTCCATGTTTGATATTGTCACAGATCCAAGATTAGGGAAAGATTGACATGAAGCAGTGCAGATTACGATCGAGATAACGGGAGCGCGCTGTGACCCCAGTAAGACTCCTAAGATTTCCTAAAGACTTACGTATTTAGTCTGCGACTGTGAAAATCGTTTGGTATGAGCCCAGCATTAGTGGACAGTTTGATTTCACAGAAGTGTGATTGACTTGGAGTTACATTGTGTTGTTTAAGTGATCCCTTTATTTTTTGCAGTGTATACATTACATACATGCACACATTTCATTATGGTATTGCATTTGATGTGTAACTTTTAATTTGCAGTTCCATTTTTATTTTGCTGTTATAATTTCAGGTTCTAATGATTAAATAAAGGGGCGTGGTTATCTGTCTGGGTTTGGCCGCAGTGCTGTGAATTCTCAAACTTAACTGACCAATCACAGCAAAGCGTTCCTCCCACTAGGTCCCGTTTGGTCTAATCCAGTGTCACATCAGGAATCAACTGGGTTCCTGAGGGACGTGAAAGTATTTAGTGGGACAGTAAGGTAGGCACTGATAAACTCCGACACAGCTGACAAGACGCTGCGGCGACACTGGTGCAACACTCAGTCAACTTTGCTGGAACATCTAAATGAAGAGTATATTTAAATACAGAAAGTATATATAAACAATCAATAAGCGTCAATAAAAAAAAAATTGACATTTTATTCATTTATTTTGTATTTATTTTATAGGATATTTATTCATTTCAGTATTAATTCATTTAGTAATAAATAAACGGCTCTCCATATGTGACATGCAGTTTGTTTTAGTAATAATTATACACCAAGGCACCAAAAAATACTCTTCAAGAATTTCATTTCCACAGAAACTTTAAACTGAATGGGTTTTATCGTTATCTTTCTGGAAAGTTTGAATCTAAAAAACGTTTCATGATGTTTGACAGAAAAACAGCTCTTAAGGCCTCCTAATGGCCTGAATTTCTCAAGCACTCCGAGCACCATAGGGAGAAATCTAACATGCACAAAAATAACATGTGGTCAGACAGCGGGCAGTAAACAACAATTAGGAGACCCCTTGCATTGCTCATGAAATGAATCATTGAAAATGCATGTGTGCCTTGAAGACTGCTTCACCTCTCTGCACTGATTGAGTATGAATTATTCAGCTAGCAGGTGGGATTAGTGGCTATGCTTGTATGCTGAGGGCAGACTTGCTTCTAAGTTTTATTTTGCTGCTGTTGGCACAAAAAGAGATCTTTACAAAGTCAGGGTCCGACACTTAACATCAATCTAAAAGCTATAAAACGAGACTAAAGGTAGGTATACTAAAGCAAAGTGAGTGAAAACACAACTGAATATAGAAAGTGACACATTAGCTGGCATTAAAAAAGACCTACAACCCAATATTTCCCGCTGCTTGTTTGCTAATGATCAATGTCAGCTATGACCGCAAGATATCAAGTGAATCAGCTATTGGCAAAATGGACAGACGAAAACAAACACGCATGACATGTATCAGGTAGCACGAGGAGCTCACTGTTGATGCAGAGCTCTATAAGCCTGGGAACAACTGTATGTTGAGTATGATCAAGCAGCAGCAGCTAAAACACATGTTAACAATAAAGACAGTAACAGTAACTAAACAAAACCTACCAGTTTAGTGTACCAAGATCCAGTATCAGAACTGGCTTATTCCAACCAAGCCACAACCTCTGGCGGTAAAATGTGAAACCTATGCAGAAGTGCAAAAAATTACAGTTCACCCCTCATCCACTAGGGGCTGGCTCCAAAACAGAGCAAATCCCCATAGAGTGAAATGCAACAGAGTAGTAATTGTATAAAAGTCAATAACGGCTACATATGTACATTCAAATAAGTTTTATTGCATTCATTTGCAGCTAATGTACTATATTCCGACTTTAAACAATGGCAACGAAATACAAACAGATGATTTCACCAATAACGACCCATAACGATAATAATAATTAACTAGTAATTTAATTAAAGGATAAAAAATATAAAATATCTATAAAATATAAATATAACGAGCAAATCAAATACAAAAAAAATAAATAAAGTAAGGTTTAATTTTTAATAAATAAAAATACAATGTGCCAAAAAAATAAATGCAATTGGAAATGTAAAACATTGTGGGGTATTTCAATAAGTTGACTAGAGAACAGTATTTTTATTCCATGTACCTAAAATATTTATACATTTAAAAAATTTTTAAAGTGAGTCTCTGCCTCCTATATTACCTTTAAATAGCCATGTTCCAGAAATATCTAATTCTGTTTAAAGCTTTTAGCTTGCTCTTGCTGTCCTTTATGCAACACAATTTCTCCATTTTTTATCCATTCTGTGATTGATGTCTTGCATTTTGATTAATTTTGTAACACACAGAAAATTTCCAAGCTAAAGCTAAAAAGCTTTCTAACATTACAAAACATTGTAAAATTAGCATTAGCCTTAACCTGCAAATGAAAAAAAAAATCACTTTTTGCAATAGATGAAAAAAGTCAATACTAAGCTTCGGGCCTAGCTGGGGTATTTATTCATTTTCAGTCTAGTTCTTGTATCCTGACCGTTGTTATGGTATGAACCAGTGTTGTGGCTCCACAAACGACTTAGCAAAGAGCCTGTTATTAATTGTATCTTCGGGCACTTTGTTACTAAAGCGTTCTACAAAGACACATTATTTGTTTGCATTTCTTTAGTTGCATTTATGAAAATTTTTTAAAAAGTTACAGTCCATCAGGCATAAAACTGTGATTCCCAAAGAGCTACTAATCAAAACCTTGACATATCTGGGCTTGCTTTGCAGTGTCCATGAAAAGAAGCAAACTGGATATGTCCAGCGCCTGAAATTGGTGTCCTCAAAAAAATAAAAATAAAAACTGGACGTCAACCAGTCTGAATCGCTTGCAAAATATTTGTATTATTGTCAAAGTGTTTCCCCAGTTTCCTCATCCCCTGACAAAAAGGCTGTTTTTTGCCTCTCCATAGATCCCTCACCATTTTCAATGAAAAGTTTCACCATTTTTACTGAAACTTTTATTCTTTTTACTAGTCACCAGACTCACGAAAGAAAAAAAAACATGTTTGAAAGTATGAAAACAAATTTTTTTCTTTTCTTAAACGGATCTAACTGCAAAACACTGATGTTCAGTTGAATCTCAAACAAACTCCTGCAGTTAAGCATGAGGATGCAATCACACAAAAGCTAGCAGAGTTGTGCATTTGTCCTATATTTAAGAATCAATTACAGATACAATCGATTTGATAATCAAATTTAAGGTTTTCAAGTCTCAAACTGAAATCACTGCATACCACACAGAGCCACATTTTTGATTATACGGGCAGTAAGATCAAATTGAATATAGTGCGTTCAGAAAACACAACAGTTGCCTTTCATTTTAAAAGCCACAAGCTTTTCAACCAAAATCCTCATTTAGTCCATTAAACGTGTGCCAATTTACAAAACTTGGCAGACAACAGGATTGCCACAGAGGTCCACAAATGACACATAATGGCTACTTGCCAAGCTTTGTCCTCTGAGACCTTTACCAGGACTTAACACCTGTGTGGTGCCGGTATCCTAGCTCCTATACAGTAAGCTGAAAGCTGTTACAAAAGGCTGATGATGAAACACAGTCCCAAATAAGTCTTGAATTTCCTAAACAGTGAAAGTCTCAGAGTCGGAACTGCGTGTCTTAATTCTTGTCAGATTACTTCACTTATTGAATTTAGTTGAGTTTAGGTCAGAGTGAAAATAGCCAACGTGGTTCCTCAGTTTATTTGTATAACAAGCTTATTTACTTCTTTAAGATCTACTCAAAACATCTAATTCATCTAAAAGACCTTTCTTAGTACAATTTCTACTCTGAGGTTTTATGGCAGTTGAAATTAACTGCGGAGCCTTATTTTTCCACAGATGTCATAGAAATGAATAATTGGTGATTATACACCAACATTTTTATCTAACTGACATCTTCTCTTCTATCACAACAAATAATTTATTTAACCTCTGAAATGTATTATGTCAAATACTGAAAGTGATTTGGTAGAGATTTGCCTTCGTAAAATCCGTGTGCCGTCTTGTAGTTTGACCTCCTGTCAACAGTCTCTGAGTCTTATGAAAAGAGAGGTAGCTATACCCACACAAGTCTGCTCAAGTTCATGGACACACGCTTCCATGCCGTTGCCCTGGTAACAAAAGGCCAACTACTCAGAGGTGACAAAAAACAGACAGAAAGTTGTCTCTTTCCATGCAGTAAGGTTTGTACAGTATGACAGAAGCATAGTTTGTTTCCCTTTTTTCATCAGCTTTAACCCATCCTTCTCCAGCTTTCTTCTAGCACTTTATAATGCTGAAACAAGACCAAGAGGTGTAAATATTTTTGCATGCTATTCAATATTCATTAAAGCATCTTTTGATATGGAAATTGATTCCTATTTGAAAATAAAACTAAAGTAAAACAAGATCTTTAACAAAGCAAAGACGATCATCCAATCCAAATTAGTATCATTCGACAATATGAATTACTAAAACACGTTTTTCCATTTTAACAATGCTCTCTAAAGCCTAAGTGAGACATCCCCTGCTGAAATTACATTTGTGAATTGTCATTAACAATATACACACGTGTGGAAAAGAGTTTACATAATTTTCTCTGAAAAGAGAAAAAAATAAGATAAAATATAATAATATGGGGTTATTTTAAATCTCGAGTAATTGCCCTTTTTGCCAGCGACACTGCAGTAAGGAGCTAAAATAGTGAAACTGGTAATAGAGCGTGCACAAACACTGCAGTCCTTAATAGACTTACCTCCATGTGCACAAGCAGAGATGCTTTTCCTTTTAGCCACCCACCTTGAGTTTGTAAGACCTAGGGTGGGATCAAAGTCAGGGCAAGGTCCTGGCACAGCACAATGGAGCTAGAATAAGTTCATAACTGGATGGTGGGTTGCATGCACAAAAGGGTATAAGAGGATGACCACAGCTGACCACAAAACTCAACACAAGGATTTATTCAAATCACATCACTTTATGCTGACAGTTTCTGTTAGTTTCCTACTGAAATCTCAAACATCCAACTTCTTCTCTATTATTAACTTATTATAATAGTAATAGTAAAGATTATTATTGTCATTATTATTATCATTAATAATATGTTTATACATTTAGTTTAGATGACCATCAGTGGTGAGGGATTTTCTTAAGTATCATTTAAACTGGTTAGTGTCTTCTGAAACGCTATATGTAGTAAAGGTACAGACAAATCCACGGAGAAGACCCTGTCAAACCGTTCCTGTTGGGTAATAAGAGTATTGTCCCTGTATCTGCCTCTGAGCACAAAAGTGGCATTAACAAATCCCATTAGAAACCATTAGTGTGATAGCGTCAACAAACTGTCCCTAAACAAGCAAGCGCTCTGAGTCCCAGCTTGTGCTACATATTAGGAGGAAGCAGGACCAGGCCAAACACGGCAGGGCTGAGCTAAATGAGCTCATTAATTGAACTACAAGCTGAAGAAGCAAAAAGTTAAAAAGAACGAATAAATGATTGAATAAAGTGCTATGAAAGACAAAAAAGGGGGTTTTGGATGTAAAGTTATCGACTTTAAAATTTTAATATACTATCAAAAGTGCAGATGTGTATTCTAAGGGGACAAATCCCTTTAAGCCCCGTTTCCGGATGCGGGTTGAGGCGGGGCAAGGCGCAGTTTCTGCTGATATCCAACCCAACCCGTCCTACTGTGTTGGGACCTTTCCATTGGGGTACCAATCTAACCGTTCCGACCAAAACGGGTGGAGCTTGACACACTGCAATCTGTGGATTGGTTGAAAAAAAACAAAAAACAAGTCACTTCCCGTACAACCTGGCATAAAAACAAAGCTGGGACTGCTCCTTGCTCAGAGCAGATACATTTTTTCTCTCTCTCTGTTTAAAATGGCGTTATGAAGCACCGGCAAGAAGAAAGAACACAAACTGTTGGAGGACCACCATTCTCCTCCTTTGTTTCTAAATTGTGCTTCGGTTCTACTTTAAGGAAGCCGCTGCGCTGCGATGGCGCCGTGCTATTACGTAGCTGAGGCTTCTATCGCTATCCAGCTGCCTGATACTCTGCCTCTCGAGTAAGTTACGGTCCCGCACCTGTTACTGAAAATGAGGCTTTAGAGCCTAACATAACATTTAACCCAACAGTACCAGAACACCAGAACAGTATCAAGCATAAAGCTGTTAAGAACCAACAACAAAAATAGAGCTGTTGACATGCAGGGGATGAGAATCACACAGTCATGGGTCAGGACTTGTACAGACTGGGGTACAGACCAGGGTGAGAGCATATGATCGTCTGTCCTGTGAACTTCTCCACCTGGGGGAGGTCTGGGGGTGCAGACAGGAGGTCCAGGACTACTCTTTGCCTCCACATCCACACTCAAGCTCCCAAGAGTAACCCTCCAAGATCTGGGAACCCTCTTTTCACCTATTTTAAAGTTATCCAAAGTTTAACTTTTATATCCTGAACGTAACATCTGCACTGTTGGGCAGACTCAATTCTGTGGGGAAATGTGTTCCACTACTTAAGATGTGCACTTGTGTGATTTATCACTGAAGATAAAACAGCAGCAGGCCTCAAACAGCATGAGGTAAAGGTGAATTAGTTTAGACACAACAGATAATCACATAATGATGGATACCAACCAACCATCAGACATAAGTCATGGCACTACTTGCAGCCTCACAGTTTCAACGTCACATCCATCGGGATGCTTTGTGTCCCCAGATGTTCGTGTATGTCTGGACGGCATTCCTGTTTTGCAGGGTGCTGAGCACCTTTCTATAAGGTCTTTCCCACGCTTTAAAAGATTTTTATGGATTTTTTTTTTCAGCGCAAAAAGTCGTAGCCATCATATGGGGGTGCACTTTGCACAAATATGCAAAATTACACTGTTGAAGTATCTGTTTAGATCATCACATGGTTGCAGCCCACTTATGCAAAAGTTCTTCTTTAGTTGTTTGGTTTTAAAGAGCCATTATCATTTGATTCTTTCTTTTTATTTTAGATTTTTTTTTTTTCCAAAAAAAACTACAGCTGGGAGCATAACAAAGCTTCTATGTCTTCATGTAGCTCCTTTGGTTACTTTTAACCTGGATCCGGTGAAAAGGTGTTCCGCTGATATCTGTCACACAGCTTAGCTCAACATCCAATAAGTACAATTTAACTCTGTTTGCTGCAGAGAGATTTACTGTGCAAATAAAGTTCAACTGGCTGTTACATCTGAGTCAACACATTAACTACACAGCATATTCTCATTACCTATGAGTAGCAAATCCTATAGAAAGTTAGACAACTTTTTGTTTCGCCTTTACCAGGCTTTTAGGATAGCAGGGTGGTACTATTTCGGTTGTGGCTGTCCAGCAGCTCAAAAGATGGACATCATGCCCGGCTCCACTTTTGCACAAATCCTTTTTTCTTTTTAAATGTCATGGGAATTTTATCTTTACTTTATTAAGTTTATTGATTACCTGGTCTGGCATTTGTTTATTTATTATCTATTTATTGGTTGTTTAGGTTTAGTGTAGCATGAATTACAGCACTTGTGAGAACGGGCAGCCAGTGTTTTCTGGCGTTTGGGTGAACCCAGCCTTTGCCTACTGATAACGTCCCGGTTCATGATGAGGAATCGTTACTTTTTGCTGCCCATCAAGAAACAACTTTTTAGGTCTTTACCAACTTTTTCTGAATGCGACGGCCAGTTTGGTTCAGGAACCGGCACCAGTATGGAGCCCTGCTGGTGTGTGTGTGTGTTTATGATCTGGTGCTCAGAGAGCCTGCAGATGACTTATTAACATGTACAGCACCATAAACCAGAGACATCAGCATTACTTTGCCTTTTTATTTTATTTATTCCACTTTCCACTTGTATTACTTTCCATCTGTTACTTCCTGTTTGCATTTTTCTTACATGTCCAAAATTTTGACTGGACTGTAAAGCAGACATAGATATAATGAAAAAATATAGCTGCTTTATTTTCTAAATTAAAAAAAAAAAATTAAAAAGCTTCTCTCTTGAAATACCAGTATGATAATATTGCTGGTTATAATATCACCAGCGCATCGGACGAAAGATTCCTGCTGCTCTGGCAAAAGTTCCCAACAATATCAGAACGTGGTGCAGGCCACCATCGCTCATCCAACAAGCCATAAAAAGAAACGCTTTAAATCTCATTAAATGTGTAAACCTGAAACACTTCAGTTAACTGTAAGCCGACTTTCCTAAGGGGTAAATTCACCCAAAAATGTATAAATACTAGTGCTGGGCAACTATTAAAATTTAATTAATCGCATGACATGTTGCGCTAAAAAATTCATTTCTGTATTTTAAAATAAAAAATGGAAATAAAAATGCAGTTTTTCAAAAACAAATATCCTATGGTGGTTCTCCATTAAAAAAAAAAAAAATTGCAGCTCTAAATGAGTTTTGTTTAGCTGGCTGAGGGGGAAATGGCTCTTTAGATTATAAAGGTTGCAGACCCCTAAACTAAACACATAAACGCATTTAGCAACAGTTTTCTCTTTAAACACCAACAGTTAAAATATTTCTTATTAAATATTTATGACAAAGGATTCACTAACAAAAAGGTAAAAAATCAGCAGCTGTGAAGCTGCTTCCTTCTAAACACAGAAGGAACAAAAACTGATGAATATCAGCATCAGGTGAACAGACAGAAAGCAGGATTACAATCTCACAGCTTCTAGATGGTGAGGTGAGAAATATTCACAATATGTACAATAACTTCCATCCATGCACCTTTAGTGCTTCATTATCCAGATTTCTGGCCTATAAATTCTCTATCTTTGCATTCTTAGCTGGACTGTTTAGCTTCACCTCTGCACCTGCACCCTCTGCTGCCAGGAGTTAAGGGGTTAACATCTCGTTTCCGGGTGTAATGTTTTTTAAATGTAACTAGAAACTTGTGTGTTATCCACAGAAAGTCTAGTATCTCAGCTTACAGCTCAACAAAACCATTTCTATGACCCACAAACGCAGTTAAGACAACAAACAGTTAAAGACCAGGTACACAAAGTCCGAAAAATATGTAAACACAGATAATGTCTCCCCGTGCACCGAGGGCATGAACAGACAAATGACTCCTCTACTGAAAGCTCACATCTCACAGATTCCACAGCTGGAACTTTCATCTCGCTATGAGTAAAACTCCCTAAACCAGAGGCAGATGAAGGCTCAGTTTATGCTTCATGTTTGCAAAACAGCCAGAAAGCATGTCTTACCTTGGCTGTCTTGCTTAAATAGAACTGCATTTATTTAGTTTTTAGTTTCTCATTGTCTATTGGGAGCCGTTTCCCATCCAAAAATCACAACGTTCTGCTTATCTGCATGGGTTTTGACAGACAAAGAGAAATGTCAGTTATTTTTCTTCTTTCTTAAGTTCCAGACAGAAAACGTCTTTTCATTTTAATAAACCCGCTCTCTCCCGATTACGCCAGCCGCACCGCAGCAGCAGGAAAGGGAGACGTGGACTGCATGTGTCTGTGGTCACAGCCAGTGAGCAAAATAAAAACAAAAAACCTTAACGCGCGATTAAAAATAATTACCGGCGGTAATTAATCATTGTGTTGACGCAATGATTTGCATTTATGACTGAATTTGTCTTATACTGCAAAGCCCGGTTAAAAACCCTGAACAACGTTCAGAACGTGAAAAGTTCAGAAACTGAAGCTATAAAGCTGAACACTGGTGAGCATTTACTGAAATAAGCAGCTGGAATAGTTTTCTGGATAAACCTCAGTTTTAACAAATAACTTTTTACTACAAATGCCGTTTAGTTAACGTTGTTGCTGGAGGCATCAACACCAGCAATGTGCTGCATCACTTTAGTCGGCAACATGTTTTAACATTTTAACTGTGCAGTTTCCAATCAAGTTGCATGTAGCTCGTCTAATCTTAACTCGTTCATTTGAACATCAGGGGTTGTGGTCAAAACTGAAAACAAAAGAGTGACTTTGACCTTTGTTTTGCAACAACTAGACAAACAAAAATCTGTTTTACCAGTAGCGATACCCCCTCCATTATTAGTAGTCTACATGCAGCAGACAGGGAGGAAAAACTCCTGGACTGAACATCGCGGACCACAGAGTCACTTGATAAGACACAGCAAGATTGCCACAAAGAAAAAAAATAAAAAGATTCATTGACATAAGTAACCCGAGACACACCATCTATTGTGGCTGCATAGCATTACTATCTAATGAGCCTCTACAGAGAAACGACCATCATCCCCTACTCCACTGCAATGAATTATTTCCTCTGACCAACTAATAATTACAGCCTGGCGCCAGTGCTGAATCTTATAATAAGTGCTTACACTTTGTTTGGGACAAGAGACCTGAAAACTGCTGCTTATTGATCTTCCCCTCGTGTCAAACCTTATAGAACATTTTATTAATGATAAAAATCATGAACAAACACAGTAATGGGACCAGATTACACCTCTGTAGGGTTGTTTGAAGGGACAAATGATCACAGAGGCCTCAAATATATTTCCAGTCCACTATATAGCAGCACTGTCATTACAAAGAAAAATAGCTGTTTACAGGCTGCAAGTGGGGATGAAAAAGTATATCAAATAAATTCATATAAATATGAAATATTATGATCATTAGCAATACATTTAAACCATATAGTTTACTGAACACAGAATTACAGTATGCCAACACAGTGTTAAAACTAAGGGCGTATATCTCAAGTTTGATCAAATATATTTATTTATTGGATGCACGTTAAATGTTTGCGATGGTATAAGTTCTCCCACGAAATCATTTTGATTCAGAAACCAGAGATCAGATGATCTTACATGCTGATTTGTTGGGTTTTGTGTCGATTTTAATAGTGTCATATGACTATTTTGACTTAAAGTGGCATTGCTTACACACAGCATGCAACTTGTCAGCCGTTTCATCAGTTTTGTCTCTTTCTTACTGGCTATGTGATTTCGGTTACTTAACATTTTAAGGCCTCTTTTGTTGCATTTTCTTTTAATAAATCTATAATTGTTTGGATGCATGTACGCCAGTTCGACATGCAGGAACTTTCACACTGTGGAAGGCACAGAAAAAGTGGCAAACGTTGGCCTTGCTGAGCCCGTTACCAGAGCCAGATAAGCATTACTGCATCTGCGTGTATTCTTGTTTTGCTCTTAGTTTTGTTTCTAAAATTAATTCTGCTTACTTGTATTTATTGTTTGTATTTAATTTTAAAATATCTGGTTAAATCAATTTAGTTGCAAATTTAGCTTGTAAATTAAATATAGTCGTTTAGTTTAATTTAGTCTTATTTAGTATACTTTATTATTTAACATTCTTTTAGGATTTTTTTTAGAATTGAGCAATTCTGAAAGTATTTATTTATTTATTTTTCTTTCTTAAGTCAGCTACTAGAGTATCCTCTTTTGTGGTGTATATATTAAGTCCCTGGTATTTAACACAGAAACACAGTATTTTGCGTTTAAAGGTGGAGCTGGGGTACAGCACCACTAAAGTCTGGTTAATAAAACTAAAATAATAATAATAATAAGAGTTGCTAGTTTTAAGAGTGCATTTTTAGCTATGAAGGAAAGCTGGTGTTTGTGTGGAGTGGCTACAAGGGTGTTCAGGCTTTAGCCTCCCACGCCCCCTTTCCCAAATGGAGCTGGAATTGATTTCAATATTGGAATCAATTCCAGCTCCAACTGCAAGTTTGTACCACCTCTGAACTGATAGTCCAGCAGCAGCTAGATTTGCAAATGACTTTTTCTGGAAATATGCTTGTGTACATTTGCACCATCTGCTCTAAACCGAAGAAGACTCGGGTATATTTTTTAGGACTGGTGTGCCATTGGGGCCCCGAGTTTACAAGCATGCATCTGAAGTCCCCTCCAGCTTGTAATGTTGAGGGAATACTTTCCACAAGGCTTAATGGGCGTCCTACCAGTAGAGAAACACGGCTCTGCTGCTCTCCTGTGTTTACACTTCATGGAGACACAAGTTTACACCCAAAACTGCGGCGGCGGAGGTTTTCACCTCAGCAGACTGCGGGGTCTGCCTGGGCATGAAGTGAGGAGAAAACAGCTTTTAAGTGCACAGTTACCGTAAATGTGTGGCGTAGTTTACGGCTGTAACTGGGTGGCAGAACTCCCCACAACATCTGACAACCTTTCACACAAAGTCCTCGCTGGAAAAACCCGGAGCGGAACAAGAGAGAAAATGCGAGATTTAACAGACATAAAACCGATTAGATCTATTCTCTGTCCATAAAATATAGCTTTTCAACACAGCATCGCGTTTTAAGTAAGTTAATCGCGATATCGCTATAAGAGAGATTTTAAAAAGTCCGAGCAGAAAAGTTGAGGACAGCGTTGCGCAACACTTAAAAACAGCAAACTACTGACAGTGTTTGCATTGCGCAACGCTCCACTTTACTTCTGCTGACTATAAAGCATTGTAGCCTACAAACTCAAAGTCAAGTCAACCAAAGAACAGCAGCTCAGCTTGAATCAGAGGACAGAAAGCGCAACAACCGACAGGTTGTGCACAGAAAAATACGAAAGAACGGCTTCTCAAAAAGAAAAAAGAATGACACACAACCTGAGTTAGGCGCACTTTAGCGCGAAGTGCTGGATTTGTCCCAGGCTACAGCATCCGTGGTGCGGGATTTTAGGACCCGTCGGTACGGTCTGAAATCATTCAGCCGACTACTCCGCCATACTGAATTAATCACGTGCCGGACAACCGCCTGTCCTTCCGGAGGGGGGCGGTGTTAACGCGGGAGGTGTTAGACAGCCAAAGATGGGGGGGAACACACACAGTGAGTGCGTCTTCTTCCTCCAAAATTGACATAGAAAAGGTTGGATTTAAGTTTGGTCCTCTCCAAGTTTTAACCTTAATATTAACTATTTAACCGTTTGATAATAATAATGAAAAAATAAACATGTGCTCACAAATTCTGATGCAAAACATTGGTAATAAATAAATAAACAACCAAACGCATTGTCTCTGCTTTTTATCTCAGTGGTCCTCAAACTTTTTTGAGCAATGTACCCCCTGTGTAATTTTTCAGCGAAGTACCCCCTAAACCAAGGTAAAGCTTTTTTGGTTGCAAACAGGAGTAAACATGACACTGTGCTGTTAGTGTCTTATTTATAACAACTATAACAAAGTAGTAATAGCAATAATAAATAGTCAATAACTTGTAAAACCAGCTTTGGAGGCAGTAACTAAAAAATAACCTTTCATGATGCTATGAAGACTCACGTAAGTGGGGGGCCTTTTTATTTCTCACATCTTAGCTTCAGTTTATTGAGGTTTTACATAAATTGATTTCAGCAGGCCTCTGTTATGGTTCAGCCAAAACACTCCTTTGACTGAGCCAATTAAAACACATTTATTCTTTTCTTTTCCAGGTAGATTGGTTGCTGTGTTTGGGATCATTGTCCTGTTGCAAGACCCCATTTCAGTCAACCTTTAGCTGTCAGACAGATATGAATTTACATTTGAATCTTGAACAAGTCCAGATCATCATTCCTCCACCACCATGCTTGACTTGTCAGTGGTGATGTGTTGCTTCTCAATGGCCAAACTTCTATCCAAAGAACTTTTTTTTTTTTTTTTTAACTTTTATTAAGTCTCACATAGTATGGCAGGTACCAAAAAACAGATCAATCAAATAGCATCAAGTTAAGGAAATGCACTTTGAATGCCTTATTTCCACAATCATAATTTTGTGTAATTTTAAACCCAGTTGAACAAATAGTAATCTCACGATCTCACTTTTCTGAATACATTACAAAAGGTGTCCATTTTTTTAAAATATAGCTTCATTTGGAGTCAAAAATTGCAGTTATGCGTTCCATGCAATTTACATCTTTAAGCCTTTGAGCCAATGAGCCAGTGCAGGTGGATCGGGTTTAAGCCAGTTTACAGTGATCATTTTATGTGCACTTTATCAACAGAAGCACTCTGCACATAGACTTCTTACTTTTACCCAAACCTGTTAATGATACTGTGCCCTAAATGAGCTGCTGTGGCTCAATTGCTCCATTTACCTTCAGAATCTCACTTATTTGTTGCTTCACATTTTCCCAGAAATTTTTAGGTTAGGGCATTCCCAGAAGATGTGAGACGAATCCCCTATCACTCCACACCCCCTCCTACATAGGAGAGAGTGTTTATTGTCATAATTAGCTATAACTAAGGGCATTTTAAAATATCTCATTATTAGCTTATAGCTAAATTCACACCAGGTTGGGCTGCTTAAACATTTTTGCCAGGGCACCCAGGAACTCTCCCAGTCCTCATCAGTAATTGTGTTATTAGCTTCCAATTCCCATTTGCCTTTCACCTCCAGTGTATCTACTAATTTATCCATATGGATCCTATGATAAATAGAAGATGTTGTGTTTTTAGTTTTCATATTATTCTCAACTATCTCAATCCAGTTTTGTTCATTATAGGATGGAATTTATCTAATTTTGTCCCACTCTTTGTGTGTCATTAGGTAGTGTCAAATGTGAAAATATCAAAATAAATCCTTAGAGTCAATGCCATATTGTGCCTGAAGTTGTATAAAAGCTTTGAGAGTCCATCTTTTATATAACTGACTATTAGTGACTAACTGACCCCTCTCCGCCCATCTGATGAAACCACTGTCCATTTCTGCTGGCAAGAAGTCACAGGCAGTAGCTATTTTTGTTGCTCTAGATCAGTGCTTCTCAACCTTTTTTGAGCCAATGCCCCCCTATTTATTATCCAGGTCCCTTGCCGCTCCCCACCCTTATAATGGCAGCTAGGTGTCTTCCCAACATATCACGCCTAATGTTGATTATTCTGTGTCACAATATAAAACCTGTAGTAAAACATATTTGGTGAGAATAATTTTAAAGCATCCATTAAAAATGGCAATGTTCAATAGAATATTGGTTCAATGGAGTACTTTTCTTTTTCTTTTTTTTTTTTTGTACCATTTTAGATGTGGTTATGATTTGTTTCTTACAGTTTTAAACTGTTTTGTGAAGAAACATCTTTGTACAGGGGTATAAAAGCACAAAAGCTCAACAAAATCATAATGTCTGTCTTACCTTTGCAGTTTTGCAGTTATTCAGAGGACTGTTCGAAAAGTAAAAAGATAAAAAAAATAAATAAAATAAAAACTAGGCCGAAACGGTAACTTTTTTTTTATAAACAGCAGTAGCAATAGTATTCATCGGACTATAAGGTTTTTCCGTCTAAGTGAAAGCTAACTGCAATCTCATTATAACTGGTGCCAGCGTAACCTGATCCTCTCCCTCCCTCCGTTTCTGTAGCCCAAAATTCACCTTAGAATACCTCTAAATTATGTAAATACAAGACTTCTTTGAGGCTCCAGATCCAACGTCGGAGGTGCTGAAACGCGTTCCGGCTAGATCCGGCTCAAATTAGCCCTGACTGCAACCCAACAATAAAGAGATAAATTCAACTATTTTCTTGCCTGCTTCCAAACTTTAATGTATAATTAACCCACTCGTTTTGTATCTTAAGTTTCCTTGTTGTTTTTTAATTTAGAAACGGGTGGGTTGAGAGTGATATATTTTCTACTGAACCTTGCTCTATATGTACCTATTTTGTGTCCATATCTAATCTCGTCCATGAAACCAATTTTACAAGTTGAGCTGCCCAATAGAGGCTTCTAAAATGCGGTAAGGCTAATCCACCCTTATCCTTGCATGCACAGAGGACTTTGAGTCTTACTCTAGGCCTTCTGTTCTGCCATATGAATCTGGAAGTGAGTTTATCCCAAAATTTGAATGTAGATACAGGCCAGTGATGGGTAATGCATTAAAGAGAATAAACAGTCTTGGTAGAACAATCATCTTAATAGTTTCTATCATGCCAATTAAAGACAAAAGAAGCATCTCCCATCTTTCCATGTCATTTTTAATTTGAGAAATAAGTTTATCATAATTTGCTTTATTTAACTGATTGGAGGTGTGTTTCAGAATGACTCCTAGATATCTAAAGCCCCCTTTTGACCACTTGAATTTCACCTGTCTGTCCAGGCACACAGGCCAGCATCCTGTTATCATCATTGCCTCTGATTTCCCCTCATTGACCTTGTACCCTGAAACCGCTCCATAATCTCCCAGGCATTGCATGGGAGCCGGTATAGATGACTGTGGATTTCTTATAAACAAAAGAACGTCATCTGCGAACAACAAAATTTTATGCATCTCACCTCCATCATCCAATATTCTCTCAATCTGGTCATTTGTCCTTATTAACTCTGCAAGTGGCTCGATAGATAATGCAAACAGAGATAGAGAGATCGGGTTCCCTTGCCTGACGCCTTTTTTAAGCTAAAAAAATTTAGAGCAGTATCCATTGACTCTAACCCTAGATATTGGGTCTTTGTTTAGGGTATTAATTCATTTTATAAATGTCAAATTGAATCCCATTTGTTCCATAGTATAGTTCAAATATGACCAGTCCACCTTGTCAAACGCTTTCTCGGTATCAAGACTGAGAAGCATTGACAGGTGGGTAGTGTCTTGCTATAGATTGTATATTTAAAACCCTTCTTATATTGTTTGCTCCAAGACGACCTTGTAAAAAACCGATGTGATCTGTGTTAATCAATTTACCCACGTATTTCCGCATCCTATTTGCCAATATGGAACATTTTACAGGGTCTGTTTATAAAAAAAATAACTCAAAGCTACTGCTTCTTTATTAATGTTAACCAAACTTATTGGACCTGTAAGTACTGGATTTGAATTTATTAACATTTGTTTGTTTGTCTGTTTTTGTTGTATGTTTTATTCACTTTCAAAAAAGTTTAATTAATCATATTTTCTGTACTAATCTCACACAAAGTTGTTTCAATCTTTTTTTCTTTTTTTTTTTTTGTAAATGAAGATTTTTCTGATGCAGCATATCAGAGATCACCAACTCCAGGTCCAGTAAACGTTGCAAGACTCAAATTAATGAGAACCATTTCACTTTTATCAGGTGTTACAACAGGTAACATCTAGAGAGAGTTGTGATCTCTAGTGTCTAAAAGCTCTTGAGCAACAAACGCAGCAAACGTCTGCTTTTATAGAGGTGATCACACCTTCTAATGATCAGTTAGTCAGCTTGATTAGCAGCACCTGGCTACTACTTACACTCCCAATCCTTATAGAAAACAGTAAGGGTACACTTAATTTTTCACACGCTGTCTAAATTTTGGTTTGATAAACAAATAATTAAAAGAAAACACACAGTCTTGTGTAATTATGTTATTTTATCATTTATTTACCTAATTGTAATACTTCGTTTGAACCACATAATTTGTTTTTTTAATTATAAGCTAATATTAAAAACTTAAAAATGTTTGAGTATTATTAACTTGTGTCCTCGTGTAACCTCAGGCAGCCTCACCCTCTTAGCTTTCAGTTTGTGGTAAAATGTGCCTTGATGTTTGTCCAGAACTGTCGAGAACATGTGCCAACTTATCACCTCAGTTGCAGATTTAACACAGCGTAGAGACAAATAAAATAGTTACACTGAAGAGAAAAAAGACATTAGTGCTAGCGTGATCACATTTACTGATGGTGGTTTTGGTTCATGCTTGGTTGAGAAGATACTAATCGTCATGGAAGCTTTCCATTGACCTGATTTGCTTTAAAACAAGACAAGTGAAAGATTTTCATCTATTTCATGCATGAATAGGTATATCACATTAAATTCAGACATGTCCATCATATATTGCGCAAAAAAATGACTGTACAAAGTACAGTGCGCAGTGAAGTGTTTCAGATTTATTTATTTATGCTGTTTTGTAAGGTTTTAGTTCCAAAACTACTGATTCTGATTTAGGCAACAAAATTACTAATACTTTTTTTTTTTTATAAAATTCTTATCTCAGAGAAATGTCTGCAATTAGCATAACATAAGCTGGATTAGTGAGAGCACAGAAAGGGTTAAAATTCTGCATCAGCTATAAAACAAACTTCTCCTCCACTAGTCCTTGTTTAGATGAATGTGGTAAAACTGCTTTTTGTAAAAAATGCAGTTTTTTCTGACATTTTCGGTCTTTCTTTTTTTCCGAGACCTTACAAAGTAATTTATACATTTACCAAATAAATTGAGTCAAAGTTAAAACAATTTGGATATATCTGACCAAAACTAACCTAGACTACACAGTGAGGGTTTATACCAAGTTAAAAATTTTCAGCATTAGCAAGACAAGAAGCAAACTTGTCTTCCACTTATCCTACTATAGGCCACTGTATTAATGAGACTGCATAGAACAAACACATTAATAAAGTATAAAACACTGGTTGGTTACACTCAAACAAAGATTTCTTTACTAAAAATCTTTTGTCTGTCACAAAATTATCAGTTAGATTTAACATCATTTTAACTGTTATGACCCAATACAGGGGTATGACAGGCGTAACAAAAATATGAGAACTGCGGACAGCTGTACAACTGGGAGTTAATAGAGTTTATTGTCACAAGTGGGAATGAGGACAAACACATAAACAAATGTGGTGAATCCAGTGTTGGGGGTAGCAAAGCTGCTTAAATAAAAAACCCAACATAATAGCTATTTTCTATATTCAACTCAAAACAAGCCAACAAAAAGCAAAACCAAGAATAACCAAGACTATCAGTCAGTTAACCAAAATCTAAACAAAGCCAAACAGTTTTACCACTGTTGGAAGAAACACTACCCCTAATATTCAATCACCACCAAATTCAAACAAAGCACATGGTCGGAATTCCACAAACCCAGGGAGCAGGTGCAGCAGTCTTTTATTCTCTGGTGGTTGACAGCAGGAGCAGGGATTGGACCAGCCATAATCCAATCAGGAGGGAGGAGGTGAAGGTGTGTAAGCCCCAGCCAATATTCAGCAGGTAAGAATCCAAGCAGAGACAATCTCTAAAGGGTGATGGCACACAGGCATTTACATACAAAACAAGAGGGTGATCAGGTACAATGACAGGCAGCCATAACATTAACCACGTAAGCAATCAGCTGCTACCAGCTTTTCCTTGTTTTTCTGGGTTTTAAGGTTTAAGTTTGAGAGTTTAGAAACAACAATTAACCTAAAGTGCATGTTTTTGGATTCTAGAGTACCTAGAAAATTAATGCACACAGAAAATGTTTAAGCGTTGGTCTGGACCCATTCTGATGTCTCAGAGCCTTGGTGCTTTCTAGTGAACCTACCCACATTCACACCAATTTTAACAGAACCAATCAGGACATGGTGACTGCAGAAGAAAAATGGCAGATTGAAGAACCTACCGTCTTCATTTGTAGAAGACCCAGGGGTGGGAGGCAGTACTTTGTCAGCTTTTGTGGTGGCTGAATTCTGCACCCGTTGTTTGGCTGGTCGATGACCCATTACGACACTGGCGTGCACAGGTAGAGCCTTAGTGGTGCTGAAGCACTTGCCCTTGCCGTTGAGGCTGAGAAGTGCCATTTTTATCAGAATCATTTTTTTATATACAGTGTATTGTATGTGCCCCACTCTGTTGGCGCGATCACACACCCCTTACACACACATGCACGTGCGTTTACAACCGTTTTGTTACCGTCATTTCTTTGGCAACGTGATCACACAAAGTGGGCACCGAGAGGCACAGCATGTGCATTGTTCATTGCAGCAGCTGGACCATCCACGAAACGACCTCCCACCTCTCCACCTGCCACTACTCAGCTAACGCTAAACTATTTCGAGGGCACCTTTTTTTCCTAAGCTAAGCCTGATACCAAACTATTTGTCCCTGTTGTAAAGTAGCCTGTCTGTCTCATTACATCCTAAACGGCTGAGTCTAAATTAGCCGACTGCCCGCTTAGCAAGCTTGGCACATGTTAGGCTAAGAGGTCACTACAAGCGCAGGTATTTTTCTCCCATGAAGTTTTCCCAACGTATTCATAAACCACATCGCACAGCGTTCTCCAGTTGCCCATCTCTTTTGTCGCAGATTGTAATAATTTGACAAATCGTTTTTTTCTGTATTCCAAGCAGCATTATTCTACGCAGTCTATAGCACTGGTGCCCTCGGCCTTTATCAATTGCAGCATGCCTAGAAAATAGAGATTCAGAAAACAGAAATGAAAGGAGCTACACCAGGCAGCTCAGGGAAGCAGCTCTCTGCTGGCCTGGATGAAGCCATCAAGCAACAAGGAGGATTATAATGAAGGAGAAAGGTCAGAGCTAAGACCAGAGTCATGTTAACTGTTTAAAGGCTAAATAATAAGGATTTTTTCTGTAAAAATAATTTGAAATGTTCGCATTTGTTGCGAGGGATTAAAGGAAGCTTCCCTATAAACAATCTGTCCTCTACATCAATAATGTCTTTGTCAAGCTTTTCTCCTTTCAAAATAAGAGTTAAATGATGGAATAACTTAGTCGTACTGTAGACCATTTACCAGCATGGAAGATGAGGACGATAGAGCAGTGTCAGATCAGTACCAGGTTCATGTACAGTAACATTTTTCAATAGATTTCCAAGTACATAAAAGCCTGTAATGTTTTTTTTTTTCACACTATAATTAAGCATAGGTGGCGGTTCTACGTGCTCTGCAAGGGGCCCTTTTTAAAAACTGAGCACCGGCTCCTCAAAATGTCTGTGGATGCCACTGCATTACATTGTCCAGCTGCTCTAAAGATGGACATGAAATACAACTTCTAGCTGCACTTTTCTAGATTATGTTTTACTGTTGCATTATTACTTCTTCACTAAAGATTTTTCTCAATGAGGTGCCCCCTAATGCCTAACAATGCACCATCCATCTTACATCCTACCTCTTCTCTGAGCTCTCTTTAGCCAGTAAAGGTCAGTCTGGTGTTGATGTCACAGGATGTAAAATTTTGCCTAGTTTTTACAGTGTGGTCAGGTAACCCAATATTTTAATCTTTATTGCCGTGTGCTTTCTCATTGTGTGTGTGACCTGGGTGGTACCTGATCATGAACTGAAAGAAAGGCACACACTGCAAATGAACGCACCTGAGCCAAATTGCATCTGTGATTGCAATCACTGGTTGTCTCTCCCACCCCCTATAAATAAGACACCAGATACCAAGCAAGCAAGCAAGCGGCAGGCAGGCAGGCAGGTAGTTAGGTAGGCAGGGAGGGAAGGAAGGATATGGACAGACGGAGGAAGGGCGGACGCCCAGATGGGGGTCGTGGCCGCCACACTCGCTGTGGCTGCTATCTCCCAGGCCACGGTCGGACCCGTTTCCACAACGTCGATCATCCCCTGGGTAAAGTGGCATTGTGACATCTGGATTCCGTTGAATCAACACTCACAATTTTACACAAGAAGGAAAGTGGTCATGCCTTGCTGGGAGTGTGGGTGTGGGGTCTCCCCACATGAGCTGAGTGTATCTGATCTTTTATTTCTTTCCTGAATGGTAAGGGTATTCGGCCTGGGCGACAGTGGAACAGCAGCGGTGGCGGCATGGTGGAACTGATGGGCGGTAGCAGGATGCGCTGAGCATTAAATTCTTTCTTTTCCTCTGACAGTGGTGCGGATGTCCTGGCACGGAAATTATTGATCTGACTGCAGTGGGAAGAGTCCTGCAGAAGCGCCTCCTGGTCGATAATCAGTGGGCCAAGAAAAGCCCGGAACGCATGCTGGACTGGACTGTCTGATGTCACAAGCTTGGCTACAGAAGAGACTGCCATAATAAAGGGACTGCTGGGTCTGCGGTTTGGCACAGCATAACCTTGGCTTTTATTTTCTTTTTCGACTTGCATTGTAAGTTGACTTTTTTTCAAGTTAGCTTCTTACTGTGTTGGTGTGGCCGGGAATCAAAATACCTTACAGTAACATTTTCTAAGTGTTACATTTTTGGCGTTGTCGGCATGATCAGGCTCGAGCAGAGTTGACACCTTTTAATTTTTTTTTTACATTAATTTTTCACAAATTGCTTTTAATAATTTTATTTTTTTAATGTTGTCTGATTCCCCGGCACACCATGGGCGTTTAGGTTGAGTGGGCTAGGGCCAGAACCTAAATGTGCCAGAGGGCTGTGGTAGCCACAGAAGATGGGCACCCTGACGTTATCAGGAGCAGGGAGAAGCTTCGACAAGTGGATGATGGGATGTCCCCGGAGGTCAAGACATAGACCTGGAAACTGGAACCTGGAACGGATAACGTTATGGAAGTTTGGGCTATACAGACTGAATGTTGCAGGGACTACTAACATTTAGCTATGGGGGTATATGATGGAGCTAAACAGGGTGTGTGACTTATTATAATTAGGACATGGTTTCTTTATTTTTTTAACTGCATGTTATTTTAATTGTGTTTATTTATGTTTTTATTTGACCTTATGCTATTTTAATTGTGTTATTTATTTATTTTTTTAGAGACCTTAGTTTTTATGTGTTTTTTTTTATTGACACCCTTTGGAAGCCAATCAACCCTTATTATCCCAATTAGAGACAGGTGTGAGCAGCTCTTTGGATTTAGGTGAAGCCGCACAGACAGAGAGAGAACACGGCTGGGAGAGAGACGACCCGGATTGGAGGCAGTGGCCACGGTGCCAGAGAAATGGGGGACCAGGTGGGGCCGCATAGAATCGTGATCGTGACATGAAGTGAAGTTCCGGCTGCAGGGAAGGCAGAAAGGGGTCGGGGTATCCCCCAGTGAAAGAGAGGAATGCTGTGCGTGTTTCCCTTTTCTCCACAGGTCGTTGGTGGGCTAGGCCCTACAACGGAGAGGAGGCGCGTGGACACCAGAGGAAGTGTCGGGCAGTGCTGGCCAAGAGCGCTGCCAGAGGCTGCATGCCTGGACATCCTAGGAAACACTTGAAGGGCCAAGATTGGTGAACATTTTAGAGACTGGGAGATGACTCACTGAATGACAAACTGTTTTAAAAACCTTTTTATCCTTTTTTTTTAAAATATATTTTTTTATTGTGGCCTTTTAACTCTGCTCCCCCCAATCGAAAAGAACCACAGTGGCAGTGTCAGCCTTATGGGTCCGCACGGCACCGCCACCCTGTGACTGTGACTTTTGTATTATCTCTTAAAAAGTGACGAAGTGTCCTGGAACTATAAGTTGTGAAGTGTGGTTCCACCAGCACACAGCCCACAAAATTTAATATAATCAAATATTATCAAAACGAAATAAGAAATGGGCAGTAACTGGGTCCCTGAAAGTATTTATTTATCGTCAAAAGGTCACAAATAGGCAGTTTAAAACAGTCATCATGTTAAGTAAACCTAATTAATAAATCAACTTTTAAACACAAGCGTATCATCAGCTATTTACAAGAACAATTATGCACATTAAAATGAAATAAAGTGTAATGAAACATGGCAAAACAGATTAATTAAATAGGCTTTACTGACAAAGTAGGTTTAAAGTTTTATTTTAAAATCAGACTTTTATTTTTAAAATTTTAAAAACTACAGTATTAGTGATCCAATAGAAGCAAACACAAAAAGAAATGCACAATCTGCTTATTTTAAACCTAAACTTTTCAAAGTTTCGAAGTAGAATCAATGAAAGCATCATCCATTTAAAAGATTGAGGGGTTTATACAGTCAGTCTGACACAGACGTGTAATGAACTGGGGCTGTCGTGTCCCAGGAAACAGTTATTGTCTACCACTTTAAAGGCCCTAACCTTACATTGCTTTTAACCCTCACTTTCAAGTTACTTTGGATAAAAGCATCAGCTAAATGAATAAATGTAGTTGTAATTATGATTGACAGTTATGCTGCAACTTCAAAGCTAGCATTATGCGCTCATAGTAAGTGTTCCAGATTAGTGGTGTATAAGAAGAGACTATATACCTGTCGGGCTTGTGAGAACACCTGATGCTGCTGTATATGTAGCAGCAGTAAGACTGGGATTATATAAACATTTTAGCTTTTAAGAGTGGGGGTTCATATTAAAAAAGAAATGGAACAACTCAACCCAGTGGAGCTGTTCCACAAAGAAAAACACTGACAGAATAATAAGTATCCACTCAAATGGCTTGTCCACATTAGCTACTGAAGAAAGCTAAAAATGGGATGGCTCAACCCGGCCACACTCTCCACTGACAACATAATAAGTACTGTCCAAAACTAGTCTATAGCAGTGTAAAATTGGTCTCATCCAGAGTGAATCTCCTGGGATGGAGGCAGATATGGCTCACCCATGGTAGCATACCAAGCAATACATAAAGTATTTTGTACTGTAACAAGCACAAAGTGAGATGATCAGTTTTAGAGCCTGATATTGTAGAAAAATAATTCAGTATACCAGACTCTTGGTAATGGACGGTATGTCTGTAAGCCCATTGATAAGGTTTGTAGCTACTGTATGTGCAGTGGCTGTTACATATATTATAGTATTTATTTATTTATTTTAAATCAAACCATAATATACTTTAGGCATGCACAGAAAAGAAACACTAATCTACTTGGATCAAGGTGTATGCCACAAACAGACTATATATGAAGGACACATTAAACTCAGTGTAGAAGTTCTTCTGCTGATGGATATTGATGCAGCCATACAACTTACTGAGATGGGTAACAATAAAGGACATTTCTAAACATTCTGTTGTCTTGTGTATGCGGGAGCTTCTCCAGCTCTGGGTCTTTCATCCTTAGCTATTTGATGACCTGCTTGAATATTTTCTGAAGCTCTTTGGATCAGTCTACTTCTATTCTTTGCTTTGATCAAACCAACTGCTTCATGCAAGAGTGTTTTCTCTCTCAGAGGTCACTTATCTTCGTTCAGATCTTGCTGCTGGCTTTCACTGACATAATAGATGTCACTGAATAGAAAGAACAGACGTATTAATAATAGCTGCATTTCACTTCGGGGATGCTTTGCTTTAATGCATTTTGGTTCCCTGTTATGCTTCACCGGGTTACTTTAGGGACACTCAGTGATCATTACTTACAAATTTGCTTTCAACAAGTTGAAATGTCTGAAAAACAGGTACTTAATAAAAATGACAAAAAACATGGCTGTCGTCCTCTTTTTGTCAATTTTAGATTATTTAGATCATTTTACATAACTGTTTCTGTCTGACATGTAAAAGCATCTATTTATACAGAGAGGAAAATAAGTATTTGAACACTCTGCTACTTTGCAAGTTCTCCCACTTAGAAACATGGAGGGATCTAAAATTTCCATCGTAGGTGCATGTCCACTGTAAGAGACATAATCCAAAAATAAATCCTGAAATCACAATGTATGATTTTTTTAACAATTTATTTGTATGATACAGCTGCAAATAAGTATTTG